>CM053033.1:99787828-100212828 GCA_028564925.1 Lithobates sylvaticus | reverse complement strand
ATCTAAAGGAAGTTCCCAAAACATGGCCCGTTGGGGGTAGAGTTTGAGAACCACTGCAATAGAGCACCTTTGGGATGTAGTGGAATGGGAGATAAATCTGCAGCATCTGAGTGATGCTATCATGTCAATATGGACTAAAATCTCTGAGGAATGTTTCCAACAGTTTGTTGAATCTATGCCATGAAGAATTAAGGCAGTTCTGAAGGCAAAAGGGGATCCAACCTGGTACTAGCAAGGTATACCTAATGAAGTGTCCGGTGAGTGTATTTTCTGATGCTAATAAAACATCATTAGTAAGAGCACACTAAGTATAAAACATAACACAGAGCTAAGTGACATTGTCTCTTCAAAGCCATTGACCCTCAAGGCTTGTATATCATGTTATCTTATATCATGCACTTGACATGAAACCTACTCCGTTACAAATGGGGTGTCAAAGTGCTCCATCTGGTTTAGCTCATTTTTCTATTGCCTTCCTTACATAGCTCAGCCAAGATGTAGACACATGCACAGCCTGGCTTAAAGTCCACATCACAAATACAAAAAGAAAGGTGACATTCCTGAGGGCTTGTTCCAGGAAAATACGAAGCAATATATTTTGAGATCAGCAAGATCCTTAATATCTAGAACATCACGGAGGAAAGTTTCTTGATAGATGAGCCTTAACTAAGCCATAGGGTATTCCATCAGAGCAACTATGAAACTGTATACTAGAAAAGGCCTGAGCCTGCAAATCTTTGCAGTGCCTTGTTTGGAGTCCTAGTAAACACACCTACTGTTCTCCTTTAGCCCCGTTGTGTCCTCCCTTTTCCTCAGTCTACAAGCTGTGAGGCTCAGTGTGCAGGCAGATATCTGTGAGTAGGATATGAAATTTGTATTGTAATGGAGTGCGTTAAAGACCAGCAAGGCGTGTTGAGAATGGGTACCATTTTACAGTACTACAGCAGACACATGTGCTGGCTATTCCACTCAGGTGTTAGTGGGAGTTTAAAGATATGACTTTCTTTTATCTTTCAAAGAAGTTTAGGCAAAACTTTGGAAGGGTTGAAATAAGTTTGTGGAAAGAAAACTGTAGCAATAAAGCATGCCAACAATCAGTTCCATGGGGTTGATTTACGAGAGCCCTGTTGCCCAACCTGTTACCCAGGGGCAGCATGTGACTCCTTGGCACTTATTGTGTGGCCCCTGGAGCACCTGCAAATGGTAGTCTTTGTTTTTCCAACTTAGATGCTTACTAGGGACAGTGAAGGAAAACATATTCAAGACCAGCATCTAGTAGTTAAATTGTTTGTTTTTTTTCTTTTTTTGTGCTTTTTTTTTTTAATGTTTTTTTTTCCTGTAATCTTTTTTATTAAATCTTGCTGAAACAAATATTGAATTGTGCACAAGTCTTTTTAGAGGTGCTGTAGGGCGTACAAATTGGAAAGCATTGACTAATTATGGTACTGTTTTTTTTTGGCATATAACACACACTTTTTCACCCTAAAAATCGGGTGCAAATAGCGTGTGCGTGTTATACGCCAATACTTCAATTTTAGCTGCTTTGACGGGGACAAGGAGGGGGGCGGGGTGAGCGCCGTCAGATTACATACAGTGAGAATCTCCTGTTTGTTTGGTGGCCTCTGTAATAGGAAGTCCAATCTCCTGGGCCGCCATTGGACCGGTGCTCTGTCTATCATAGGAGATTCTCACTGTATGTAATCTGTCGGCGCTCATCCCACCGCTTCCCTGTCCCCTCTAGGCTACAGATGGGCATCGATCAGGCTGCACTGATGGCAATGGTGAGGCTGCTGCATTGATGGCAAGGGTAAGGCTGCTGCACTGATGGCAATGATGAGGCTGTGCATTGAAGGAAACAGTGAGGCTGCTGCATTGAAGGCAATGGTGAGGCTGCTGCATTGATGGCAATGGTGAGGCTGCTGCATTGATGTGGACTGATGAGGCTGCATTGATGGCACTTGTGGGGCTGCAGATAGGCATTGATCAGGCTGCATTGATGGCAATGGTGAGGCTGCAGATGGGCACTGACCCTTATTTTGCTTCCAAGTTTCTTATTTAAAATATTCTTTTTTTTCCTGAAACTTCCCTATTAAAATGAATGTGTGTGTTATACGCCAATAAATACAGTAAATGATTCTTATAGCTGTGAACTAATAGTCATAATAAGTATGGTATGTGCCTCCAATCTTCTGAAGCATGTCCACAGTCTCCAACTTCTATAGCATTTTTACAGTTTCTGACAGCTTACAGGAGCACAATGATTAATGACTGTTTTGTGTTGCCATTTGGTGATGTTGAGGAATGAACTTGGGGCCTCATATAGCAGCAGAATTGATCTTCAATGGCGTAGAGAATCTATATATTTCCTGGTGAACGTTGTAAAGTGTATGTTTCCTTAAAGCAGACGTTCACCCTTAAGTAAATGTTAGGTTGCCCTGCCTCCCTCCCCCCATCCCTCTCTCACAATTGCATATATATATGTATGCATATTTTTTGGGTCCCCAGTGAGGCCTTCAGCAAAACTGTGCATGCGCAGGTTTCCCCGAATGTCTGCGCACACAAGGGTTTCCCCATGTATGTGCAAAGACAGCAATTGCAGATGTGCAGATGTGTCGAAGTGCTCTGCCAGGACCCAAAGCCAGAGCATAGTCCTTCGGCACATCTGCGCACACACCCTGATAGAGGGTGCCGTGGGGGGGGGGGGGGGTGGTCGCCAATCATAGAGGAGACTGAAGTTCCTCTTTAACTTAGCATAGATATTGAGGCAGATACTTTATATTGTTCTCTTCATTCATCTAATAATGTGCAACCCCTTTTTCTTGTTTTTTTATTTCGATTGCACAGGTTTGGGTATTCTAAGTGAACACAGCTCCGCCTTATTTGCTATGTTACAATAAATTAACATTTACTTTGTCTCCAAACATGTATCAGAAGAAACTTCTATTCTTTCAAAGAGGATCCAAAATTGTTCACTTAAATGAGTAATTATCACTGGTCATAGCAAATCTCTTGGCAGGGGTTAGAATTTACCATAAAGGCTGATTGTATTAATGCAGATAACTGGGTACCTTAAAATGTGAGTGTTTATTTGATATCTTTGGGGAAAATTTTAACCTTTTTAATAAATACTACACAATGAGAATATACATTTTTTTCCAATGTGTAGTGTTTGTCCCATTGAGAGCTACATACAGCATCCCTGGAGATAGAGTAGAAAGGTTGATCCATCATTATCTGGAGAATATATCTAATCCACTGGATTAAGTGCTTTTGACCTTACCTTTCATTAGGGGGTCATCATATTGTGGTAAGTGCATTGGAGTGGCACAAGTGGTGGAAAACACTGTTAGATGAGAAGAAGTGGAGAAATATATATTTTTTACACATTGGTGGATGGGACTTTAATAATTTATTTAGACTTAATTTTCTGGTTTTGTTGTTTGGTGGCAACATAAGAAGTGGTCTTTTGATATACATTATATAAGTTTTAAGATATTCTTGAAGGTCTATGTGGAATTTTTTGTATGGTGATAGCGTCAAACCTTATTTTGTATTTTTGGTAATAGCAAATCTCTTGCGTAGTATGTGGTTAATGTGTGAGGTGTAAGCAGTTATATTTTTATTTTTTAATAGTTTTTTATTTTTGTCACTGTCCCCAGAGTACAGATTTCCTCTTACAGTCCGTTACAGTGTCAATGTGTCAGTGAGACAGGAAATTATGAGAAATCTCTAAAAATGGAAACCGTTAACAAGATAAAAAATCTTTTTGTATATTCCTGTGCCCCTAACTCAGTACAGGGGGTCCCCGGTTACAAACAAGATAGGGACTGTAGGTTTGTTCTTAAGTTGAATCTGTTTGTAAGTCGGAACAGGTACATTTTAAGTGTAGCTCCAGCCAAAAAATCTATTGTTAAGTTTTTTAGATAACATAGAGAAGGGTTATCACCCCTGTAACATTTGTTTTGCTGTCTGTGCCCCTGTTCAGAAGATTTCACCTCCCCTTCTGTCCCAATGACAATTGGATTTTGAAAATTTTGGGTTGTTAGGGAAGCATGGACTGGTGATAAAGCATCAGTGGAGACACCTTTTTCCCATATTAACTCTTACAGGAGTGAATTTCCCTTCCTAGGGATAGATTTCCTCTCACTTCCTGTTGTCTACCTCCGTTTGTAAGTAGGAGTCGTTTGTAAGTCGGATGTTTGTATGTAGGGGACCCCCTGTATTACAAACAAAGAGGATAAAACCTAAAAAAAACGCCCTTAGGCCCACCCCTCCACGCTTTTTGGATGTAAACCCCTTAAGATTTATATGTGAGAAATAAATATTAAATAATATAAAATCATCTAATATGAGCAGCTACTTGATAAACAACAGAATATGAAAATATGGCAATATTATAGAAAAAGGGTCTGTTTTTTAAAATATCACATAAAACAATTTATTTAAAATAATATAAAATGTCCTTTTAAATATTGCAGCAGCTCTTATTGTCCTTATTATAATGCGGCGGACAATTCCCTTAGAAACAGTGGTAAAAATCAATCAAATGAACCAATCACAGTCTGATGAGCAGGGTATTAGAAAGTCTCTTATGTGATAACGCAGAAAAGCTTCCACCAGAAAATTTCACCCAGATTTCCACCACGTGCGGTCAAATCTCCCCTTTGGGGATGCACTCACCAGAACCCAGATATTTAAAAGCCTTTCAATATTTACATAGAAAACCAGCTCCTCCACTGCACGTCTCCTTACAACCTCTAGGTGTCAGAGTTGTTTAAGCTCTGGTTCCCAGCATATAAGAAAAAATAATGTAACATATGAAGCATTTAAGAAAAGTGCACTGTGCCTTAATCTGTAACGTCCGCCGGAACAAGCGCCAAACGACCGCTGTATAGAACAGCGATGCACTTCCTGGTCACCTGGTACAGCTGGAGCGCACGTTGAGGCGCAGGCGTCACTTCCGGTAGGTCACGACCCTGACGCGTTTCGTCATATCCTGACTTCGTCTGAGGGCCTTATTGTGTCTAAGGCTTTATGTACACATAGCCTATCTTGACGCGGAGCGATTTTGCAGCTTTTTGTAGCTGGCGGTCCAAACTTTCCTATCCTGAACGTGATTCTTCCGTGTTCAGGAGCGGGAGGTTGAGAGAGGTTGAACCTCCCCTAACTGCAGCAGCTTCTAAATGATCCTAAAAATGTATGTGTACATGGACACACAGGCTTTTATGGAGCTGAGTTTAGGAGCTTTGGCAAAAAAACGCCTAAAGCACTTGAACCTAAGTTTAGGAACTGTAGTTTACATGGAGCCTAGGGGCAGTGGCGTATCCAGGGTATGGCACATATAGCAAGTGCCATGGGCGCCATATGTAGTGGGCGCTGCTGAGTGGCTGGGCAGCAAGGTTTTGTCCTGCATAATTATGTTGCTTATGTGCCAACTTGTGGCTGAATAGGACCTGCAACAGTGTGAACACCCAGCACATCCAGGTATTGGCCAGCAAGCCTGCTGGATGTTCACTGTGCAACTCCGATGAAAGACATCACCTGTCAGATTCAAGATGTGATGTCGGGTATGGGCTGCACTGCTACTCAGACCCGCCCCCTCTGTCAAACAACCAATGTAATGAAAGAGCAAACTCACATGGTACTACATGTATTGCTCCTCCCCCTCCCTATCACATCCCACACACCACACTTCCCCATTCCTCCCTTTCACAGAGCACAGCAGCTCCTCCCCTCTAGAACGTTGTATCTAAACCCCGCCCCTCCCCCTCCTTTCCAGCATGAGCAGCTTCTGTTAGTACAGGGATAACACTGCACGTGAATGTAAGGTGAGTGTATAGTGAGAGGAGGCTGAGCTCTGATAGGACAGTGGGGTATCAGACATTCACAGGAGGGACTACAGGTCCCAGCATGTCAGCTGCTTTCTGGGGAGGTTTGTGATTGTGCCATCACTAGTGCTGAGGACATCACTTCCTGGGTACAATATGCTGTGTGATGTTCCATCTACTCACTGTGCTGGTGGGGGGGAAATGATGTGTCAGGCTGGCCTCCCCCTCAGCTCTCAGTATGTATTGGTGTGATCTCTTGTTGCAGATACTATATCTCTCTGAAGATTGGATCTGTCCAGTGTGTGGGCTTCAGGGCCCCCTACAGGGGATCTGAGAGGGGTGTCTGGCAGTAAAGAGAACCTGTCATTGTCCATTCAGATCAAAGTAAATGATAAATACTAGAGCTGAGCGCCTCCATTGCTGACACCATCCCTGCACTCAACTGCCATCTGTCTGTCTATCTGTCTGTAAGGCACCTGGTGAATGCTTTGCTCTGTGCCAAGTCCCATTCCTGGTGTGGGGGACACATTAAAGCTGACATTTACCCGAAAATTTAATTGGGTACACACTATTCAATTTTTCTCATTCAACCAGCAGGCTGAATGGAAAAAAAAACCTGACAGCTCTGGGCAATTCTTTCATTATATTGGTTGCTTGACAGAGGGGGCGGGTCTGAATAGCAGTCCCACCCATAACCGACATCACAGCTTGGATCTGACAGGTGAAGTCTCTGATCGGAGCTGCACAGAGCACATCCAGCGGGCTTGCTCACCAATCCCTGGATGTTCACACTGCTGCAGGTCCAATTCAGCCAGAAGTTGACATATATTGCTGGCTGGGACAAAGATGTAAAGTGTCAGGAGCAATTGTGTGTTCCCCCTCCCCAGGGGGTTTTCAGCCTTGTGTAACCCTGCACACACAGATCGCCACTTTCTCTTACTTCACTTACCCTGTACATAATGCATTCCTGAATCCTTCTACACTTTGTGTAATGCACACTTTCATAGTTTATGCAAAACCATTTGTAATGGAAGATTTTTCTTTTTTTTTTTTTATAGTGCTGGGGTTTGCATGTGTCCGTGAGACTTTATCTTGTGGCACAGCAATCAAAGCATATTTTAGAGGTACAAGGAAACCTGGGTTTTGTTTAGCCAGGCCCATTAAGCCCCCCCCCCCTCACTGTTAAGAGTTTGACCACATCCACTTTTGCCACGTGCCATCGGATGCTTCCTCCCTCATGTGTCCCTCATTCTGAAGTTCAAAGTTGGGAGGTATGGTCTTTTCTGCCGTAAAAGCCTGTTACGGGCAGCGATAGCCGTGGGCCGGACATGCAACGATTCCAAAGCCTGCAGGGCTCCGGAAAGATCGTACAGGCTTGACCAGGCAGCGCATGTGCAGTAATGTGATGTCGCCGCCTGGCACCATTTTTAAATGGAAGGCACTCGTTCTCGGCGGTGACGCAGTGGTGCAACGGTGCAGAGAGGAGACACAGGCCACAGGAGGACATTACTGGGGGGGTGGGGGGGAGAGAGCCGGCCTGGCAGAGGAAGACAGTACACTGATGTGCACAGTGCCCGACTGGAGAGGTGAACGGGACAGAAGACAGACACTGACTGATGTGGAACGGTATGGTAATATGAAGGGGGGACAGAGAAGGAAACTACCATGTCCACAGCATCTAACCGTGTCCTGTCCACAGTATCTGAAAGATGGGTTTCAAATGTTTTGACAGGGGCGCAGTGTCAGTGTTTGCCATAGGCGCCATTTTCGCTAGATACGCCTCTGCCTAGGGGTCAACCAGTGTGTGAACATTTCAAAACAGCAATAAAAAATTTACAAAGCTGTTCAACATTCTCTAGTCTTAAAAATAGTTTTTGCTGGACCTTTTTGGTGCTGTGGGAAAAACACTCCACTTGACCTATCTTTCATAAAACAACATTTTGTTGATGAGTTATGAAGTGAGTCAAGGAGATGCTGGACTGTTGCTTATAGAAACAGTGTTCATTTACTTTTAAAAAGGAACAAGGAATGTGATTGATTAAAATTTTTAGCGGTCCTGCTAAACCAGACCTAAGATCTCTTAATTGTCTTGTTGTTTGTATCAAAAATATCTTGTGCCACTTGCCCTTGAACTTGTCTTTATGGTCCACTGTGATGGTCTCCATATTCGGTGTTGGTAATTGCCATCATGATTTATTAATTGATACAGGAGGCAGGGCTGAAACTCCATCACTAAAGCCTGAAGCCTAAAAACGTTTGGTGACCAAAGTAACAACCCCCTGCCAATGGTTCATCTTTTAGAAAGAGCATTTCCCGATCCTAATCTGCCATAGAATATTATGGTAATAAATAATCTTATGTGAAATTCCTACAGGTGATGGGGAAAAAAGATTATTGCCACCTATAGATAACAAAACAATCTGTGCAGTTCTGTAATCAATACCCCTTATGTCAAACCACTGTGACTGCTGCTAAAACACCATCAAGTGTTTTCCACTACACTTCAAAATACATGTAATTAATATCAAGATGGAGAGCAATCAAACTACAATAAATAAAAAATATTTGTGCACCATTTCTTAATGACATCATTGTGTAATCAATTTAAAAAATCCATATATCATTCACAAAAAATATTCACGCTGTGTCGTGAACTTTGATTTTTCTTTTTTTTTAAAGGTACTTTAAACAAAACATGGCTTGGAACAGGGTACAGACCGATTGGGTCAGCAGTGCAGTACAAAACAATCTGTATTCAATAATCATACATCAAAAATAGTACAGAAATCCCTTCAGAAGTACAGATGCTAAAATACACAAACATTAGGTGTCGATACAACCTTTAAAGTTATCAAATCTTTAGTCAATCATAATTACATGGAGAAGAAAACCTATATAACCATGGGTTATAAAACCCATCATGGGATAAATCAGAAGGTTATAGAACCAGAACGGAAGATCAAGGAGTAGCAGGTGCGTACTCAAATCTCCACATCCCCTGATACCGCAGATGTCCAACAGGACCAGATTTTCTCAAATTTCTTTGGACAACGCTTAGCAGTATAAGATAACTTATGCATAGGTAAGGCCTTGTTAACCAAAGAGATCCACATATGAATAGTAGGGGGTCTAATTGTTTCCATTGTAACTCTATGACCTTTTTTGCATAGAAGAAAAGAAACCTCAGTAACACTTTCAGAGATTCTCTAAGCGTTTCATCACCAAAGTCACCCAGGAGAAATCTATTAGGAGCACAGATATTAGGAAGAGCTAGCTTATCATTTAAAAAAAAAAACAGAACTGACAGATTTGTGCCTGATCCATTTGTGCCTGATTGTAAATTCAGCCCTAGGGGTGCCACCTATAGGCTCCATTTGTGCCTGATTGTAAATTCAGCCCTAGGTACAATATAGAGCAATAAGAGAATGAAACTTTTAGGTGCCGGTTTGGGGTTGATATACAAGGGTAGAATTTACTAAAACAAATAAACAAGAGCATAGATAAATAATATGGTACACTACATTGTGGGCTTCCATGAGTGTGCAGATGTACAATTGTGCCTTGAACGTAATCTCTACAGTCTTCTTAATCAATTTTCTTTGTTGGCTGTCTATGGTCCCATCAGAGAGATGCTGGGTTTGATTTGCTAAAGCAAATAGGCTGCTTAATTTGAAAGGGCTTAGTGTATGTGATCAAATTTAATGTTGCGAAGAATATCCAATCACGTGCAAGAAAAATTGCAAAAATTAAAAGAAAAAACACCTGCACATGATTGGATGATGGAAGTCGGAAGAGCTTCACCTTATTCACTAAGCCCTGAGGAAAATTACCTTGCAAAGTTCAACTTCCCCTGCAAAATGCCTTTATTGTAACAACCCCATTGTATTACTCCTGTCTTTGTCACCATCACAGGAAGGGATGATCAGTCTGTTTGGTGGGGGGCACAGACAACAATAAAATTCCAAAACTTCAACACTCTATACAAAAGTTCAAAAACACTCTTGTTGCCGGAGTTGGGCTTTAATCTCACGAATGGCTTTAGGAGAATGATAACAGGTCCCAGCACTGACATATTGATGCCCTGCTTTGTTCCTGGAGTATTCTAACACAGCAACTGTCTAATTGCAAGTTTTAATTGATACTTACAGTATAATTAACTGTTTTAGTGAAGATATGTGAGGACTGAGCTCTCTTCCTTTCGTTAATGATATTAATAATTAATGGTTACATCTGTGAATCGTTATGCAGTATGTGCAACTGGAAATAAAACACATAAGGGTCATTCTGTACAGTAGTGTGTGTGTGTGTAAATGTTGTCAACAGCCTGGCCAACTTCTGATTATTGTCCCAAACAGCAGAAGAGAAATGATGCTGGGCCCTGGACCTGTCCATAATTGTCAGATATTTCTTGGCAGATGATGCAGCAGAATTTTTTTTCCAGGAGAAAATATTATCATAAAATTCTGAGATTAGTGTAAAGCTTGTCATTTTCCCATTAAAGAGTAATGGGTTTGGATAAGTAATACAGCAGCTGCTCATGTGTTGTTAGCACTTGCTTGGCCCATTGAGACTGTCCACCTGCGTCATGTCTCATCCTAACCAAATCTCCATCATAAAGTTCTGCATCTTTTCATCTACTTCATATTACTGTTGTGGGAATTTATTATTAAGACAAGATTTATTTTTGCGCATGTTCATGCTTCTTTACCGTATATCAGTAACTTCATAAGTTAGGTCTTTCAATGGGAATCTTTATCCCAAACCGCAGTTATTACCGTTTGTTCCACTTGACCCTCCCTTCTAGACACGGTAAGGCGGCAATGATGGGCACAGTAAGGCTGCAATGAGGGCACATTATGGCTGCAATGAGGGCACTGTGAGGCTGCAATGAGGGCACAGTAAGGCTGCAATGAGGGCACAGTAAGGTGGCAATGAGATGGGCACGGTGAGGCTGCAATGAGGACACAGTAAGGTGGCATGGAGATGGGCACGGTGAGGCTGCAATGAGGACATGGTGAGGCTGCAATTAGGGCACAGTAAGGAGGAAATGATGGGCACGGTGAGGCTGTAATGCTTTGTCCGTGCTGCAGCCCCTCTCTCTTCCCCTCCCACCGGCCACATTTTGATTACAGTTCCAGGAAGAAGAAGCCAGAATCAATCATCAGATTGCCAGCACACATGTGAGTTTTTTTTTCTTTATGTTTACTTCTGGGAGGGGGAGAAGGAAGTTCTGCAGCAGCAGGGACAGTCCTAGATTCATGCTTTTAGTGCAGATGATGGAGGAGGAGGGGAACAGGACCCTTATCTATTCATGTTGTCATGTATTTACTCTGGCACTACCACCCTAACCTGGCACTATTACCTAACCTGGCACTACCACCCTAACCTGGCCCTACCACTCTAACCTGGCACTATTACCTAACCTGGCACTACCACCCTACCTGGCATTATAACCTAACCTGGCACTACCACCCTAACCTGACACTACCACCCTAACCTGGCACTATTACCTAACCTGGCACTACCACCCTACCTGGTACTACCACCCTACCTGGCACTATCACTTAACCTGGCACTACCAACTAACCTGGCACTGCCACCTAGCCTGCCACTACCACCTACCTGTCTTCTCCCTTTTGATTTCGACTAGATAGGGATGGAGGTATAGGACCCATCGGTCCCTGTCTCATATAAAGTCCCAATTTATTGTTTTGTTCTTAACCTGGCACTATTGTATATCACCTAAATTGGCACTACCACCTAACCTGGCACTATTGTATATCACCTAATCTGGCACTACCACCTAACCTGGCTCTATTGTATATCACCCTAACCTGACACTATATCACCTTAACCTGGCACTATATCACCCCAATCTGCCAGTATACTACCCTAACATTACTTAACGTTGACGTACGGTGCACTGCCTGTCCACCTGGGGGGAGGGATGCTAGATATAGGATCTGTCCCAGGTGCCAATTTTGAAAAACATTTATCATTTTCCTTCCACTTCACAATTATGTGCCACTTTGTGTTGGTCTATCACATTAAATCCCAATAAAATACATTTACATTTTTGGTTGTAACATGATAAAATGTGGGAAATTTCAAGGGATGTGAATGCTTTTTCAAGGCACTGTATGTGTGTGTGTATATATATACTCATTTACACAACAGACAGGTGGCTGGAGTTGATGATATTAGCATCTGACAGCTTGTGTCCCAACAGTGTGACCAGTCTATTGCTGATATGGCATATACATATCCAGAGTCTATGTGTCTTGGGGGGCCAGCATGGACCTTAATCCAAGTAAAACCAGCTCAGCGGTCCCCAGACATACAGCTCACAAACAGCACCGTTCCCCCAAATGGCAGGGCCCATAATCACAAGGCAAGAGGCTCGCATTCTATCCCCTCCAACAGCCTCTATCCCAGCTAGGTCTGTCACAATATATATATATATACACATTTTTATAGTTGGCCCCCCTACTTTTGTCCATGTACCCTCATGAGCCCCCCCCTAAATTTGAATGCTGGAGACGCCACTGCTTCTAGATTGTAAGTTCAAACGAGCAGGGCCCTCTGATCCCTCCTGTATTTGTTTGTATTGTAAGTGTACTGTCTGCCCCCATATTGTAAAGCACTGTGCAAACTGTTAGCGCTATATAAAACCTATATAATAATAATAATTCCAAACATTTTTAGATGTGAATGTCGACGTGATTGATATTTTTAACAAATTATATTGAATATTAATAGTTTGAAACTTTTGTTCTGTGTGTAGTTTTACATGTTTGCTCATTATGTTTACAAGTACACAGTGGCTGTACTTTTTTCTTCTCCTCTCTCGGTGTAAGTCTATACTGTCACTGAATATACACTATATTACCAAAAGTATTGGGACACCTGCCTTTACACGCACATGAACTTTAATGGCATCCCAGTCTTAGTCCGTAGGGTTCAATATTGAGTTGGCCCACCTTTTGCAACTATAACAGCTTCCACTCTTCTGGGAAGGCTGTCCACAAGGTTTAGGAGTGTGTCTATGGGAATGTTTTATCATTCTTCCAGAAGCGCATTTGTGAGGTCAGGCACTGATGTTGGACAAGGAGGTCTGTCTCGCAGTCTCCGCTCTAATTCATCCCAAAGGTGTTCTATCAGGTTGAGGTCAGTCAAGTTCCTCCACCCCAAACTCACCCATGTCTTTATGGACTTGATGCCCGGCTTTGTTCCTGGCGTCTTCCAACACAGCATGTGCCTCCGAAGGGAGGGGGTCATGCTCTGCTTCAGTCTGTCATAGTACATGTTGGCATTCATGGTTCCCTTAATGAACTGTAGCTCCCCAGTGACAGCAGCACTCATGCAGCCCCAGACCATGACACTCCCACCACCATGCTTGACTGTAGGCAAGACACACTCGTCTTTGTACTCTTCACCTGGTTGCCGTCACCCACGCTTGACACCATCTGAATACGTTTATCTTGGTCTCATCAGACCACAGGACATGGTTCCAGTACTCAAATTCCTTAGTCTGCTTGTCTTCAGCAAACTGTTTGCAGGCTTTCTTGTGCATCATCTTTAGAAGAGACTTCCTTCTGGGATGACAGCCATGCAGATCAATTTGATGTTTATGGCCTGAGCACTGACAGGCTGACCCCCCCCACCCCTTCAACCTCTTCAGAAATGCTGGCAATACTCAACTTCTTTGGTCGACTATGGCAGCTCAGTCTCAGGGTCTTGGCACTCTTCTTATAGCCTAGGCCATCTTTATGTAGAGCAACAATAGTTTTTTTCAGATCATCAGAGAGTTCTTTGCCATGAGGTGCCATGTTGAACTTCCAGTGACCAGTATGAGAGAGTGAGAGCAATAACACCAAATTTAACACACCTGCTCCCCATTCACACCTGAGACCCTTTAACACTAATGAGTCACATGACATCGGGGAGGGAAAATGGCAAATTGAGCCCAATTTGGACATTTTAACTTAGGGGTGTACTCACTTTTGTTGCCAGCGGTTAAGACATTAATGGCTGTGTGTTAAGTTATTTTGAGGGGACAGCAAATTGACACTATTATACAAGCTGGACACTCAATACTTTACATTGTAGCAAAGTGTAATTTCTTCAGTATTGTCACATGACCCTAAAGCATGGTACGTCAATTGGCTTACACTCATAAATGGCCATACGTTGGCATAGACACTAGATCATATGTCTAGCAGGTTTAGTGAGTGAATCATATTGGTTGGTGTCATGTATTTGCCCTTCCAAGTTTGATATGACTTCATGAACCAAATCAGGAAAGGGGGTGTAATCTATACAGGGTTCAGAATAAGATGCTGGGAGTTGATGGATGGTTTCTTATTCCTGTGTACTTATTTCCAAAGGTTTGCACACATATTAGCCAATGAAATGACAGACATGTCAGCGATATTTGCAGAATTTTATTTTTACACAAGCACAGACAAAGACAATGACTCTTTAATTACAGGTGTGCAGAAAAAAGCTTGCATTCTGCACCTTTTCCCCGGACACTTAATGCTTCAGGGTGGGATTACTCGCTTTCTCCTTTCTGCAGGGAAAATGATAGGTTATTAAGTTGAGTATCATTTGGGATTATTATGTCAATGTGACAATAAAGCAGACAAACATGATATAAAAGAGACCAAGAATTGGCTACAAATGTTAAATGTCAGACAGAATTAAAAAGTAGGTTTATATGTGATGTACACTTAAATAATATACATACACTGAGAGAGAAAAAGATCAAAGATAGAGAGAAAGAGAGAAAGATAGCAGGGGTGAGAGAAAGATAGACAGACATAGATAGATAGATAGATAGATAGATAGATAGATAGATAGATAGATAGATAGATAGATAGATAGATAGGATAGATAGATAGAAGCATTTGATTGGCCCTGGGACTTTATATGAGGCACATCACAACCAACCAATAATTACAAAGTAAACACGATTACCAATTTGATAATAAATACAAATTCCATTACAAAGAAAAAAAAAATGTAAAAATAACCTAGCGAAATATTGCCATGTTTTTGTAAATTTAGCTAACTTGTAAGTATTGGCGCCTTGTGGTGGCCCCTTGGGTTTGAACAATATCATTAGTTTATCATAAATTGGATCATATGCTTTAAAACGATAAATATATACTTTACAGATCTATATAGGCGTGCATCTAGTCCTGAGGAGGTGAACACTGAATCACCTAGAATGCACTTTCCTATTTTATTTTGCTGACATTTAGAATGTATATGACCAGTCACATTTTAATCATGTATAACAATGTATTAATATGAAACAACTACAAATCTGATTTTCATTATTTTATTTGTTTTTTATGTGAAAAATGTATTTATTTATTTCTTTTTAATGGGATTTGTATTTATCTATTATCAAATTAGTAATCATGTTTTCTTTGTAATTACTGGTTAATTGTGCTGCGCTTCATATAAAGTCCAGGGCCAATCAAATGCTTTGATGGACAAGTATATAGGGATGGAGGTGCACCACTGGGTCATCGAACCACATTATATTTGATACATAGATTGAATTGGTGATTCTTACTTTTCCACTGATGTCTCGGCTCTTGGCTCTGAGCTTGTTCACCTGGGACTCAGCAATATCAGCTCTTTCCTCAGCTTCTTCCAGCTCATGTTGGACTTTCCTGAAGCGGCCAAGGTGTACATTGGCTTGTTCCTCCTTCAAACAAATGATTGACACAGGTCAGTGATACAGTATTACCTGCAAGCATTTTATATAAGGCATTTCTTGCTTGGTTGGTTGTGTACAGCACGCTTTGTTCATTTGTGTCACTTTAGAGTAAAAGGTACAGACATGGGAATGTGCACTAAAATTCATAAACTGTTCTGCAACGCTAAAAGAGAAAAATAACCCAAAAGTGAACCAGAATCTTAAATCTTCAAACTGAGGAACCTATGTGTATGAGGTGCGAGTGACAAAGGACATTCCTTAAGGAATGCAAGCTCACTGTAGACTGTGTACTGATTAACTTACAGATTCCTCAGCTTGTCTTTTGTAGGCTTTGACCTTCAGCTGGAGTTTGTCTACAAGATCCTGGAGTCTCAAGACATTTTTCTTGTCCTCTTCACTCTGCAAAAACAAATACAAGTATATTGTTTTACAGATTTCTTTCCAAATATGTAGAGCCCTGATTGTTCACAATTGAATTGTCAGACTACAAATGATCCCCTCTTTACTCTACATTAAACTAGCAAAAAAAAATATCTGTAATCTTCCTAATATACCTGGTAAGTTAACTCTTTCACTCTTCTCTCATACTTGCGAACTCCCTTGATGGCTTCTGTTCCACGTTTCTGCTCAGCATCAAGTTCATTTTCCAGCTCACGCACCTTTAAAAGCAGAATTTTATTGTTCGTAGCTAAGAGCATTGTGTACAAAGCAGGGCAAGGTTAAGAAAAGCATACTACTGAATATTCTAGGTCAATACTAGAAGAGGATGGGTTGGCAAATAGATTCAATGTTGTACAGATGTTTGAGGTCCTGTAAAAAAGTGTATGATTTGGGTTGCAACTCAAAATAAGAAAAGGCTCCTCATAATTTTAAACTGAACTCCAGGCTGAACAAAAAAAAAAAAATGGTGCAGTTATTTACTCATTAATATTAAAATGCAACTTTTGGTATAGGTTGATACTAGGGGACAATCAGATTTGCAGTATGCACATGTGCTTACAGGGACCATTCTGTCAAGAGAAGAAATCAGAGCGGGCAGAGGTGTACGCTTATCAGTCTGCTATTTCTGATGCTCCTTTGTAGCCCAGTCACAGGATGGGGATAGGTAAGTGATCAAGTTGTATTGCTTAAATCACCAAAATCAGAACTGCAAAAGCATCTTCTCTCCCAAGTCCATAATTTAATGTCTCCAACAAATCCAATGGATGAAAAGAAATACCAATCCTTTGACAGTTAAAACATCTCCCATATATGAATTTAACTGTGTTATTAGCATTTTGCTTTGCAACAGAATTCAGATTTACTGACCCTGGACTCCAGTTTCTGGAGTTGCTTCTTGCCACCCTTCATTGCCAACTGTTCAGCTTCATCCAAACGATGCTGCAGGTCCTTCACTGTTTGTTCAAGGTTCTTTTTCATTCTTTCCAAGTGAGCACTGGTGTCCTGCTCCTTCTTCAGCTCTTCTGCCATCATAGAAGCCTTTAGGCACACATTTAAATATTTACATTGTTATTGCTCCTAAAGATGTCAACTTAAAGAATTATACTGTTTGTATATTTCCACAGCACAGTGCAATACATACATCAGTGATAGCCTTCTTGGCTTTTTCCTCAGCATTTCGGGCTTCTTGCACAGCCTCCTCAACTTCATTCTGCAGCTGGCTCATATCACTCTCTAACTTCTTCTTGGAGTTGATGAGGCTTGTGTTCTAAGGAGAAAGAAAGAAATTGTCTGTACTCCTGACCCATATGGTGTCTAGGCTACAAATATGAAGTTCTATAGCCTTGAATCCTAAAGGTTGAATAATACTGATTAAAATTATATCCTTTCCATTCTTTTACTCCCTTAAAGCACCCTCATGTTTCTCCTTCATAAATAGTTCAAACACATACATTTGCCATAACCACCTTTAATTGATGCACTTTCAGCCGAGAATAGCTAAGTTCTCCCTATAGGCCATTTCCGCTGAGGGTGACCTGGCCTGCAGCAACTTTTACAATTATTTAATTTCCTCCCAACTCACCTTCACTTTGGTTATATTCTGTCATTTCAGCACCTTCACTGCGCTAATGACAATCAGCGGCTCAAACCAGGTCCTCATAGACACAACACTCTTTGCTATCAAGAAGGCTGTAATCATAAATCTGCGTGGTGTCTCTCTACTGGCCTGGATTAATGCTAAGGGTACCCTTTCAGCATCACAATCATATATATCACCTGAGTCATCCCTGTAGAAAAATGTCAAACTTAATGAAGTTTATAAACATTTGGACTCCAGTTAGTGGCTCCAGTTAGTGGATAGTGGACCCACAGGGGCACAGTACTCATTCAAGCTAGAAAGGCTCAAACTACTAATATGGAAAACCCCAACCTTTCCACCTTATTGTAGGTATTCTACCAGATTAACACAAAACTTCCTAAATTCAAATTCATCTACACCAGATGAGCATACCTAATAGATTCCATAAAATATGGTACTTATGGCTAGGCTCCCTTGAAGCACAAAATGTCCGATGTGCCGTCTTTACATATATCTGTGTAAACCATTATAGAAATACCCATGTATGTGTCGTAGGGCTTTTGTATTTTTGATATATATCAGATGTGGATGGGGGGGGGGGGGGAGCAGGTATGAATGTTGTGTGTGTGTGGTTGTGTGAATGTTGTCTACGTTTATGCCTTTTGGTTCCTGTTAAACGAAGTCTTGAGTGACCCACTTTTTTATTTGTTACATATCACATGGCTCAGTATCATTTTTGTTACTTGTTGTTGTGCAAAAATTTGCATCTTAACAATCTATTTCTGTACATAATATGTTGATTATATAAAAAATTATGTATGTGTGTTCTTACCTGGGAGTGCAGGAGCTGAACTCTTTCACTTGCATCCAGGAGTTCCTGCTCAGCCACCTTGCGAGATCTTTCTGTCTGTTCTAGAGCACTCCTGATTTCCTCAATTTCAGCCTGCTGCAGGTTGTTCCTGCGTTCCACCACAGCCACCTGTTCTTTCAGGTCTTCCTGGGTCCTCAGGGCATCATCCAGCTGCAGCTGGCTGTCCTAGAATTTTAAATTCACATTCTGTGTAAGCTATATATCAACTGGTTGTTTTTAACCCGATATTTTCAAGTGCTTTTTAATGTTTACCTTGAGTTGGGCTTGTACATTCCTGAGCTGTTTCTGGGCCTCAGTGGCTTGCCGGTTGGCATGGCTCAGCTGGATTTCCAGCTCATTCAGGTCACCTTCCATCTTCTTCTTAAGTCTCAGAGCATCATTCCTGCTTCTGATTTCTGACTCCAGTGTGCTTTGCATGGTGTCAATAATTCTCTGGCTGTTCCTCTTCAACTGTTCAATCTCCTCATCTTTCTCTGCAATTTTCCTGTCTACCTCAGATTTCAACTGGTTCAGTTCAAGCTGGATGCGAAGGATCTTAGATTCTTCGTGTTCCAGAGATCCCTGTTTAAGCATATGCAGGATTAATACTAAATTCACAACATTAAGCCTTTTTTTCTGGCAACATTAGAGGTTTCTATACCTCAGCTTCTTCTAAAGCTGCTTGCAAGTCGCTCTTTTCCTGTTCCACCAATTTCTTGGCTTTTTCCAGCTCGTGTACAGTCTTTCCAGTCTCACTAATTTGTTCAGTTAGATCTGAGATCTCCTCTGGTTAGAGATAAGTAATGTGGTTACTTTCTGTTTTGAAGATTTTTTTTGTTGTTTCAAGAAATTATAAAGAGTGATAATATAGGAACAGCATCACATAATACAATTGCAAATACACATGTAATCACAAAAGACAAAGGATTCCATTAGTAGTGTCAATAGGATAAAGAATTTGCATCAGCCTCAAAGAAGGAGCGCATTTGAACTCAGGAGTTCAGGAGTAAAAGACAGTGGTCTCTAGTGTGGTCCCACATCTTGGGGAACAGAATACAAATAATGTGGTTATTTTCTCATGCTTTTCAAATTAATTGAAGCTAGCTTTGTACAGAATTTCAAAAGATATTCACCATCACCACCTTAGAAAATATTTCAAGACTTTTCAGGAAACCATTTTAATTCCATAATAACATACGTAATTACTATCTGTATAACAAGAGTTTTCGGACTTCTAATAAATTTCATGGGCATTGCAAGGCTAATATTTGCAATTCTTTGTTGTCTTGTGTATAAATGTGTGATTCTTAGAAACATTATTGTTTCATGCCTGAAAAAGAAACATATGGTAAATCTGTTATTTAAGGTCCTTACGTTGCAAGTTCTTGTTTTCTCGTTTGAGAGTTTCAAGCTGATCCAAAGATTCTTCATAGGCATTTTTCATCTTGAAGATCTCTGTGCTCATTGAGCGAGCATCCTTTAGAGCTGATTCCAGTTCTGCCTGGCCCTCTTCATACTTCTGTTTCCATTCTGCCAGAACCTGTTTAGTTGAAAAAAGTATATTCATTTAGAGCTGTATAAAATACAGAACCTGTCTCACCTTATAGTCTTTATTACCTTGTCAAAGTTCCTCTGCTTCTTATCCAGAGCTGCAGCTGCACTGTTTGCTCTTTCCACATCAACCATAAGATCCTCAACTTCAGCTTGTAGCCTCTGTTTGGTCTTTTCTAGGGAGGCACATTTGGAGTTCACAGCCTCAACTTGCTCCTCAGCTTCCTGAAGACGCTGAGCGAGTTTCTTCCTGTACGTAAGAAGTGGGAAAGTCTGTTTAGTATTCAGATACATATATCAACCTTTGTTTCGGAAAGTTTATTACAGCACAAGCATACTTGGCCTCTTCCAGTTCCTCTGTGCGTTGAATGGCATCGGTCTCATATTTGGTTCTCCATTGTGCAACTTCACCGTTAGCCTTGGACAGAGCTCTCTGAAGCTCAGCCTTTGCCTCCTGTTCCTCTTCATATTGCTCACGGAGCAAGTCACAGTCATGGCGGGATGATTGCAGGGCATGGGCAAGGGCATTCTTGGCCTGTAAACACATATCCATTTATGTTGTGATACTAGAAATATGTTTTCTCATTTTGAGGTAAGAATTTTTAGTAATTAAGCAATCAACCCTCACTGTTTTTGGGGACTTCATTAATACTAAAGTGTTTACATTACCTTGGTTTCTTCCTCCAATTGTCTCCTTAGTTCCTCAGTCTGTTGAGTGAATGCCTGCTTTCCTCTGCTCAACTGAGTAACGAGTGATTCCTTCTCTTCAAGTTGCCGGGACAGCTCACCTTGAAAAGAAAATTTTTTATTTAAGTAATCTGGTATTATTATTAGGCTATCATATTATATATTTAGTAATCCACAAAGTTATAATAGTTAAAGTTTATACTGTATATACAGTATATCAACGTGTTTTACTAATTGACAACAATAGGCAGTAGCAGAGATCATCATTATTTAGCAGCTTAAAAAATTTAGGACTGAGATTTTTACCATTTTCAGTTTGCAGACGGGCTCTCTGGGCTGTGAGGTCATTTATAACACGCTGGTGTTCCTCATCTTTGGTCTTGATTTCACTGAGCTGATCCTCAAGAACACGACTTACTTTCTCAAGGTTGGCCTGGGGGGGGGGGGGCATTTATTGTTTATGAACAAGTTGGATTGATTTATTATAGAAACATGGTTTTGTTTTCTAATGATATTCCTCATACCTTTGATTTTGAGATATTTTCCAAGTTGCTAGCAAGGTCATCAACTTCCATCTTTAGCTCACTCTTCTCCTTCTCCAGTTTCTGTTTAACTCTCTGGAGATTGTCAATCTGTTCTCCAAGTTCAGCCACACTGTCAGCATGCTTCTTGCGCAAGGCAGCAGAGGTGGCTTCATGATGAAGGGTGGATTCTTCCAGATCACGTCTCAGTTTTTGGAACTCAGCCTCACGTTTTTTGTTGAGCTCAATCTGAGCAGAAGTGGCACCACCAGCCTCTTCAAGTCTCTCGCTGATTTCTTCAAGTTCTCTGGACAAGTCAGCCCTCTGTTTCTCAACCCTGGCACGAGCAGCACGCTCTGCTTCTATCTCCTCTTCAACTTCCTCAATACGGGCCTTAAAAAAAACATTTGGTTATTACAATCAATGCTTTATTGCTAGAAAAATATACTATTGTGTTTTCCACAGTGAATCTACCTGAAGTTCCTTAATCTTCTTCTGCAGTTGAGATGCCAAGGATTGTTCATCCTCAATTTTTCCTTGTAGCTGGCTTATTTCAAAGTCTTTTCTGCATTTAAAAAGTAATATTAATCATACAAAAATGACTTATGTTAATAAAACAGGCTTATAAAAGAATTTAAATAATAAGACTAACTTTTTTATTTTTTCCTCAGCTTGCTGCTTCTCATTCTCAAGATCCATTATGGTTTCTTGGGCCAATTTCAGATCTCCTTCAAGCTTCCTCTTGGCTCTTTCAAGGTCAAGACGAAGTTTCTTCTCTTGCTCCAGGGAACCTTCCAGCTGTTTAGATTGAATATTTACAAATGAGTGAAAATTACATTTAATAAACCACTGACCAAATAGTTGTATAATTGTAGAGTAATGCACTCACGTCATCCACTTGCTGTTCCAGCTTAGTTTTAGCTTTGGTCAAAGTATTGACTTTGTCTTCTTCTGCTTGAAGGTCATCAAGAGTCTGTTGGTGTGCCTCCTGGAGAGCTTTCTTCTCTTTGGAAATTTTTGCAATGTTTTCATCCAGTGCAGCCATTTCCTCAGTCAGGTTTTTAACCTAGACAAAAAAGGTATTAAAATAGATGTGTACTTTGAATGTAGAAGTAACTTGGTAAGAACCAGTGTAAGGTATCCTACCTTATTTTCTGTGGCATGCTTCTCCTTCTCGACTTTGGCCAAGGTCAGCTCTAAGTCATCAATATCCTTCTTCAGCTCAGAGCACTCATCTTCCAATTTCCTCTTCTTAGCAGTTAACTCTGCATTACTTTCCTCCTCATCTTCAAGCCTTTCTGTGACCTCCTTGATCTTAGCCTCCAACTGAATCTTATTTTTAATCAGACCTTCACATCTTTCCTCTGCATCGTTCAGGTTTTCACCTTCCTATATGAAATTTAATATAAATAACAAAACGTTGCAATTAATATGAACCTCATTCACATGTAAATATTAAGGTTCTTTTATGTTGTTATGTTGTGCATCCTACCGACTGCACTTGAAGCAGCAAGTCATTTTTTTCTTGCAGTAAGACAACCATTTTCTCCTCTAGCTCTTTCTTTCTGGCGTCTGATTTAATCAGTGCTGCTTTGGTCTTTTCAAACTCTTCTTTCATATTAGCCATCTCCTTTTCAGTCTCGGCACTCTTCAGAAGAGGCTTAATCTTAAAATACAGCTTCATCCATGGCCAGTGCTTGACATTCATGAATGATCTGACATTGTACTGGATGACAAATATAGCATCTCTGGAAAAAGTAACACAAATTTATTAATATACTTTTTTTCTGAATTACACCTGAACAACCTACAACAACAGTTAAAGTTGGAAAAAGAGAATAGAAGACTAAAAATCTAATCAATGCAGTGCAGCTATCCATATATCAGGAAGTTGGACAACTCCTACCACTCAGTTCTGTAAATTCACACTCAGTGCCTGATGTTTCTGGGATTTTTCTTTTTTTTTGTGGCTGCTCTATTCAGACGGTTCCAAGTGCTTTAAAATTGCCAGGACTGACTGCTCCTAAATTTTAAATAACCTGTCCAATATTTATGTATTTTTTGCTATTATTCCAGTTAGAGAAGCAGGAAAGTATTGTTTCACTGGTAAGGTAAGAAATCTGGTCACATGTCACAGGGTGATATAATTATATATTCATCTACGCACATATTTTATTTTTATATTTTTTAGTCAGTTTGGTTTAACAGATTGATAAGTTAGTTCACATTTATTGAAGTGCCACTATTTTTTCCTTTTTATTGTATATTTTAAGGTTTAAAATACGTTTACATTCCTATATTTCAAGTGGCAGCTATAGCTGAGGCAGGAGTTTTTTTTTTTTAACAAATGGAGGCAGGAGGTTTATTGAGGCGCAGTGGTGGGTATTTGAATAGGGGCGGATTATTTTAAATACCAACATTTTTAAGAAATTATCATAGATCAGCAAAAGTACCACCTTTTTAAAGTACATGATTGAAAGCTGTTGTAGAAAGGAGGTTATCATGTGGTTGAGGCTTAGTTAAAGGCATACAAAAAACAGTGAGGGATGAAAAGCAAAGATAGGGTCAAACAAATAAGAAGGCCAAGATAAAAAGATTAGAAGCAAAAATGACACATGTGGTATATGTTTCATTTTGTTTTTGTGTGTAATACAGCATCCTAACCTTCTTTCCACCATCTTCTTGAATTCCACTCTCATCAAGTAACCTCGGCATTGAGCCTGAGTGCGAGTAATGAGTTGGGCCAACTTATCGTCTCTCATTTCTTCAAGGACACCCAAAAGACCTGCTTTAAAGAACACCTGTTGAGGAGAAAATTTAGCAATTTATTTTCCCTTATGTCAGTTCTTTGTTGTACAAATATACTATTATGACCTCCTACCTTTGTGTGTCCAAATCTGTACTGGGTGTGGTCAACATCTATGGAGCCCAGAAGTTTCTCAGAGGCCTTCTTACTGTCAATAAACTCCCCACCAGGAACCGCACTTGCATTTAATATCTTGTAACTGTATTAAAAAAAGATTCAAATAGCCAGTCGTCATCTCAATTTTAGTGTGTTTATTATTATTGCCAACACAGTTGACCTCTGCATACCGTTGTTTAAAATCACCATACAGGATTCTGCTGGGGAAACCCTTTCTGCAGATTCTGATGCCCTCAAGTACACCATTACACCTGAGTTGGTGGATGATCAGATGATTCTCCATGGTACCTAGTAAACAAAATTACAATTACTAAAAATATACAAGCTTTTAAATCAACATTTCTTGAAAAGTTGGTGCCCACCACTGCTGGAACATGTATTCACTTTAAGTGGTAAACAGCTTATATACAGGGGGTCCCCAAGTTACAACTCGTTAGGGACTGCCCGCCTGTACGGAAGTCGGAAATGTTCGTAAGTTGGCCGTGCATGCGCAGACCGACAAATACGGACATTTCTGGACATTTCCGGTGTTCCGTCTAATGCCGTTCTGCGCATGTGCGGCAAATTACGGACATTTCCAGCATTTTCCGAGGCTCCGTATGGCCGTGCATGCACAGAACGGCCGGAAGACGGCGAAAAATGGCGGAGGGTTTGTGTTTTTTTTTTTTTTTTTTACCTGGAGTCTTTGTCTCATTGGGGATCAGACAACGCACAAAGTGAGGATGAGTGCTTCTCAAGTTGGTCATCAGCTTGTTTAGATTTTCCTGTGGAAGAATGAGAAGAAAATTGGTACCCAATAACAGAAAACAGTCAGGGTTATAATACTTTGTAAGACACATAATATTTTTATATTACTATTATTAGTCTTTCCAATTAGCATGTAAAAGAACTGCAAGCTGTGGTAGGGAACAGTGTATGTGTAAGTTCTAAGAAATGCTTCTAAAAATTACATTTAAAGCATCCAAGATCAACACATATTTTAGATTTCCTTCACACAAGTAACACTTACTCTAAACAGGGCAGAGACAGTCTGGAAAGAGGACCCCTTCTTTTTCTTTCCACTCTTTGCACCAGAGTCAGCTGAAATAAGATTCTACTATGTTAAACTATGGCTCAAAATATGTAAAGTTCATAACAAGCTGAGTGTCTTTCAAGTTTCTGAATTCTTACCATCAGAACCAGCATAGGAAGAATAAAGGAGGGCCAGGAGCTTCACTGGAGACTTCTGGTAAAGGCCGACAACAGTCTCGTTCAGTGGGTCCTTGTTCTTGTCAAGCCACCCACTGATGTTGTAATCCACAGTGCCAGCATAATGCACCAGAGAGAAGTGAGCTTCAGCTTTTCCTTTGCCAGGTTTGGGCTTCTCAAAGTTCTTGCACTTGCCCAGATGTTGATCATAGAGCTTGTTCTTGAAGGAAGTGTCCGTAGCCTTGGGGAACATGCACTCCTCTTCCAGGATTGAAAAGATACCCATTGGCTGTGCAAAGAAAGTTTTTTCCATTACAAATTAAGACTGTTTTTAAATTTTTGATAAAAAAGTGTGAAATTTCAACACGTACCTTCTCAATAAGCTCTATGCAGGCAGCCAGATCCATACCAAAGTCAATGAACTCCCAATCAATTCCTTCTTTTTTATACTCCTCTTGCTCCAGGACGAACATGTGGTGGTTGAAGAACTGTTGCAGTTTCTCATTGGTGAAGTTAATGCAAAGTTGCTCCAAGCTGTTGTACTACAGATTATGATATATAGATAAGGGTTTGAACATTACTATATATATAGGATCTCAAATCTAGCAAATGTTGTACTAGAGGTAAATTACAGGACTTTGGCATATAATGTACAAGTGACTTACATTTAAAGGTTTTAGGTAACTAGTGATACAATATAGAGCTGTATTGTTTCCAGGAGCAAGAAATGGCAGAAAACTTTAATTTTGTTTCAACTTACATCAAATATCTCAAATCCAGCGATATCTAGCACACCAATAAAATACTGTCTTGGCAATCTGGTGTCCAGCTGTTGGTTAATACGGACAACCATCCACAAGAACAACTTCTCATAGACAGACTTGCTGAGAGCACCAACGGCATTGTAAACCTGCAGAAAGTGAAATACAGTAAATTAGTTCTCATTTAAAATTTATAGCAAATCTAATATAATTTCACTGTTAAGATATATTTTACCTGTTGGACAGTTTGACCTTTTGTGACATACTCATTGCCGACTTTTACCCTTGGGTAGCAGAGAGCCTTCAACAGGTCAGCAGAATTCAATCCTTTCAAGTAGCCAATTTTATCAGCAACTGCACAGTGAATATTAAAGAATGATGAAAGTGATTACCTGTTATAGTTTTTGGCAAATTTTATTCAAAGTTTCTTAAATGTGCACTTTTTTTTAAACAGTTTTTGTTAGTTATTTATTTAGCTTGTAAAGCATGGTGGGTAAACGCTGAAAGACCATGTAAACTGATTAATTAAGAAAGTCTGGTCTGTGCTAGCAGAGAGGGAGGGGTGGCCCCCACCTTTGGTTAATTCAGTGGCTTAAGCTGGGTACATACATACGATTTTTCTTTTAATTCAACTAGTGGACCAGCAGGTTGAACAAAAAAAATCTGAGAGATCCCCACATCAACACAAGTGATGTTGATGACCATTCAACAGAAGCAGGTTGTTAAACCGCATTCTGTTGAACAGACAGCTGTACACACTGACTGACCGATTTTCGGCCCATGTGTACAGGGATTTAATTTTAGCACAAAAGCTGTAGAAAAAGCCTATAGGAGGTCCCCAATTTTGCTTGGAAATTACCACCTGCTGTCTATTAGTGGTAAATTTGAAATATGTGTTTGATAAATATGAAGCATGGAATATACAATGCATCTCATAGTTACCTGGATACATTTCAGCATCAAACCATTATTTATTGCTGGGCATAATAAAATAAAAGATGAATAATAATAAAACAAATCATATACAGTGGTGTGAAAAAGTGTTTGCCCCTTCCTCATTTCCTGTTCCTTTGCATGTTTGTCACACTTAAGTGTTTCGGAACATCAAACCAATTTAAACAATAGTCAAGGACAACACAAGTAAACACAAAATCCAATTTGTAAATGAAGGTGTTTATTATTAAAGGTGAAAAAAAATCCAAACCATCATGGCCCTGTGTGAAAAAGTGATTGCCCCCCTTGTTAAAACATACTATAACTGTGGTTGTCCACACCTGAGTTCAATTTCTCTAGCCACACCCAGGCCTGATTATTGCCACACCTGTTCACAATCAAGGCATCACTTAAATAGGAGCTGCTTGACACAGTAAGGTCCACCAGAAGATCCTTAAAAGCTACACATCATGCCGAGACCCAAAGAAATTCAGGAACAATTGAGAAAGAAAGTAATTGAGATCTATCAGTCTGGAAAGGGTTATAAAGCCATTTCCAAAGCTTTGGGAATCCAGCGAACCACAGTGAGAGCCATTATCCACAAATGGCGAAGACATGGAACAGTGGTGAACCTTCCCAGGAGTGGCCGGCCGCCCAAAATTACCCCAAGAGCGCAGCGACGACTCATCCAAGAGGTCACAAAAGACCCCACAACAACGTCCAAGGAACTGCAGGCCTCACTTGCCTCAGTTAAGGTCAGCGTTCATGCATCCACCATCAGGAAAAGACTGGGCAAAAATGGCCTGCATGGCAGAGTTCCAAGGAGAAAACCACTGCTGAGCAAAAAGAACATCAAAGCTCGTCTCAATTTCTCCACAACACATCTTGATGATCCCCAAGACTTTTGGGACAACATTCTGTGGACCGATGAGACAAAAGTGGAACTCTTTGGAAGGTGTGTGTCCAAGTATATCTGGCGTAGAAGGAACACTGCATTTCAGAAAAAGAACATTATACCAACAGTAAAATATGGTGGTGGTAGTGTGATGGTCTGGGGCTGTTTTGCTGCTTCAGGACCTGGAAGACTTGCCGTGATAAAAGGAACTATGAATTCTGCTGTCTACCAAGAGATCCTGAAGGAGAATGTCCGACCATCTGTTCTTGTACTCAAGCTGAAACGAACTTGGGTTCTGCAGCAGGACAATGATCCTAAACACACCAGCAAGTCCACCACCGAATGGCTGAAGAAAAACAAAATTAAGACTTTGGAGTGGCCTAGCCAAAGTCCTGACCTGAATCCTATTGAGATGTTGTGGTATGACCTTAAAAAGGCCGTTCATGCTCGAAAACCCTCTAATGTAACTGAATTAGGACAATTCTGCAAAGATGAGTGGGCCAAAATTCCTCCAGGACGCTGTAAAAGCCTCATTGCACGTTATCGCAAACACTTGGTTGCAGTTGTTGCTGCTAAGGGTGGCCCAACCAGTTATTAGGTTTAGGGGGCAATCACACAGGGCCATGATGGTTTGGATTTTTTTTCACCTTTAATAATAAACACCTTCATTTACAAATTGCATTTTGTGTTTACTTGTGTTGTCCTTGACTATTGTTTAAATTGGTTTGATGTTCCGAAAAAACATGCAAAGGAACAGGAAATGAGGAAGGGGGCAAACACTTTTTCACACCACTGTAATAGAGAAGGGAAATATATTAAACAATAGCTCAAGACTTGCGCCTCTTAAACATGGACAATCGGGTTGCTGGCTACTGAAGTCCGTCTCCACTCTCCATCAAAGATATTAAAAAATGTGAGCAAACCAGGAGAGGTGAAACACATCAAGGAAGGTTGGTTTTTGGGTGGAGAAACTGTTGTATGCAGTCATTTTGTTGACAATTAACAATCACAGCAGTAGTTAAGTGTGGAGTGCAGCTGATCATTTTTTTAAACCAACTTATTACGTGCCATAGCCAAAAGATGGCTACAGTGCAGCTCTGTTGTTCCAGAAGGGCGTCCATGGACGTCCTCCCAGAGCCAATGCCCCTTGTTCATCCCCTGGGGCACGCATCATTCGAACACAGCTGATCTCAGATTGCAGTAAAGGGCAAATCACAGTGCCATTTACCATGTGATCAGCTGTGTCCAATCACAGCTGATCACAATGTAAACAAACTTGACGATTATCGGCAGTACTTTCCTCACGTGCTGTCACAGCATAAGGAAAAGAGAGCCGATAACTGTGTGACAGGGGACATGTACACAGATAATTAAAACACTGATCATCAGTGCCCTGATTATCAGTGCAGCCCCATCAGGGCTGCCTATCAGTGCTGCCTATCAGTACCACCACCTACAGTATCAATGCCCATCAGTGCCACCTATCGGTGCCCATCAGTGCTGCATGTCAGTGCAGCCTCATCAGTGCCTCCTCATCAGTGCAGCTTATCAGTGCCCATCAGAAGAAGAAAAATTACTTATTTATAAAATTGTATAATGGAAACTACACAAAGTTTGATTTTCTTCAAAATTTTCCGTCTTTCGTTCGGTTATCAAAAAATAAAAAACCCAGGATGCTCTATTTGCATGAAAAAAAATATAAAAAAAATGTCATATGGGTACAGTGCAACAGTGCTGAAAGCTGAAAATTGACCTGGGCATGAAGGGGGTGAAAGAGCCCAATACTGAAGTAGTATATTCCTTTTGATACTTTATTAGGAGAGGCCTGATTGTAGGTCTGTTGTTATTAAAATAAAAAAAGGCAAACTACCTTCTGTGCCTTCAGGTTCAGCCTGCTCTTCTCTTTGCTTTTGCTTGAATTTCATATTTCCCATGTGCATGACAGCTCCAGTCATCTTGTAGATCCCCATTTTTTCTTCTGGTGTAAAGCCCAGGATATCAATGGCACCCTGCAAATACAAAAACTGGTTACTGTGTGCTAAAAATTCTAGGTGGGTTTTAAAGTATATCTGCAGCCCACACTTTTTAAATTTTGGAAAATATTAGGCAATTTATAATTTCCTTTCCATTTTCTTTCATTTTGTTGTTGCTTGTATACTGAGAATGTTTCCCTTGACTTCCTGTCTCAGAGACAGAACTGGACTTTAGAGGGAATCTCCCCAATATGAGAGGAAATCCCTTCTTAGAAAGCTGTCATGGAACATGTGTTCCTAACAGAAGAATTCCCCTAACCTCCTGTTTCAACACCAGGACACATAGAGAGGTCGAATCTCCACAGCAGGGACACAGACAACAATAAAAACCTGATGGGTTCTAAGAGTGGGGAAGCAAAACTAAAAATAATTGAGGTACTTTAAGAAAAAGTCATTTGTAATACGTACATCAGTGGCCATCAACTCCTCTACGTCATCAATACTCTTGACAGCAATCTCACCCATGCTGATAAAGGGGTAGTCATATGGATTTGTTGTCAAAAGCAGCGATTCTATATACAAGAGATAACACTGGTTAGAATATTCATACCATTTGTTACAGAAATTGGACATACTGTAGCTTTAACATCAAAGTAATTTACCAACAATCTCTGGCTTCTTATTGGTCAGGATTTGGTAGAAGATGTGGTAACTTCTCTCAGCTGAGAGCTGAAATGTGACTCTGGACTTCTCTAGCAAGTCTGAAATTAAAAAAAAAGTTACTCAAAAGCAAGGAAAGAAATCGTGTATCTCAAAGGATAAGATTTCCATATTATAAAGTAAAACTTACAGGTCTCGATATCTGCGGAAGACAGTTTTCCTGTGGTTCCGAAGTGGATTCTGATGAATTTACCCTGGAAATGATGGAAAAAAATGTTTTAATTATATAATAAATATTAATACATCTTATTCAGAATGCTCACGTACAAGTTGTTACTTACAAAACGGGAGGAGTTGTCATTTCTCACAGTTTTGGCATTACCAAAGGCTTCCAGCAGAGGATTGGCCTGGATGATTTGATCTTCCAGTGTGCCCTGCGATCCATAAATAATGGATTATTATTATTGTTATACTTTTTAGGATAGTGCACATATCTCTTGTTTTGAAAATGTGTTGACTAGCTTATACATTCTAGTATGCGCATAGCCAAAGCTGTATTTACCCACATGCAATTCATTAGCCAGGGCCTAGAGCAGCAAGGTTAGAGGGGGCAGCACCAAGACCTACAAATTATGATACATTTTCCTCATTATATTTCTCTCTTCTGACCACCTGTAGCTAAATTCAGCCAGAGAATTGCAAGAGGAAGGGGCTACAGAAGATGCTGATAGGAGTCAGAAGGCTTTGTTTAGTTGTCTACTTTGGTGGTCTGTGAAAGCCACATACTGCCTTTTTTTTAGCACATTCTAGTGCTAGCTTTTACTAAAATAACACATAAGTATATGACAAATGAGGTGGTGATTATTAGTGCTGTGCGAATCTGCCCTGGTTCAATAAACCAAGAGTTCATTGAGTCTTGTTCAAAGTTTGGAAAACCTGAATTTAGAGGCTAATCCCATTTCCATATATGGACAGAGAAATCCCAAGAGCATGATATATACTATATTACCAAAAGTATTAGGACGCTTGCCTTTACACACACATGAACTTTAATGGCATCCCAGTCTTATGCCCCATACACACGGTCGGAAAATCCGACCACAAAATCCGTCGGATTTTTTCCGACGGATTTTGTTCGACACTGGTGTTGCATACACACGGTCGGACAAAGTTGTCGGAAAATCCGATCATTCTGAACGTGGTGACGTTCGTTGCGTACGACGGCACTACGTAGAGGCTAGTAGCCAATAGCTTTGGTCTTGTAATGTGATCTGAGCATGCGTGGCACTTTGTCCGTCGGAATTCGCTACACACTATCGGAAAAAGTCCGATCGGACTTTGTTGTCGGAAAATTTTTAGAGCAGGAGATAAAACTTTGTCCGTCGGACAATCCGATGGAAAATGTCCAATGGTGCCTACACACGGTCGGAATTTCCGACAACATTGTCCGATAGGACAGAATCCATCGGAAAATCCGACCGTATGTATGGGGCTTTAGTCTGTAGGGTTCAATATTGAGTTGGCCCACCCTTTGCAGCTGTAACAGCTTCAACTCTTCTGGGAAAGCTGTCCACAGGTTTTAGGAGTGTGTCTATGGGAACATTTGACCATTCTTCCAGAAGTGCATTAGTGAGGTCAGGCATTGATGTGAATGAGAAGGCCTGGCTCGCAGTCTCCACTCGAATTCATCCCAAAGGTGTTTTATCGGGTTGAGTTCAGGACTCTGTGCAGGCCAGTCAAGTTTCTCCTCCCCAAACTCGCTCATCCATGTCTTTATGGACCTTGCTTTGTGCACTGTTGCACAGTCATTTTGGAGCAGGAAGGGGCCCTCCCCAAACTGTTACAAATTTGGGAGCATGACATTGTCCAAAATGTCTTTGGTATGCTGACAACTTAATGCCCCGTACACACAACCGGATTTTCCGACAACAAATGTTGGATGTGAGCTTGTTGGTGGAATGTCCGAACGTGTGTATGCTCTATCAACATTTGTTGCCGGACTTTCCGCCAACAAATATTGGCTAGCATGTTCTCAAATTTTCCGCCAACAAATGTGTGTTGTCGGACTTTTCGATCGTGTGTACACAAGTCCGTTGGACAAAAGTCCAAAGTACAAACATGCATGCTCGGAATCAATGCTCACCAAACACAACATTAGCAGAAGGAGCCCAAGGGATGGCGCATGACTATTGACCTTCCATTTTATGGCTTGCCATAAGTCTTGTAAGTCACTACGTTCATAATTGTTGGCCAACATTTGTGTGACCTTGTGTATGCAAGTTGGAGCCAACAACCTTCAAACAAAATTCCACGGTTTTGTTGTCGTAAAGTCCGATCGTGTGTACGGGACATAAGAGTTCCCTTTACTGGAACTAAGGGGCCTAGCCCAACCCCTGAAAAACAACCCCACACCATAATTATCCCTCCACCAAATGATTTGGACCAGTGCACAAAGCAAGGTCCATAAAGACATGGATGAGAGTATTTGGGGTGGAGGACCTTGACTATAAATTGGCCAGTAGTTAGCTAGGTTTGTCTCTGTTCTTACATAAGCAAAGCTGTCCTGCTGCTAGCCAAATCAAATCAAGCTCTTTAGAGATGAAAAGATAGCAGATGATAAAGTAATGTGCAATTAGCCAGAAGCAGGACAATTTTCAATAGCATGATTAGGTTTTCAGGCGGGGGGTTAACTACAAGAATTAAGAGACTGCAAAGGATACATAAGTATAAAATTGGCCAGTCGTGTTAATTAGGGATAGTAGGCCTGACTGGTTTATAACTAACTTTTATCCAGAGGGATAGGTGGGTGCAGTGAATTTGAGTGATATAATGTGAGGTAATTTAGGTGTCAACCTTTCTTGCACTTAGTTTTTTTTTATTATAAATGATACAAAGGAGTGCTGCAAACAAAAGGCAGCTCCAAGCATATATGGTCAGTAAAAAGTGAATGCTTAAAAAGTCCTTATTAACACAAAATAAAATACCCAAAATACCACCCCTGTACCAATAGGCATGCAGCAAAAAAAGTTTGCTATGGACCGTACAACAGGTAAAAGGCAACCACAAAATGAAAGACAAAAAAGGCAGCAATTTATAAAAACAAATAAATGCAGCAAGAGGGTTAATTACTCAAAGAGCTGCAATATGAATTAAAGCACAGTTTCCTAACTGACCCTAATCTCTCCCTATGCAGTTTGTCAGCTTTCCATATTCTTTCCCTGCAACAACAACTTCCAATACATAGACACTATGTGCTGTGTGCACACTGCTCTGTGCCCACCTCTTATCCAAAAGTCTCCTTATCATTTTCTTAGCCTGCTGGCCATACTTTAAAGGCAATGCAATGAATTATGGTTTAAAAAATTCTCCTGGGCAAATCTGCACATACATTAACTTGGACGACTAATCGTATTAGTTTTTTACTATGAACCCATGGTACCAGTGAACCCAAACTTCTTCCCTGGAGAGTATATGAAAAGTTATCATTGTTTAGGTATGCCTTGGGTAACATTGTGTCTAAATACAGCCCTGCATGTTGCCCATGTTTCTGTTACAGTATAGGTAGTTGAGTTTTTATTGGCTTTACCTGCAGTTTGTTTGCTGACTCCTTTTTCTTTTGTGGGTCTCCAATAGCTGCAATTGTTGCAAAGTATTGGATGACACGCTTGGTATTCACAGTCTTCCCAGCACCGGATTCTCCACTAGGGGTGAAAAACATCAAATTAAACGCACGAAGCAGGCTATAAACTCCACATCAGGATGCTTAACATTCTTAGCTGTCTGTGGTCTGATCTTCAACTGTCTACTGTGATGAGCAGTCTAAAGCCCCATACACACGGTCGGACAATCCGCGGACCAGGTCCGTCGGACCATGTCCGTCATACTTTGTCCGATGTTGGTTTTGCGTACACACGGTCGGACAAAGTTGTCGGAAAATCCGATCATTCTGAACGTGGTGACGTTTGTTGCCTACGACGGGACTACGTAGAGGCTAGTAGCCAATAGCTTTGGTCTTGTAATGTGATCTGAGCATGCGTAGCACTTTGTCCGGTCGGACAACCGTACACACGATCGGATTTGGTGTGATCGGACCGTGTTGTCGGCAAATCTTTCCAGCAGGAGATAAGACTTTGTCCGTCGGACAATCCGACGTACACTGTCCGATGGTGCATACACACGGTCTGATTTTTCAACAACATTGTCCGATCGGACAGAATCCATGAAAAAGTCCGACCGTGTGTATGGGGCTTAAGGCAGGCTATAGACAGTGTAAATTTCTTTCCTGCAAGCACGGGTTGCAGGAAAGAAATTTGCACGATTCCCTGATCAGCACAGACAGTGCTTACAGGGGAATTACTCCTGCCGAGCAATTGTCTTCTCCCGGTGGGAGAAGCCGCCCCTGCCAGGAGAAGACAGTGATTATCGCTGGCAGCTATAGCAGCCGCTTGCCAAAAATTGTAAGCGAATCCGGCAGGCTGGTTGTACTCAAGTTGATCAACTTGTACATTCAGCCCTTCCCGCTAATGGTTCAAATCTCAGTCGATTCCCTCTGAATGTCTATGGCTGGCCTAACAGATTCAGAAATTGAGCAACCAAGCTAAAGGCTACTATAAGGATTTGTCTAGTACAGGGGTCTCAAAACTTTTCAGTATGAGTGCTGCATCACATATTTGAAAAATATTTGCAGGCCAAAAAATCAGTTTTATAAAGGAATGAAAAAAATATTTAAATTAACTTAAACGTTTTATATGGAACTTTTTGGTAATCAGTATGGCATGATTCAGAACAATATATAAAGAACTTTAGTAAATCAAAGCAAAGAAATCCCAAATAAATTTGAGTCACTATTAAAGATCCATCAAAAATAACTTCAGTTTGTACCTTTTTATCAGAGTCCTCATCAGATCCCCTTACATCAGAACCCCCCCCTCTCTTACATCAGGATCTCCTTCAGACTCCCCCGTAACATCAGGGCCTCCATCTGATCCTCTTTACATCAGGGTCTGAATTTAAGAAGTTCATTCCTCCTGTGAATGCTGGGGCAAGCACCTGATTGGCTGCTAGGACACGACGGTTCTAGCAGCCAATAACCAGGAGGATGATAGCACAGCAGACGGAACCCGCACTGAAGACTGGGGGGAATCTCTGCTGACCTTAAGTGAGACTTATGTGAGTGCACAGCGGGCCCACATTGAGGATATGTCATTGACTGGTTGTGGGCTAGATAAAATCTTGTAGCGAGTTATAGTTTGGAGACCCCTAGTCTAGTAGAACCTTATACATATGCTGTTAAGGCCCTTCAAGGACTGCATTTGCCATATTTACACCGTAATCTGTTTGGCACAAATGTCAAGGTGGCCTATACATGGGTCAATTACAAAAATAACTTGTTTTTGCGAAAATTGCTCCTCTACTTGTCTACCTTAATGTGAGAGCTACAGTATGATGTGAGCTCACATTTAGAAAAACATGAAGTTTATCTATAAAATCCTAAAAAATTCAATGTGCCCTGTGAGTTATAAAAAGCTATAATACTTACGTAATTAGGATAGACTGATTTTCACGATCTGCAATCATAGAGAAAAGGCAATCAGTGGATTTTGCTTTTCACATTTAGTTGAATTTAATTTATTGGATAGTCTGTGCCCTTGTCTTGAGACAAATACCTTAAGTGTAATTTCTAGCCTAATCTAGCTGCTAATCTTACACCCAGATAGCAAGCAATTGTGCTGCAAGTTTGAAAATGACTTGTTAAGCTATTGCTAGACTTGCCAGGCTTCACAAGTTTGTTGCACAATTGCAGCAAGTCCGCATTGCATTACTCCAGTTTAACTTTCTTTGCAAACATTCTGCTAAAAGTTCTGGTTCAGTTATGTTGTGCAATAGTCATGCCACCACAAGGGTCACTGTGGCTAAATTTTCATGTTGTAGACCTGCAGAGCTCTTTCTGTAGACTCAGCACTGCAACTTCGCTCTTGCTAGAGACTTGCCACGCAAATTTGCTACAAATTTGGAAAAGTGTCATCTAGAACTTGTGCTTCAAGGGTTTTACGAGAGTACAACTTGCCAGTGAAAATGTGCAGCAAGTTAACAGACTTGCAATTCAACACTGCCACAAATTTATGGCACTTTATCCTTGCTATCTGGGCAGTTTCAAATATTTCCTTTACCTTATGTGTACACCTGTTCAGTGACGTAAGCAATAGTGAAATCACAGGAATACTCTAACAGCTAAATAACTAATACATTTTTAAAAATGAAAGCTTAAAACTTTGTCTCATGACGTTTCCTTGAACTCCAAAGACATGCTAATAGGTTAATAAGATCCTGTCTAAATTAGTATGTACTAGTATGTGTGCGTGTATGTATGTTTGTGAGATAGGAACCATAGATTGTAAGCTCATTGAGGGCAAGGACTGATGTGAATGTACAATATATATGTAAAGCACTGCATAAATTAAATAAATAAATTAACTAGTTGACAGTTCTTCTTTAAATTTATTGTTCTATCATATACAGTATGCTTTGAAATTAGTCAAAAAAGATAGAAAGCAATGACAGCACAATGAAAAACACCCTCCAACATGAACATTTTCTATGTAGCTGAGCTAGACAAATTCAGAGGCCAAGTAGCTTATTTACAAAAAAAATGGGTTTACATTTGATTAGAACACATGTACATTATTCTATAATCAGTTGAGAAGGGCCCAAGTACATTCATGGCTTGGTCTGGACAGATTATGAGGTACATCCATGCTGGCTGGTTAATAAGGGGACCTTTATTTTGCCCATGCAAATCAAAGTAAAAGGCTCACTTAACTACCCCTTCTCCCCAACAGCATTAACTCACTTCTCCTTCTCACCACTCCATTCAACAGCTAGGATCAAAATGAAATACCTGGTACTGCCAAGGTTTGACTGAACATGTACCCTTACTCCTAATCTCTCATAAAACAGTGATGGTCCCACACCACTGGCTCACTGCCATTGTGAATCCATAGACCTTGAGCATGTTTGGCAGCTGAATGGAGAGGCAGGGGAGCAAGGAAAGGTGAGTACATGCTCCTGGAGAGGAGGGTGCTAAGTGAACCATTTATTTAACTATTCCTGGTAAAAGGAAAGATTCACTTTAAGAGATCAACAACAATATGCGGAGTAATCCTTGCAGACCAATCTTTTATTTCAGGAGAAATAATTTCTAATAATTTCTCTTTAAAATATCATGTTAATTACACATCTCTATTAAAGTGAGTTGGTTTTAGTTTGGTGCACCACTATTGCAGGAATTATAGGAGTTCTAACTTACCAGTTAACATGAACTGATAGGCATTATCAGAGATGGAGAAGATGTGTGGTGGGGCCTCCTGGCGCTTTTTTCCTCTGTAGCCGGCAACAACTTCGGGGTTGTACACTGGCAACCACTTGTAAGGGTTCACAGTGACGCAAAACAGGCCAGAGTAGGTCTGGAATACCAAGTTGGGTACAGTCAGTTAAGATTTAGAATACAAGATATAATGACTGACTAGCTGCATGTTAAAGAGCCACTGCCACTTTGCCCATGCAGGACCAAGTGATTGTGCCTCTGTAAAGGGACCCCTACTGCCCTTTCCCCCCATGCAACCATCCACCATATCCAGCATTTCCAAAACAGCAAGGGATCGTTAGTAAGGTGAATATTGGGGAACCAGGGTGGCGGGCCCTTTGCAGAGACACTGACACTTTGTTCTGCATGGGAAGGTAGGCAATGTCTTTTTAAGCTAGCCTTTCCACCCCTGGTCCAACACCTTAATTAATACCTGGGAGTGGCTATTTATAGGTATCTTAATGGTGAAAATTGATTTTCCAATTCCTTTTACCTGGGAAACAATTCTTTCTTCTGGGTAAATAAAGGGTATTTCTGGACAATTATAATTAAAATGCATGCATAGGAAAATTTTTACTGGCCAAAAAAATTGTAGATGCACGCTGTCTTGTGATTTAGCCACCTCTGCTTTGTTTTGTATCATAAGAAGAAGGGTCAAAATCAAGAAAATGTGCAGTCTTCATGCTTGTATTTAAAGATGTTTAACCTTCACATATGAAGAGCTGTAGAAATGTTAGATAGTTCTCCACAGGAGCTGGTTCTAGCCAAGTCAGTCGATTGCTTTAAAAAAGGCCAGATGTGTTTTTAAATGCACATAATATAAATGGCTACTAATATTTATAAGAAATAAGATGGTAGTATGTTGATCCAGGGAGTATCTTTTCTTCTCTGGATACCAGGAAGGAATTATTTCCATTATCGTAAATAGGACACACTTTATAAGGGTTTACTTATTTTCTCTGGACTAGCTACAGGTTTAAGTTTCTGAGCATAGGATTCAAAGTGTTTTGTTCGATTTTTTACTTCTGTTTGAACTTGATGGATAAATGTCTTTTTTTTTTTTACCTTAACTATATAACTATGTAACCTCTTTTGGGAGGCTGCCTTTCTGCAGACTGTGCCTCTGCCCTGCCCCCCTCCAGAATATTAGTGAATATCATTACAAATGTTGTGCTGAACTCAACTCTCTTCCCCTCCTGTAAAGCTAGCCATAGACGGTTCAAATCTCGGCTGGTTCAGCAGGGACCGGCCAAGGTTCGAACCATGTATGGGCAGGCTGATTGTACCTAAGTTGACTGATTGATCAACTTGGGTACAACCAGCCTGTCAGAGTTTTATTGCAATAATCACTGTGTGTTCTCCTGACCGGGATGGTTCTTCCTGCTGGGAGAACACAATAGCTCCAAGGGAGCAATTCCCCCATCAACACTGACTGCGGTTGCAAGAAAAAAAAATCGCTCCATCTATGGCCTGCTTACAGTAAGTCCACCCAAATATGGCCTTCTCAAATTACAGACTCAAGTTCATTCTACTATCCAAACTCAGCAAATATTTTATGGCTTCTGTAATTGCATTTTGCTTACTGACAGTCATTTAATAGATAATGTTTGCAGAAGTAAGGTATTGTCAGGAGTGTGTAGAGCTCCTGCTCCTTGATAGCTGCTGGTCTCATTCTAGCATCCTGATTTTGGCTGTGATACATTCTCCCTGTCTGTCTGTCCACCTGCAAAGTGATTGATGTGGCCATTCTCTGGGTGGAGACCAAACCTGATTTAGGTGAGTACTTGTAGGCCAGCTTGCCTTATGGAAAAGGGGGTTTGCTATAGGTGAAGAACACAAAAGCTAGTTATAGTGCCTGACCACCTGTGTTAGCGCTGAGCATGACAGGTATGCTGTCCAGATACAACTACCCCCTGGGTGTATGAACTTAGTTGGAACAAAATGGGCTTACGTAGATCATCCAGGCTGCATAACGTTCTTTGAGGTTAAACAGCACAGAGGCCTCATTCAAGTGGGTCAACATGGCCATGTCTTCAATTTTATCGAACTTGGGAGGGTTCTGGGGGTTGATCAGGTCCTCTTTGACTGTTACAGTCTGGAAGAGAAAGACATTGTATTCAGTGAATTTTACATATCTACAGCAAGCAAGCTGCTTATTTATTTGTACTGCATACCTTTCCATCGTCAGTTTTCACAGTGACTTTGCCACCCTCACGTGCAGTGACTAAGCCCTTCACGTAAAGCTCCTTGTCATCATGGACAAAGATAGAGTTTTTAGCATCAAAGGGCTTGTTTTGAGCCTCCAGTCTTTCCTTTTCTGATTTCCTCAGGAAGGAGGCGGCTGGCCCAAACACCGCCATTTCAGCGTCACCCATGGTTGCAAGTCACTATTGGAGAGAATAGAGAGGCAGAATTCATTGTCTTTACTTCATGTATAATGATATAAAGGACAAAGTGTTTTTTTTTTGTTATTCTTGTGTCACAAATTGCCTGTTACAGGAGAAATCTATGCGATAAAAAATTTTATGTTGCAAAAACCCAAATTCAATGCATATAATGAAGGGTTCTATAGAGCATAGGCCTTGGTGATGTGGAAGAAAGCATTTGTCCAATAACAAAAGAAAAGAGGTTTTACAGCTGATCCCAGCAATTGACTGATCTGGGCCCACCAACTTTAAGAAGTAGGCATCGAACAGAATGTTCTTATACTTTTTTATGCAGCCTGATTGGTCCTCCTAATGTTTTGAACCACAAAGTAATGAGTACATGATACAGTATTTACTGGCAGGGCCGTTGATGATAAAGCACTGTTCCCCAAATCAGCTTCATATGCCTGGATATTAATGAGGCAAGTGTATTATAAAGGTTCAAGAAACTTAAACCTGTCAGAGCGTCCCTATTAGTTGATTTCAGTGCCTAAAATTAGGCACCTGATAATGTCTGCAGGTCCCTTTATTTATCCGTAAGTCATTTTCTGTGCGCACTGGGATGCCTCAAATACAGCAAGTAGTAGCCTTGATTTGGATCCCACTGTAGCCCAAATTTACACTGCACCCAACTTCAAAGTTGTGCGACTATTGTGTGACTTTGAAGTCGCACCCCAGCGTGACTTTGGCACGACTTGCATGCTACTTCTGTAACAGAAGCCAATGCAAGTTGTCCCAAAGTCAGACCAAAAGAAGTGCAGGAACTTATTTCTAAGTCTGGGCGACTCAAGTTGCACTGATTAGAACGGTTCTATCGCACAGAATGGGGTCCAACTGGGGTCTAACTTCTGATGCGACAAATGCTCCAAAGTCGGAATGATTGTCGCATCAGTGTGAACCAGGCCTTAGGAGGTTTTCAACCAAGCATCTAGGCACCTGAAAGATGTTAACCATATTGGAGAATGGAACGGGGAGGGCATACCAGAGCACCAACTTTGGAGCCACCTCAAGGTCTCTAATTCCTGTATTTATGGATTCCTAGGTCTAAAGGAGGCAAGTTAGATGAAAGCAAGTTTTTCAACTCATTTTTGAACACCAGTACTAGTTTAGTTTGTAACATTTAGTGACAGCTCTAATTTAAAATATATAACAGTGTTGTGCTAGTAAGACTTCGGACAGATTTTACAATTTGGCTGCCCTTGTTTCAGAAAATTATGGCCAGCAACTCTCTTTATAAATTGGTCTGAAGATATAATCATGATATATGTAAAGCTGGCCATAGGTGGCTCACATTTTGGCTGATTTCTTTGAATTGGCCAAACATTGAGACTAGGGTTCCCTGTCAAGCATCACCCAACTCAACAACTGTTGACTTAGGCTGGGTCCACACTATAATGCGATGCCAGACATTGAATGTGATTCACACTGCATTGCTGTGCACATCACATGCGATGTCTGTGCAATGCGAATGCAGCCATATAGTTTGTATGGTGGAAATCGCATCGCATTCGCACCAAAATGGTGGAGGACCCTTTTTGTGGTCCACACTGGAATCGGATTGGATGGGTGTTCAGACCCATGCGATCCGATTCCACTGTTCGCACTGAGTTCTGCAAACCAATTTGGGGATGTCATTAACTTTCTATTGACACTCGCAGCAGAGAGCAGTCAGAGTCAGATGCGATGCAGGAACCCATACAGGAATCGCACTGGTTCCCCTATTGCACCAGTGTGAACTGAGACTTAAAGTGGTATTAACCCCAAAGCAAACATCTATTATACTGCAGCTTACTAAGTCTTTATTTCCTTTATTTTCACCTGTGATCCAGCCAACAAGTCTGTTGTTTATCAACAGAACCAGCTGCCCTGAAAATGTATCAGTTACAGGGATAAGATAAACTATTTACCATTGACAGGGTCTCTTACAATGAGCAGCTTTATCCCAAAAGAATACAAAACTGTTTGCTGTAACTGCTTATTTAACTGCAGTGTGAGCTGGTGTTTGGCTTCAATTTGTTAGTGTATCTAAATCTGCTAGTCCATCTAACACTCCCCTCCCCCCAGACTGACAATGCTGCCGTCCAAAGGTACTCCTTCATCCAGAGGGGGGGGGGCACTCTAATACAGGAGGTGTGTTACTGGCCAGATCATCAGGTGAAAGAGAGAAAAAAAGCCTAAAAAAAGAAAAACGAATGCAACCACCACATCTAATGATAGGTAAGGTGCAATATATGGCATTTTTGTTTTTGAGTTTAACACCGCTTTAAAAATCAACTAAGCTGGGTGGAAGATTTGCTGCCAAACAATGACGAGTTGAAAAGGAGATAACTTAACTGTGTATGACTAACTAAAGTCAGCAGTAATTTACAGGAGGTACAACAATAACAGTGGGAAAGGGGGGTTCCTGGCAAATTTCTGAGCAACAATTTACATCAAAAGAAGTTAAGCTGGCCATGGAGCAATCACTGCTTTTTGATCAGCCAGTAGGCTGATCAAAAAAACAAATGGAGTCCCCTATCCACACATTGGAGGTGGCTAGAGGAATCCTCCGTGCTGTGCTATTGTATTCTGACAGCCAGACTCCTCTACTGTCAGAATACACTGATTGAACAAGAATTTTCCAACATTCCCATGCCTCCAATGTCATGCCTCTAGACCAGTGGTCTCAAAAACTGCAGCCCGGGGGCCGAATGTGGCCCTTTGCTTGCCTTTACCTGGCCCTTGGTGCACTATTCCTCCTGCTGACACCAACAATGGGGGCATAATTCTTGCCACTGACACCAACAATGGGGTACAGTTCTTCCCACTAATAACCTATGATGGGCACCCTTCCACCCACAGACACCAATGATGGGCCACTATTCCACCCACTGACACCAACGATGGGGCACTAGTTCTCCCACTGACACCAATGATGGGGCACTATTTCTCTCACTGACAACAGTTAATGAGCACTATTCCTCCCACTGACACCAATGATGGGGCACTATTTCTCCACTGACACCAATGGTGGGGCACTATTTCTCCACTGATACCAATGATGGGGTGTTAACCCTCCCACTATTGATGGGGCATTGTTTACTCCTACTGATACTGGGGTATTTTCTACTCCCACTGGCCACGGTCTGCCCCCCTAAAGTCTGAAGGACAGTAAACTGGCCCCTTGTTTAGAAAGTTTGACTGAGAAGGAGAAGTCAGATTGGTTACTACAGAGTAGTGCATAACACCTCAATCCTCTTCCAAATGTGTACTGAGCTGATGTAGAACTTTTCAAACAGGCATAGAAAACAAGCAAAGCGACTTTAAAAATGGAACCCCAACTAAAACTTTGTTTAATGACTTGTTTCCTTTAAAACTCTACTCTAGCCAAAACTTTTTTTGGTTTTCAATAGATTGCAAAGAGTTAGAACCTCTGTTGGGTCTCTATTGCTCACAGATTTCTGCTCACTTACTATGACCTTACTTGTTGCCTCTAGGACAGGAAGTGAGGGGAAATCTCCCCAATAGGACACAGCTTCCAAATGTCATCACTTTGTTCAATCCCCGACCCACCCCCCAAAAAAAGGGTTTTAGCTGGAGTTCCACTTTAATGTCACGGTTAAATAACATCTGTAAATGTGTGTTTTCGATTGCTATCTTCTCCTATGTCAAGATCAGGAAGTCATATCCAGTGTAAAATTGCCAATTAGACTGGTGGTCACAGTTAAATAATCCAGATGTTTTATCTACAGGACCGTTTTTTCCCATGACGGAAGAATGATCACTGCAGCCAAATGAAGGAGGGTTAACAACGCATTAACTGCCAAACCTGTTTTTGGTGGTCTTCAGCCAGAGAAATTCCACAAAGAAGCTGAAAGAAGAGAACACAAGAGGTGGTGAGTACTAGAGCTTCTATATACATCTTCAGAACTAAATATAACAATTTCAAAACAGACTAAGGCTGGCCACACATTATACAATTTTCTTGTACAATTTTCCTTTAGATTTACAAAAACCATATAACGGTAGGTGATTTTCTTATACAATTTTCCTTTAGATTTACCAAAACCATATAATAGGAGGTAGTATAGAGACTGGGAGGTGATTTTCTTGTACAATTTTCCTTTAGATTTACCAAAGCTATATAATAGGAGGTGATTTTCTTGTACAATTTTCCTTTAGATTTACCAAAGCCATATAATAGGAGTAGATTTTCTTGTACAACTTTTCTTTAGATTTACCAAAATTATATAATAGGAGGTGATTTTCTTGTACAATTTTCTTTTAGATTTACCAAAACCATATAATGGGAGGTGATTTTCTTGTACAATTTTCCTTTAGATTTACCAAAGCCATATAATAGGAGGTGATTTTCTTGTACAATTTTCCTTTAGATTTACCAAAGCCATATAATAGGAGTAGATTTTCTTGTACAATTTTTCTTTAGATTTACCATAATTATATAATAGGAGGTGATTTTCTTGTTCAATTTTCCTTTAGATTTACCAAAACCATATAATAGGAGGTCAAACCTGAATACTTTCAATTAATATGCAATAAGGCAAGCCCTTGTACTACATAGTTGAAGGTAAACATAAAGGAAATTGAATAAGAAAATTGTATAATGTATGGCAAACTTTAGATAATTAATATTTGACTACTATAGACTGTAGGCATGTGCCCTGGTGGTACGGTTTAATTATAAGCTCCGCTTATGGGCAGAGACTGGTGCAAATGTTTCAGTGTAAATGGCTGTAAAATATTAATTATGTACTTGAGCTTAGCATCAAAACATCAAAGACATTGGGAAGTAACAATGAGTCCCGGGAACAGGGCGTGGGTCTAGGGGCATCCTAAGAAAGTAGGATAAGACACATTAAATATGATTTTGGCACTTCAAATTAACAGCCTTATCCAATAAACAGCATTCATTCTTCAACCAATCATAATTCACTTTGCCAAATTAGCACTTGGCAATGTTAAAGTGAATCTAAGGTGAATTTTTTCTTTTTTTTTTTTTTTACTCCTTCTAGTTTCTGTCCTGCTCATCCATATTTACCTGCTAAAGTCACATGTTTAAGCATTAAATGACAAAATGTTACTTAAAAAAAAAAATTCTAATACAAAACTGAAAGAGCTGCTTACAAAACTTTACTTACTTTACTTTAAAAAAAAAATGTATACAGTATATAGCTATTGCCTTTAATGATAACAAATGCAAAAGTGAAATAAATTGGGAATTTTTTTTAAGGCTTCTCTATTGGGTTAAATAATGAGTCGGCTTTCGCCCCTCGAGACTATAAAACAAAGTTTCTTCAACTCAGCCTAATGTACCATAAACGCCTTCTGGCGGATCTGCGAAGATAAAGAACTTACCCAGAGAAGGACCACCTTGCCAGTGTCTTGGGACGGGCATTGCTTTTATACGTGAGACAAGCTGGTCATCGACCATTTGTTTTCCTATGTATGGAAAGCCTATAAAAAAAGGCGGTGCGTTATCATATGAATGGAATGGTATTTTACTTTTGTTTTAAAGCTATTAATATCATTGTCGGTGTGTCTACTAAAAAAAAACACTCGAGATTGCTCAGGCACGTTCTTGGAAGGCTGTATGCTTGTCATAAATGGTTGGAGTATTTTATGGGGCATCTCAAGGAGATGAATGCAGATCACAAGATCTGAAGCTGTCTGTGTTACTAAAGACGTGAAAGTACAGATATCGTTTCTACACAGTGCAGTGCGAATGTAAAACAGGAATAATTGATTTAGGACAATAAAGTTCACAGTTCTTATAAGTACCTGTAATAATAAAAATACATAGGCTAGCATTGCTAACTGTTTTGAAAAAGTACTAGTTGTATGGCCACTGACTCTTTTTGAATGGGTTACTCCAAACTGGCATGCAGCACATAGTAAGAGTATTTTCTTATGTTTAGAGGTCAAAATAGCATGGTGAAATCTGCAGACAGAAAGAGCAAACCTAGGTAAATAGGTCCACGAACCCCCAAAAAAACCCCCTCCCCCACACACACCCTCCAAATCAAATAGTGGGTGTGGTCACATTTCACTAAGGCTGGCCATACATTATGTAATTTTCTTCTACAACTTTCCTTTAGATTTACCCAGGGCTTTTTTTCCTCAAACAATAGGTGCTGGAACTCAACCACGACCCCCCAGAACCCCTCCCCCACACACAACCTCCAAATCACATCAAATAGTGGGTGTGGTCATATTTCACAAACAGTAGAAGGGTCTTAAAGGGGCATCCTCCGGACACTGTTGATCACAGATTGAGGAAAAGAGACAATCAGCGTCCCTTTACCATGTGATCAGCTGTGTCAATTCACAGCTGATCACAGAGGTAAACAGATGCCGGTTATCACCACTCCTTTCCTCATGCTGACGGCATGAGTAGAAGAGAGCCGATAACCAGCTTCTCTAAAAGGGGCATCTACACTGATAATCAGGGCACTGATTATCAGTGTCCTGATTATCAGTGCAGTCCCCCCAGTGCCCACCAGTGCTGCAAATCTGTGCCCACCAGTGCTGCCAATCAGTGCCTACCCATGACGCCCATCAGTGCCACCTATCAGTGCCACCTATCGGTGCCCATCGGTGCGTCCTCAGCAGTGCCTACCAGTGCCGCCCCATCAGTGCCCGTCAGTGCAGCCTATAAGTGCCCATCAATGCCCATCAGTGCTGCCTCATCAGTGGCCATCAGTGCAACCTATCAGTGCCCATCAGTGCAGCCTCATCAGAGCACATCAGTGAACGAGAAAAATTACCTGTTTGCAAAATTTTCTAACAAACTATGAAAAAGTTTTGGTTTGTTTTTTCAAAAATGTCGGTCTTTTTTCAATTATTTAGCAAAAGAAGAAAGCTCTATTTGTGTGAAAAAATGATAAAAAATGTGTTTGGGTTCCGTGTTGCATGACCGCGCAATTGTCATTCAAAGTGCATCAGTGCCGAAAGTTGAATGAGTGCAGATTTTGGGGGAAAGGGCTTACACACAGTGCAGAGTTCGGGGCTGCACTACGTGCAGCGTTCAGGGGTTAGCTACACACAGAGTGCAGAGTTCAGCCTTTTTCCATAGCTGCTTACCTCTGTAGTCCCATCCAAATCTCACTTTCACCCAGTGGCGGCTGATGCTCAATATTTTGGGGGGGGCAAACAAACCTGCCCCCCTCACTCGCACTAGCCACCCCCCCTCCCCCCCATGGAAGACGGAGGTGAATTGGTGGTGCGGGCTCCTGGAAGCATCCCCTGGTACTCTCACTCGCACTTGCACATGACCCTACCCCCGCACCCGGACGGGTCAGATGCCACCCATGTCCAGCCGCCATAACCCCCGGCGGAGATGGATGGGAATCAGAGGTGGTGCAGGCTCCTGGAAGCTGCCCCTGGCCCTCTCACTTGCACTAGTCCCCCCGCGCAGACGGGTCAGACGCCATACATGTCTTTGGAGGTGGTGCAGGTGATCCGGGGTAGGGCTCCTGGAAGCTGCCCCTCCATCTGCTGCAGCTTGCCGTGACACAGGGCTGTTGTTTCTCCTCCCGGACGAATAGGAAGTGGGTCCTGAGACCCAATACAAATAGGAAGTGAGTCCTAAGACTCCCTGACCAATCAGCTCTCAGGACCCACTTCCTATATAGCCGGGAGGAGAATCAGAAAGACAATAGCGAAATATTAATTCACTATTGTCACACAACTGGGTGAGCTCAGGACGCAGTGCTCTTTTTTAAGCCAATTAGAGCCTCGGGCTCTAATCACGTGCTTCAAAAATAAAACGCCCCATTGGAATCCATGCGTCTGACACCCTGCATGTACAGTAGATTAGGGGCCAGGATTGGACAGGCCACCACAGATGGAAGGGCTTTTCAACAGGACAAAGAAATACAAAAATGTCTGGCGCCCTGCATGTAGATTAGGGGCCGGCTGTATGGAGCGTCTGCCACTGCTTTCACCCCTTTTCATGTCAGACCTCTGCATGCAACCCCCCTTCTACTGCCCCCACCCCCCCCCCCCCCCTTAAAATAGCCACCATCTTCCACATGTTTTACTATTGTTGTATTAAGCTGAAGCCTGGCTTTAGTACCTCCCTGCACACTGTTGGTCACTCATCTTTCACTTGCATCACCCAATGGTGGTGTTGGCATCCGCACTGCACCCCCAGGCACCTGCTTCTCCCTTGTCCCCATCCTGCACTCAGTTGGAGCCACTCATCAGATCTGTGGGAGCTGTTGGGAGACAAGCTTTTTACTTGTAAACACAGAAGCCAGACTTCTATGTTCACAAGTGATAGAGGTGACCAGGGAACGAGGGCCTGAGCCAGAGGTGGTGGAACTAAATGTTGCCAAGTTCCAGCTGAAAAAAACCCTGGTCAAAGTAAAATAAATGAATAATGAAATATCGGGATGCACAGGGCTTTGAAAAAGTATTCATACCCCTTGAAATTTTCCAACCAAAAACGTAAATGTATTTTATTGGGATTTTATGTGAAGACCAACAAAGTGGCACAAAATTGTGAAGTTGAAGAAAAATTATAAATGGGTTTCACATTTTTTTACAAATAAATATGTGAAAAGTGCATTTGTATTCAACCCCCTTTACTCTGATACCCCTAACTAAAATCTAGTGGAACCAATTTCCTTCAGAAGTCACCTAATTAGTAAATAGAGTCCACCTGTGTGTAATTTAATCTCCATATAAGTACAGCTATTCTGTGAAGCCCTCAGAGGTTTGTTAGAGAACCTTGGCGAATAAACGGCATCAGGAAGGCAAAGGAACACACCAGACGGGTCAGGGATAAAGTTGTGGAGAAGTTTAGAGCAGGCTTAGGTTATAAAAAAATATTCCAGGCTTTGAACAGCTCATGGAGCACTGTTTAATCCATCATCCGAAAATGGAAAGAGTATGGCACAACTGCAAACCTACCAAGACATGGCCACCTAAACTGACAAGCCGGGCAAGGAGAGCATTAATCAGAGAAGCAGCCAAGAGGCCCATGGTAACTCTGGAGGAGCTGCAGAGATCCACAGCTCAGGTGGGAGAATCTGTCCACAGGACAACTATTAGTCGTGCACTCCACAAAACTGGCCTTTATGGAAGAGTGTCAGGAAGAAAGCAATTGTTGAAAGAAAGCCATAAGAAGTCCCATTTTCAGTTTGCGAGAAGCCATGTGGGGGACACAGCAAACATGTGGAAGAAGGTGCTCTGGTCAGATGAGACAAAAAATGTTCTTTTTGGTCTAAAAGCAAAACGCTTTGTAAGGCAGAAAACTAACACTGCACATCACCCTGAACACACCATCCCCACCGTGAAACATGGTGGTGGCGGCATCATGTTGTAAGGATGCTTTCCTTCAGCAGGGACAGGGAAGCTGGTCAGAGTTGATGGAAGGATGGATGGAGCCAAATATAGGGCAATCCTAGAAGAAAACCTGTTAGATCTGCAAAAGACTTGAGACTGGGGCGGAGGTTCACCTTCCAGCAGGACAATGACCCTAAACATACAGCAGAGCTACAATGGAATGGTTTAGATCAAAGTATTTTCATGTGTTAGAATGGCCCAGTCAAAGTCCAGATCTAAATCCAATTGAGAATCTGCGGCAAGACTTGAAAATTGCTGTTTACAGACACTCTCCGTCTAATCTAACAGAGCTTGAGCTATTTTGCAAAGAATGGAAATGGAAAATGGAAAAATGTCACTCTTTAGATGGTTGCTGAATACAAATGCACGCCACACTTTTCACATAATTATTAATTAAAACCATTTATCATTTTCCTTCAACTTCACAATGATGTGCCACTTTGTGTTGGCCTATCACATAAAATCCCCAAAAAAACCTGGAAATGTCAAGGGGTATGAATACTTTTTCAAGGCACTGTAGGTTATGGGAGTACCAGGTTCCTTCTCTGAGCATATTGGCATAAGAAAACAGTTAAATACACTGTTGAAATACATATATGTGAAAAGAACAAAAGTGGCAAACGCTAATCATTTAAAAAGAAGTAGCTTTTTAAAGCAAGGTACACATGTGGCAGTGGTGGCTGCTGGTATATTTTTTTTGGAGGGGGGACGTCAATCCACCCACCGTCACCCAAAGCCTGGTCGGTCGTGTCACAGGAAACCCTGGTTGGTCGGTGACCTGGCCCCGCACTTACCCCATCTGGGTTGCAGGCAGCGCTTCCTCCCGCCAGCGGGCGGTGGGTTCACTCTGCATCTCCTCCTCCTCGTCTTCCCCTGGGTCTCCTCCCTCCTCCTCCCCAGTGGCCAATAGGATCACTTCTCCTCTCAGGCCAAAACGGGTGACGGGTCTCAGTACCCGCTTAATGATTGGCCGGGAGGAGAATCAGGGAGACAATAGCGAATATTAATTTGCTATTGTCACACAACTGTGTGGGCTCAGGGGGCAGTGCTCTGCCCCCTGAGCCCACCCTTTTTTGAAGCCAATTAAAGCCTCAGCCTCTAATCATGTGCTTCAAAAGCAGAGAGAAGTTGGGTAGATGCCACACTCCCAATTCTGGAGACATAATAATGGTCTAGCACATGGGTCTTCAAACTACGGCCCTCCAGTTGTTCAGGAACTACAATTCCCATCATGCCTAGTCATGTCTGTGAATGTCAGAGTTTTACAATGCCTCATGGGATGTGTAGTTCCGCAACAGCTGGAGAGACGTAGTTTGAAGATTCCTGATCACTCTAGCATGTCTTGAAAAAAGGCGTTTGTTTTTTCATGTGCCTTGTATAATGCCCAAGAAATATTGTTAGGAAAATACAAGTGGGTCATGGCACATCTACCTTCCAAATTTGGCACTTAAGATGGTCATGCACTATGCAATCTGATTGGCCAATCTCTGTACGACTCGATATTTAGGCAAAATAGGCAATAGGAAGACGCACTTGAACAATTAATTCAAATTATAGGAAATCAAACAGGCTCTTGCACTAAATCTAATTTATTTAAGATCTAACTGATTGCAGTATATGGTCACCTTTAAAGATCAAGATCGGAAAACATTTATTTATTGGGTTTAGAAACACTTCTCTGTTCTTTGTAATGTATTAAAAGATTTGGGTAAAAAAAGAAAAGAAAGCATTTCAAAGATATATTAGAAGTGATAGGAATGAGATTATCCTCAAAAGGGGGTAATTAACTGCGTACACCTACTAATTGACTAACAAGACACATCCAATGAGATTAAATTAACCAATTGTATTGGGCGTGCGCTATTATCAATGAAAAAAACGCAGTTCCCCTAGTGTCAGTTGCAGTTTAGATATGCGGGTATTTATTATTGTTATTTGCAATTTTATTGTGCGCCTGTTCGCACGTTCAATTAATTACTTTTCCGGCGCGCCAATTAATGTATGAACTGGTGCAGTGCCTTGTTCTTAGTATATCGCATCCATAGTGTATATAATTGCAGTTCTATCCCTTTGTTTGTTGTGTTCCGTTCCACAATTTTAATATACTTTTAACATATGTATTAAAAAAATTTAAACCTTTTTTTATATCATTTTGGGTGTGGTACCTTGAAAATCCTGTATAGTTTTTTTCTGGCAGGGATTGGGGTTTTCAGTGTCTGTTCAATAGAGGATGCGGTACCAGTAAATCCTGATGGACACAAAGACTGACGTTACATGGTCTTCCTCATATTTTTTCTGCGCTTGGTAGACCCTTAAGCTGGCCATACATTATACAATTTTCTTGTTCAATTTCCTTTAGATTTACCTTCAGCTATGTAGTACAAGGGCCTGCCTGATTGCATACAAATTGAAAGTGTTTAGGTTTGACCTCCTTTTATATGGTTTTGGTAAATCTAAAGGAAAATTGTATAATGTATGGCCAGCCTTACCTGTACACCAAAGGTCCTCGCAGGGCTGTCTTTAATATTGATTGGACCCTGGGCAAAACTTTTCTTGAGCCCTCCCCCATGCAGTTTTGCTCTCCTGCTACCTGCTCTGAGACATACAATAAATAGCAGCTAGACTCAAAATCAGTTTACTGAATCAGATCAGGCAGCTATTGCGATTGGTTGCCAGAGGTTACAGTGTATCATTACCACTCACTGACTGGTTGCTAGAGGTTACAGCACACATTACGGCTCACTGATTAGTTGCTAGAGGTTACAGCACATGATTTCTGCTTGTTGATTGGTTGCTAGAGATTACTGTGGATATGACCTCAGGAGGGCATGATATACATATCAATGCTGCCGGCCGACGCTATTTACATATGAATTCCACCACTATTTACATATGAATGCCGGTAATTTACATGTAAACACAGGGTCTGCAGGTGAGTCATCTGTACACAACAATAGGGCAGAGCTGGGCAGCATTAGTAGCAGCACTTCACACTGAGCTATTGGGACACAGCAAGAGACAAAAACATTGAGGGACGAGGGAATTTAAACCAGGATAGTTGAAGTATGAGGCAGCTGCTTTGGACCCCACAACAATGACAGGGCCCAGGGCAGCTGCTCCTTTTGCCCTGCCTTAAAGACGGCCCTGGGTCCTCGGCTTTCAGCTGATTTGCAAGTATAAGTTCTGGAGCAACGTCAAAGGGAGGTAAAGCTTCTCAAAAGCTCTTGGTTGGTACTGCCACTTGTGTAGCCAGCTGCAGAGCCTGCTTGAGTTTTGCCCAGCTGCGCCCAGCACAGGTCAGTTTGAATATACTGCAGAATGAAAGGTTACTGTTAGGGTCAGGGGTTATGGGGGTATTATTTCAGTTTTGACAGTTAGTTAAGTGTTGGCAGGGAGGTTAAGTGTAAGGTCTCATTTAGGAAACTAAGTGTCAGGTTATGTTACAACATACAGAGGAAAGACATCTGGCAAACAATTTTGCATTTTAACAGACCAGACCTTCATTACCAACAGCCTTCAACGGAGGAATTCTGATTGGCTGCTTTATATTATTGTACACAACTTTTTTGCACAGTATTACTAAAAAACACATATGTGTTACTTCTTGCCAAAAAAAATTAAAAAGTTAAAAGGGAACTTCACTCTCTCAATCAACATTGACTATTTTTAATCCCTATGCTTCTAACATTACTAATATAAACATACACTCACCGGCCACTTTATTAGGTACACCTTGCTAGTACTGGGTTGGACCGCCTTTTGCCCTCAGAACTAGACATGTGCGGTTAGTTTCGTTCTGAATTACTATTCGGACAAATTTTCGTTATTCAGAGAATATAAACAAATTTTACCGAATTTCCCCCGAATAACGAAACAAAATTCTTCAGAATTTTGGACTGAAATTCGAAAATTTAGAATTTTACATCGAACTTCAGTCGAATTCTAAGTGTACACATACTGCTGAAATCAAAGGCTGTGTGTGTCTTATTAGAGTACTATTTTGAAATAATGCTGTTTTAGTTAAGCCAAAGGTGATTTAAAGAGTCATTGTAATCGTTTGATGAAGATTTTTCTTTTGTTTGTTCACTTTGCCACATTGGAATAAATAAAAAAAAAATTAACGTTTTCAATTCGATGATTCAAAATGTTTCGATTTGACCGATTCAAAATTTTTCGATTTGAATGTTTTGAATTAAAAAAACGGTAAATCCGAAGAAATTAGTTCCGAATACGAATCGCGAATACGAATTGAATGAATCAACCAAATTTAATGAAAACAAAATAACTAGATTAACAAATCGAAAAAAAAAGGAAACTAAACAATTTTTTATTTTTTTTGTCATGCACATGTCTACTCAGGACTGCCTTCTTCGTCGCATAGATTCAACAAGGTGTTGAAAACATTCCAGAGATTTTGGTCCATAGTGACACGATAGCATCACACAGTTGCTGCAGATTTGTCAGCTGCACATCCATGATGTGAATCTCCCATTCCACCACATCCCAAAGGTGCTCTATTGGATTGAGATCTGGTGACTGTGGAGGCCATTAGAGTACAACCCCCCCCCCCCCACACACACACACACACCCTCAAAACCGCATCAAATAGTGGGTGTGGTCAAATTTCATTAACAGTGGGAGGGTCTTAAAGGGGCATAAAATACCAGGAGAGCATTACATACAGAGTGCAGAGTTCAGGGGGGGGGGGGGGGGTGCACACAGAGTGCAGATATTCAGGCGTGCGCTACATACAGAGTGCAGAGTTCAGTCTTCTTCCACAGCTACTTACTTCTGCATCCCCCATCCACATCTCACCTTCAGCCTTCTTCAGCTCTGACCTCTGCATGCAACCCCCATCTTCTCCACACCTCCTTAAAATCTCCACCATCTTTCACATGTCTTAATTTTGTTGCTTTATTAAGCCAAAGCACCTATTCGGCTTTAGTACCTCCCTGCACACTGTAGTTGGCCCCGCCTCTCTTACATGCTGGGAGATCATCCAGTAGGGGTGATGGCATCTGCACTGCACCCCAGGCACCTGCATCTCCCTTGTCCCCATCATGGGCGTCCGCAGAACTTTTTTCAGGGGGGGGCATAATTTTAGGGTCACCCATGCACCGCCCCTTTTCGACAATGTCATTATCACATTATTATAGTCAGAGTCTGCAGACGTATTACAGTCCCTAGGATAAGTAATGGGTAATGGCCAACAGGCTCTCTTACCAGACCCAGCGAAACTACAGCAGTGATCACTCCGGCTGGACGATCGTTCACTCTGGGTTCCCCGGGGGCGACACTGGTCAGTAATGTAGCATGTCTGTACCTTGGTAGTGGCTCAGTCTTTCTCTCTCTGGTGGTGCTGGCCAGTGTGGCTCTCTCTCTGGTGGTGCTGGACAGCATGACTCTCTTTTGTGGCCCTGGCAGGCTCTCTCTCTGGCTTCCGCCCAGCACACTCCTCGTCCTGTAGCACTCTCTCCCTCAGCTTCTTTCCAGGCTGCAGTCTCTCAATCGCTCTCTTGATCGAGCTGTAGCCTCTTCCCTGTGGAAAATGGAGCCGCCAATCTTTTGGGACTAAATGTCCCATGAAGCTTGCCTCTCCTAGTCGCCTTTGATTGGCCCTCAGTTATGGCCAATAGGGAAGGAACGGAGCAGGGCAGGAAGCTGGGTGGGGAACCTGGTGAGAGCTGCCGTCTCTTCTCCCTGACAGAAGAATGGGTGGGGCGAGGGGGGGGACCTCTGATAGCCCGCAGCTCGCCATTCTTCCGTCACAGCACCGCCAAGTTCTCTGCTGGACTGAGCAGGGAAAAGTGCCCAAAGTCACACTACACTTGACAGCACCTTAATGGTGTCACCCCACTGGTGGGTAGCACCCGGGTGCGGCACCTCGATAGAGACACAACTGTGCTGAATTTAAGATCCGATCCCTGATTCCAGGGGGGGGCACTTGACCCCCCTTGCCCCTACCTGCGGACGCCCATGGTCCCCATCCTGCACTCAGTGGAAGCCACTCAGGAGATCAGATGTGTGGGAGCCATTGGGAGACAAGCTGTCACTTCCATACACAGAAGCCGGACTTCTGTATTTACAAGTAGTAGTGGTGAGCAGGGAGCAGAGGGACTGAGCCGGAGGAGGTAGCGGAGCTGAGTTCCACCAAGTTCCAGCTGAAAAAAAGCCCTGGTTGTTACAATGCATCACACTGTTTAACTTTTTTTTCCTTTCTTGTTATGTATTCATTCTGTGACATTTCATTCAATTCCGTGCTGTGGTGTGGTCACATACTGTGGCATAGCTCCCAACTGTCCCTGATTTGGAGCAATATTCCTCTTTCCCCCTCATTTGTCCCTCATTTTGGTCTGATCTATATCGTTGTATATAAAATGCACTTTTTATCTATCAAAAAGCGTTTCTCAGTGCTAAACCTTTCATCCAATTTCTAAATGGCTGCATTTGTAAATTCCAAAAGCCAATATAAAGGAATGATAGTGGTAAAAAAAGCACTGTTTAACCAATCTTGTTTTTTTGTACAATTCTCCTTTAAGGGGGTGCGACAAGGGGTGTGTCCTATTCCTGCATACTTTTGCTGATAGGTGTCCCTCATTCCCATCCCAAAAAGTTGGGAGGTATGAATCTGTAGTACAAATTTCTGGATGTAATTGATGTAGTGGAGGCTGCATTTTCATGTTAACACCTATGGCATCACCTGGCACAGCACAGGGAAGCTACTACAAAGTAACAAGGAAATGATTGCATGTCGCAATCTTCCTCTGTCACTCACGGGAATCGCTAAGTGGTTTGCTGCGATTTAAATGTTTAATTCCTATACAAGCCCCATCGGTAACTGGTATGTGTCCATTCGTATTCTGCGAATCCCTTGGAACGTGCCCGCTTTATCTGACAAGCATGCCTAGTATTTTATAGCACTGCTTCGATAGCCACCACACTGCGCCTCTGGGCAGCTTGGCTCCGCTTAACAGCATGCCACACAAGTGTTGCCAATCCAGATCCTGCTGGGAAACTAAACATATCCTACAACAATGACTTGTCCTTGTACTTGAAAGTGGTGAGCCCAGTTTTAGATATCCTTGAAACTTAAGCTGGAACTTGCCGCCTCCTACCTCTCCCCGCTGTGACTCTAAGTAAATGCAAACAATCTTGAGAAAACATTTGATATGTGCCACCCTCCCGATGACATCTGGGTGCTATTCCTAGCTTGGCAGGGCTGGGTGAGAATTAAGTAGAAGATTTAGCAGCTTACCATCTCCGTCTGATCTTGAAAAAAAAACATATTAAAGTTAATTACATGTGAGATTCATAGTATACTTTATAACCAGGGTGAGAGCTCCTCGCACACATCGGATTGCCTCTTAACGGTGTTCTTTCCTATCTCCAGGCTCCTGAGAGATGACGGGCATCTGGTACCTGTAATGTGTCGGAGTGCCAAGATCTGGTCATTTATTCCTGCTAATTAGTGAAATAAGAATGCCACACTAACATCTGCTGTAAGTATAAGATCATTTCCTAATGGAAGTGAAAATTTAGGAGATACTTGGAGGTTGTGCCACAGAATGTATTGCAGAGTACAAGCTTGGCAGAAGACCAAGTTCTTTTCATCAAACGTGATGTCATATAAATCACAGGTAGACTAGTTTTTCTCATTAGCCATGATGTCATACAAGTAACTAAAGCTGACCATAGATGCATTGTTTTTTTTTTTTTATTATTAAAAAAAAAAGTATGCCCTCATCCACACAATTAACTACTTCAGCCCCAGAAGATTTGGCTGCTGAATGACCGGGCCATTTTTTGCGATTCAGCACTGCGTCGCTTTAACTGACAATTGCGCGGTCGTGCGATGTTGTACCCAAACAAAATTTGATGTTCTTTTTTTCCCACAAATAGAGCTTTCTTTTCGTGGTATTTGATCATCTCTGCGCTTTTTATTTTTTACGCTTTAAACAAAAAAAAGCGAACATTTTGAAAAAAACACAATAGGGATTTTTTACTAAAGGAAAATCCACTTTGCACTGCAAGTGCACTTGGAAGTAAAGTCACTGTAGATCCGAGGGGGACACGCAAGGAAAATAAAAAACAGCATTTTAGCTTGCACATGATTGGATGATAAAATCAGCAGAGCTTCTACTCATTTCAGATCTACCCCTCAGACCTACAGCGACTGCACTCAGTGCACTTTGAAGTGAAGTTGCAGTGCAAAGTGGATTTGCCTTTCGTAAATAACCCCCAATATTTTGTACTTTTTGCTTTAATAAATATCCCCATTTTTTTTTTAAAAGCAACTTTTTTTCTCAATTTAGGCCGATATGTATTCCTCTACATATTTTTGGTAATAAAAATAATCGCAATAGACGTATATTGATTGGTTTGCGCAAAAGTTATACAAAATAGAGGATAGATTTATAGCATTTTTATTATTATTATTTTTTTTACTAGTAATGGCGGCGATCTGCAATTTTTATCGGGTCTGCGACATTATGGCAGACACATCGGACACTTTTGACACATTTTTGGGACTATTGGCATTATGTGCTATAAAAATGCACTGATTACTGTAAAAATGGGTACTACTCTGCTGTCAGAATACACTGATCAGCGCTTTTCCAACATTCCCATTCAAGAAAAGCCAATCATTAGATCAACTTCTCTCGAGCGGGAATAGCTATAGAACAGTCAAAATGCATCCAATCCTTGCTAAACTGACCAATTTTCGATCCATCCATAACCAGCTTAATAGACAAATAGAGCTTTCTTTTGGTGGTATTTGATCACCTCTGCGTTTTTTATTTTTTGTGCTATAACCAAAAAAAGAGCAACACTTTTGAAAAAAACACAATATTTTTTACTTTTTGCTATAATAAATATCCCCCAAAAAATGTTTTCCTCAGTTTAGGCCAATATGTATTCTTCTACATATTTTTGGTTAAAAAAATCGCAATAAGCATATATTGATTGGTTAGCACAAAAGTTATAGCGTCTAAAAAATAGGGGATAGTTTTATGGCATTTTTATTATTATTATTTTATTAGTAATGGCGGCGATCTGCGATTTTTATCGGGACTGTGACATTATGGTTGACACATCGGACATTTTTGACACTATTTTGGGACCATTGTCATTTATACAGCGATCAGTGCTATAAAAATGCATTGATTACTGTGTAAATGACACTGGCAGTGATTGGGTTAACCACTAGGGGGCGATGAAGGGGTTAAGTGTGTCCTAGGGAGTGATTCTAACTGTGGGGGGAGGGGCTACAACACACATGACAGCGATCACTGCTCTCGATGACAGAGAGCAGTGATCTCTGTCATGACACAAGCCAGAACGGGGAAAAGCCTTGTTTACATAGGCATCTCCCCGTTCTGAGGCTCTGTGACATGATCGCTGGGAGACCTCGTGACATCGAGTCCGCCGGTCCCACGGGCACGGCCCCTGCTAGCCCCGGCTCTTAAAGGGGACGTACAGGTACGCCCATTTGCCTACCACTGCCATTGTGCTGACGTACATTGGTGTGCGGCGGTCAGCAAGTGGTTAAATTAGACAACAAAAGGTGTCACCAGATTTTCTATGGCATGCACAATACCTAAAGCCTCGTACACAAGATCGGAAATTGTGTGATGACAGACTGTTGGCCTAAAATCCGACCATTTGTACGCACCATCAGACAATTGTTGGATTTTCCATGGACAAATGTTGGATTGCAGGCTTATAAATTTTCCACGGACAAATGTCTGTTGTCAGATTTTCCGATCGTGTGTACACAAGACTCAAAGTCCAAAGTACAAACACGCATGCTTGGAAGCAAGGACGAGCCAGAAGCGGTCAGTCTTGTAAACTAGAGTTCGTAATGGAGAATTAACATTCGTGACGCGGCAAATTATGAAATCTCGAAATGCAGCGCACATTCTCTTCTTCTTTAATGGGATAATAATTAAGCTGCTTTGCTGGTGATACTGATGGAGTTCTGCCAAACGTATTTTAAAAGGCTTTTATTTTCTAGTAATAGCAAGAATAATATTTACTATGCTTGTTTTTTTTTTTTGGGCAAGTTACCACAACACCATTATCCCGTAGTTTTTAAGATCAAAGATACAACTATGTTGGTGTCTCTTGTCAATTTTACATTGTATTTTTTTAAATGTAACTGCCTACTCCCAAACTGTCCTTTGAAGTAAAACACATAGCCAAGTATTATTCTCCACAATTTTTTTATTGTGAATTAAAAAAAGAAAACTAATAAAATTAGACATACTATCTGCCAATAGAACTTAACCAAAAAGTGCATTCTATGCATCCAAAAATATAGAAAATATACCAAATCAAATCATTATTCAACCAAAAAATAAAATAAAAGCCTCATGCATGTGCCCTGCTTTTTAAATTAGGGGTCAACAATGCCAAGAGTTGGAGATAATTCTGAAAATCATCTGGATTATTCTCCTGGAGCTCCCGCAGCAAAGGCATGTGACATAATTGGTCACGATTAATAAAACAACCAAGAAATCCTCATCCTCCTGTTCCTGGACTGGACTTGGGTCAAAGCAATAACTCCAAGGCCAATAATAAATAACACGTTATCGCCTCTGATTCCGCAACATGGCTGGTTGACGAAAAGCACGAAATGAAAAGCATGAATCAACACTCACCAAACTTCTACTGAATGAATGAATGAATGAAAGACTTGTATAGTGCTGCAACTGCGAACTGAATCCCCTCAAGGCGCTTGATCCGTCATGTGCTTCCTGCTTTTTAGAAGAGGTGGGTCTTGAGTTTTTTTCCTGAAGGCCCGATGGTTTTCTTCCATACGGATGTCAGTGGGTAGAGCGTTCCCTAGCCGATGTCCTTGGACTGCGAATCTTCGTTCTCCCTTGGATTTGTTGCGGGATTTAGGGATGAGGAGGAGGTTTTGGCTAGTTGATCGAAGTCTGCGGATGGGTGTGCAGTGATTTATTTTCTCACATAGGTATTGAGGAGCGTTTCATTGTGTGCATTTGTGGGCGAGGCAGAACAGTTAGCCAATGAAGGGTCCTTAGGGCTGGGAGATGGATTCCCAGTTTTTTTTTTTAGTGACTAGTCTTGCTGCCATGTTTTGGACGACTTATAGGCGTGCAATCTGGTATTTGGGTAGTCCTATGTAGAGGGAGTTTGCATTGTTGAGTCGGGAATTGATGATTGTTCCAACTACTACTGCTTTCTCTTTTTCTGGAATGAAGGGGATGAGTCTACATAGCAGATGGAGAAGATGGTGCGAGCCGCTGACTACTGATCCTATTTGAGCGTCCATTGACTAACACAAAATTAGCAGAAGGAGCCCAAAGGGTGGTGTCTGACAATTGAAGTTTATCGGCTCGTAGTACATCTAGTGCGTTACTACGTTCGTGTTTGTTGGCCGACAATTGTGTGCCGTTTGTATCCAAGACAAGTTTACACGCCCTTCGGACAAAAGTCTGATGCTTTGTCTGTGGAAAATCTGATCGTGTGTACGAGGCTTTAGTCTATTGCTACTAACCTGAGGATGACAGGGCCAGTTCCATTTGTGCAGTGCGTTTTAGGTGCATTGAAGTATAGGTGTATTTTCCGTGCTTTTTAGGTGCGTTACTATTGAACTCTATACAATGTGCATTTTACATACCTCCCAACTTTTTGAGATGGGAGGAGGGACACCTATCTGCAAAAGTATGCAGGCATAGTACACACACCCTGCCACATCCCCTTAAAGGAGAATTGTACAAAAAAAACAAGATTGATTAAACCCACTATTGCTTTTTTTACCACTATCATTCCTTTATATTGGCTTTTGGAATTTACAAATGCAGCAATTTAAGAATTCAGATGAAAGGTTTAGCACTGGGAAACATTTTTTGATAGATAAAAAGTGCATTTTATATACATCTATATAGATCAGACCAAAATGAGGGACACATGGGGAGAAATGAGGGACAGAGGGACTTTGTTCCAAATCAGGGACAGTTGGGAGTTATGATTTCAGGAAAGCACATCAAAGATATATCAAGCAGGATTTTTTCTTAAATGTACATAAAATGCACATGTGTCAATTGGGCCTAAAAGAGAAGCAGCTCAGAGGAGTCCCTGCCTTGCAGATTTGAGCTTTTACATTTACTGTTTTATAATGCACTTAAAATAATACAACAGGATGCAGCACCAAAATAAAATGTCATTCAAATCCTTTCTCAGCAGCACTCCATGCTAATCTTACAATCTGTTTGATGGCTTATGTAAAGATACATTAATCCTGGGATATTTCTTTTGTACTTCCTGTGTACCATTTTTAGGTTACATTCCTGATATCTCCATTTCTGTATGTTCCTGTTTATGTAACATATGCGCTTTGTACCTCCTATACCCAAATACCTAAGCTCCAGAAGAAGCTTCAAAGCCAGTGAGCAGCCCCTGATTTCCTTGCAGAGTTCCATGGCAGTTTAATGTAATATGTGTGAATAGCGGTGTGTTATATTCCATTTTTTATGTACTATTTTAAATAGCTTTGGTATTACCTGGGGCTGTAGTAGGCGAGGGCAAGGGGTATTTTGATAATTGTGTTTTTTTTTTTAGTAAAAACAAAAAAAATCAAATATACAAATATTGAAATCAAAGATTTTATATTCAATAAAAGACAGAACGTGTTGGTGCTAAAGAAACATTCGCTAGAGGGAAAGATGGATATTCTTTGCGTTGTAACAATAAAGATTAAAAATGAAGAACAGTAAGGGGTCTTTCACACCTACGGACCACTCAGGTCCGCCTGTCAGTTTTTCAGACGGACCTAAACAGACGCTCAGTGTCCTCCTATGGAGAGACGGATGTCAGCGGTATCATGTTCGCTGACTTCTGATGCAGTCCGCTCTGCAAAATCCAGACGGATGGAAATGCTATTTTGCATCCATCTGGCGGATCGGATGAAAACGGACAGGCAGATCCGTTTTCATCCGCTCCCCCATAGCGGAGATCTGACAGGTCTGTCCCTGCCCAGTGAGCAGAGACGGACCTGTCATTCCCCGGCTCAGTGGGGATCAACGGAGCGATCACCGCTGAACAAGCGGCGTCCTAAAAACAGACATTGAAGTATGAAAGAGTATCCCAATATATATTTAGAACCTCACGCTTAGTTACTGCAGGTATGAGACTGCTACACCTTAAAATACCCTGAATGCTGGATTTGAGAACCTATTACCAACAAGAAGAAAAAAAGTGACGTCACCATATTAGCTCCGTCCGACGCGTTTCTCCGTACAAGGCGTCCACTGGGATTGGAGACTGCAGTATAGGGTATTGTCAACAGCCAGGGGACTCTGAATTCAGTATGAGGGCCATATCGTATATTGTACAAATATTTGTAGGTCCAAAAAAAAAACTGTTTTATAAACAAACAAAATCAAATTTAAATTAAAGTGATTGTAAAGTCTTGTTTACATTTTTTTTTCTATAAAAGTAACAAACATGTCATACTTACCTGCCCTGTGTAATGGTTTTGCACAGAGCAGCCTGGATCCTCCTCTTCTCAGGTCCCTCTTCGGTGCTCCTGGCCCCTCCTGCTTGCTGTGGGGGCACCCGTGCTGAGCCGCAGCTCTGTGTGTCCATTTAGACACGGAGCCATGGCCTGGCCCCGCCCCTTTTCTCTCCTTATTTGCTGACTGACTTTGATTGACAGCAGCAGGAGCCAATGGCGCCGCGCTGCTGTCTCAGCCAATCAGGAGGGGGGTCCCGGGCAGCTGAGACACTCCTGCAACATAGCTGGATCTATAGGGCCCCTTAAATAAGTATTAGGGGGGCTGAAGGGGCTGCTGCACACAGAGCCCCCCACCCCAAAGCACCCCCCATGTTGATGGCATGTGGCCTGATATGGTTCGGGGGGGACATTTGCGCGTGACCTCCTCATGCTTGGGTTTGTCAGTTTTGCTGCAGCATACATGGTACAGATGTGCCACTTTACAGGAAGACTAAGGGGGACCCCCCCCCCCCCCAAGCACTATATTTAAAGGAATTTTTAATTTTTATTGTTTCTCTTTAAGCATCATTAAAATCATGGCTCCTGTACAAACAATCTTTTTTTTTTTAAATGTTGCATTGATACATGTCCCCCAGGGCAAGTACCTGGGCCTCCATAGCCTTTTTATGGCCAATAACTTGCACATAAGCCTTTAAAATGGGGACTGTTGATTTTTCAAATTTGGGTCCCATAGACTTTAATTTGGGTTGGGTCTGAACTTTTGTGATGTTCAAGAGTTCTGGCACAAACTGAACCGGGGGGGGGGGGGTGTTCTGCCCAACTCTAGTGCCGAACAGTGGTTGTGCTTTACCGTTTCTCTCTCTGTCTCAATACAAGTCTAGGAGTCTGCTTTGACTGGCTGAAATCAATGCAGTCTCCAGTCTAATAGAGTTTTAGTATAGTAGACCTTTAGCAAAGGTGACTTTTAAAAATCTATTTGGCAGCTCTCATTTCTGCCTGTGCACAGCACATAATTTGTCTGCATCGGGCAAGATTAGCAATGCTTCCTGTCCTCCCTCTACCATCCTTCAGAGGCTTTACCAGGAAACGCAGCTGGACGGAGTTGGTCGCAGCAGGGAAGACAGCTCAAATAGCCAAGATGTTTTATTCAGAGGCTTCCTTTTTTTTTTACATTATTTGTTCTACCCACTGATAGAAAATCACAAGGAACAGATGAGCGCTTTTTACATTTTTAAATTATTCCCAAGAAACCACCAAGCCTTCTTTGAATGAACCACAAAGGCGTACATCCTGTGCAGGTCACCATTGTCAGGTTTTATATAGACACTGAGCTGTGCTGGTAACTGATGTATAATGATTTTATAACGGCTCCATTTGTTTTATTTAATTTTTTTTTATTTTTTTTATAGCTCTATAGTTACTATTGAGAATACATGTTTTCTTTATGCCCTAAATGTGATATTTTTGATATATATTTTTTGATATATTTTGATACTTCTTGCCTAAACTATTTATGTATGCCATTTTTATGGATTTACTTACAAATCTTTTGTGATTTATAGCATACTGGATGCCACACCCCAAGTCTCCTGAAGAAGCTCCACCGAGCGAAACATGTTGAGAAAGTGGTATTACCTATGCATTTTGTCTCAGTGAAACAGTTGAATTTTTTTTTAATTAGAGTTTGTCTCATGTTTTTCTAGACATTTGTAATAAAATGTATATGTTTTATCCAATACTGTTGGTAAATTTATATTTTCTAAACAACCTATACAACACCTTTAAAGTCCCGAGGTTGGTTACCTCTAGTCTCCTATTGTTTTCAAGCTACGTTATAGGGTTCATAGTGCAAAATATGGAGTTAGAATATGGAAAAGCTTTCATCTTTATAGCTGAACACCGGGCACAACAACTTTAACTGAAATATATCCCTCAAAGGCCACAAAGGATATAAATCCATTTTGTCTGCACCAAATGTGTTTTCAAACCCAGTTATTATATTGTAAAATTAGCAGTGACATCATCACTGTGCCGCACATAGGCTGTGCGGAGCTGTGGGAGGGACCCAGCAGGCTCCACCCACTACAGGCGGCCTGCAGAAAACTACAGGAGTAGGCGGAGACAGGACCAGTCACCCTGCACAAAAAGGGAGAGCAGCAGTGACCGGTCCTTCTGCACAGAGGTAAAGTTTCATGCTGCATTACTGCAAGGATCTGGAAGAAATACACAAATCACACCAAGATTCCAGTAAGCATACACACGACTTGTATTTAGACAATATTTTCTCCTATTGGAATTCAGCTTTCAGTCCAGCTCCTGCTGAAGTGTTTTTTTTTTTTTTAACCACTTCCGGTCCACCCAATAGCAGTTTTACACACGACCGGACTTTTCGACGGACTAGGTCTGACGGTCTTCCCGACGGACTTTCGATGGACTTTCCGAATGAACGGACTTGGCCACACACAATCACACCAAAGTTTTACGGATTCGAACATGATGACGTACGACCGGACTAGAATAAGGAAGTTCATAGCCAGTAGCCAATGGCTGCCCTAGCATTGTTTTTTGTCCGTCGGACTAGCATACACACAAACTGATTTTTCGACTGGACTCGAGTCCATCGGAAAAACTTGAAACATGTTCTATTTCTAAAGTCCGTCAGATTTTTGGACAGCAAAGGTCCGATGGAGCCCACACACGATCGAATTGTCTGACGGATTTGTTCCGTCGGGCCTAGTCCGTCGAAAAGTCCGGTCGTATGTATGCGGCATTAGTGTCAGAATGTCCACCACAATATTGAAGTGCCGCTGATCGCCACCATTACTAAAATACATAAATATATATATATAAATATATATATGTCCCATAGTTTGTAGGTGCTATAATTGTGTTTTTCTTTTTATTTTACCAAAAATATGTAGCAGAATACATATTGGCCTAAATTTATGAAGAAATTTGATTTTTTCAATTTTTTTTATTGGATATGTTTTATAGCAGAAAGTAAACATTTTTATGTATTTTTTTTCAAAATTGTCGGTTTTATTTTGTTTATAGCACAAAAAATAAAAGACACAGAGGGGATCAAATATCACCAAAATAAGCTCTATTTGTGGGGAAAAAAGGACATCAATTTTATTTGGGTAAAGCATTGCATGACTGCGCAATTGTCAGTTAAATTAACACAGTGCCGTATCTCAAAAAATGGCCTAGTCACGAAGGGGGGGGGGGGGGGGTAAATCTTCTGGAGGTCATGTGGTTAATATAGTGGATAATGAGAGCAAGGAAATGTAATAGCATCCGGCAGGTTTTTATTGCTCTTTGTGTCAACAGTGGAGAGATTTCCCATCACTTCCTGCTACACAAACAAAAACAAATCTTTGGCAGATTTAGAAAGGGGTAAATATTGTATCTGATGTTATTGTTTTCTGTGCTTTCTTGTCTCGCTGACAACTGCAACCCCATCTCTTTTACGGGTGTCACAAGAACAGGGAAAAACTCCCCAATAGGGTCACAGATGGAAATAGAGACATGATGGAACTAGCATCTCTTCCCCAAAGCTGATGAAAACACATTCTGTTGGAGTCAGCTGATCAGTTGTAACACGCAAGACAAGGATGCAGAAAAATCCCTTAGTGCTCTTTCAGATGGGCAGCTGGGAGGGTGGTAAAAATGGGCAGCTGAGCTGCAGTTTTACCCCTGGGCCGTCTACCAGAACTGTCCCAATACAGCCGGATGGGGCTGTATAGATGCTGCAGCTGTAATGCTTTTCTTCGCCTCTGCAGCATTTTTAACTGGGGGTGCAGATTTTGACAAGCGGTACCACCTGTCAAACTTGTGTATCCACTTGCCAGCCTCCTAACTGGGAAAATACGGCATCACATTACCGTTTAATACCGGGGTTATGGCTAGATTTTAAAATTTTCTTTACGATATAAGTGATCAGAGCGGCTGATTAGCTGCAGGATAACTTTAAGATGAGGCGGGAGGGATTGCCCCCCTATTTTCGGTGGTTTTCAGGCTTACCTGGCTGATTGGGAAGCCTGATCCATCAGTTGTAGTGGCTGGCCATAGACATAAGCAGAGGAAAGATGGCCTCCGCTCATCTCTATGGCTTAGAGACGTCACTTCTGGTTCACCACCGATATAAACAAGGCCGATTTTAAAGCATCAGATAAGTGAATTTTTTTCATCTGATGCTGTCCATTATAGAGAAGAGATGCGGGGTCTTATTGACCCCAGATCTCTCCATAAAGAGGACCTGTCATGCTTTATTGTTGTCAGAAGACATTTACGATACAGCAGGGGGGATGGACGTGCGGACGTAGGACGGGAGCGTAGGCACGGAGGGAGGGGTCAGCCCGCAGGTGGATGTCTGCAGACGCGATGCGAAGGAGCGTGCCGGGTCATCACGGAGCGTGAGAGGCTCCAGGAGAGGCGGCGTGTAGCGGCTCGCGCGTCAGGCTGGAAGACCGGGACCGCATCAGAGCCATACAGCGGCTACTACTACAGCCGGGGAAACTCGTCAAACCCACGGAGACCTAGCCTGGCGTACCACCCTACGGCGGCCTCCCGCGGCGTCCCTCCGGCTCCCCCTCTGGTCCTTTCCCTCCTCCCCTCCCCTCCCCTTCCCCCCCCCCACCGGCTTTATCGCTCGCTCTCAATAGTCAGCCCGTCTGTAGGAAAGGTGAGCCCACAGCCCAGCATGGGCAGAGAGGACCGGTCTGACGTTAAACCAACACGTGAGTACACTCTATGCAAACTGTCCAGAAGTGACTTTCAACAACAGGAGGTAAGACGAGATTGCTCTTAACTAAATGCCAATGGAAGAAGATAAATGTTGGTAAATGACTGGAAAAGCCTTGTAGAAAGACCGTTAAGCACTCCATGTTTACTGTTGGGCAGATAAGGAAAAAATAAAAGGAAAACTTCCTTCCACAACAGCTTTAATGTGACTGTACTCTTCATGGCCAGTAATACTCTGCATTGAGGTTCGTTCTGACTTCTCTTCTGTATTGACTAGGGGTGCTGATACAATCTCCCCCCCTCCCCCCCCCCTAACCTTTTGGGAGTCGGGACTCAGTGAGATAACACGTGTGTACTCAATCTACAAATCATTCGGGGGGTGAAGGGCTCATAAAGCACAGAGCTTCGGAAATATACGTGTTAAAAGTGACAATCTTTATTTTTTTTTTCCTAAATTTATTTTTATTCCTCCTTGGCATTGGTTTTCCTCACTCCCGAAGAGCAAGATATAGCATTGGGGTTATACGCCGTCCTCTCCAATGTAAACGGCATACGGGGTGAAGATATTAAATGCTGGATACTTAATTGGGCTCGTGTTAATTATCTTCCTCCCCTCCTCCCTCCGCTGCCCCAGCCCCCATTTCCTCCGAATGAGTCGGGACCTCGTTAGACAATCCACGCACCTCAATCAATCAGGTCTCATAAGAAGCATAGGGGTGTATAAGGCAACGGGATATCTAGCGGGTCTATCCCCGGACTTACTCTGTAAGAGGACTATACCTCTCGATTCAGGCGGCTCCCCCTAAGTGGACTTAACACAGTGAGAGTGGGGTAATATGGTGCTAGACCTAACTGCACAGGTCCATGCTTAGTATAATCCAAATGCATGCAGTTTTATTGTTATGTGTATGAACACGGTGCAGGGGTGACCACGACACTTTGGGCCTTCTTGTCTCACACCTTACTCCTACCTTCCCCCTAGAGGGCAAACAGTAGAAGTACGCAAGGTATAGTTTCGCAGGAAGCCGAAAACTGCCCCTGGGCTTGGAAGAGAAAGAAGTAAGGTAGAAACAAAGCAAGTTCAACACTTTGGGGAGGAGATAATTAGAGATCCTACAACTTTGGACCACTCTTTTCCTGAAGATCTCCCCTACCCTTACTCATATTTGCCGCTGTGTCCAACAGAACGTAGTATCGAAACTAGGGATATAACACAATCAAGAATACCCTAGTGGCATTCAAAGAGGTAGGGGTAGGGAGGCTGAGTTTAAGGCGGGGAGGAAAATAAAAGGGGTGTAGTGGGAAAACATGAGTAAAACCACAAGCAAAACGACCAAAAAAGGGGCCCTAAAAACACCAAAAGAGGATTCGAGTACTATCCAACAGTACCTAAAACAAGGAGCAACCCCAAAAACTCCGGAGACCAGTCACCAGCCCAAAGTTATCATGGAGAAAAATAAAGGTACTTCCAGGAAAACGGAAGGGGCACACGACCAATCTAGAGATGATTATTTAATTGAAAGTGAAGTTGAGACTAGTAGAGTGGAAGATCAGCACCGGGGCGACCAACTTCCAACAAAAAGGGAAATGGAGGAAATGTTATTAAAGGTGGAAAATGTGATAAAAATGGAAATTAACACTCTGAGAGAGGACTTGGGCCACTTACTGACCAGAGTCGAGGTTGTGGAAGAGAGAGTAGATAAGATGGCCTATGAAATCAATAACCTAGAGACTATACTTAAAAGGTGTCAACTGAATCAGAGAGAAATGTTACACAAAATAGAAGATCAAGAGAATAGAGATAGAAGACAAAATGTTCGACTCTGGGCGATTCCGGGCGCGGGGGGAGCTAAATCCAGAAAATAGATGAGATAATAATCCACACTTTTACACCCACCTGGCCCACTATATCCCGATATCAACTGGGAATTAGATAGTGGGTGGGGGCGAGGAAAGAACTCCACCTCACCTTAGATTTAGCTGTTTCGAGGGACCCTCAGAAATGGGTCACCAGCGGAACAGAGACCCGAGACGGGGTCAGGGAGAGGGAGGGGGGGGGGGGGGGGAGGAGGGATAGGAGGAGGGGGATAGGAGGGGGGGGGAGGGAGGAGGTAGGGAGAGGATTGGGAGGAAGGGAGGGGGTATGGGGAGGGAGACTCTCATCGCTGCCTTTTACTATGAAAACTATAGTTTCAATTGAGTAATGACTCCCGCTCTGAAATTCTTAACTTATAATGTTAAAGGATTGAACACTCCAAGCAAACGGCATATAATTCTTGATGAGATAGGGAGATATGGGGCCAATGTGGTTTTCCTCCAGGAAACACATCTCTCCCACAACACAAATGTGAAACTCCTCCCAAGAACATACCCCACCTGGTATTACGCCGATACCTCTTCAAGTAGATCGAGAGGGGTGGCTATTGGCTTTTCGGGGGATTTACACTTCAAGTTGGAAGACAGGAGGGAAGATCCAGAGGGAAGGTATTTGTTCCTGAGGGGAACCTTGTGTGGATCAACATACACGTTGGTTAATATCTATGCGCCAAATGCAAATCCCATCAAATTTCTGGGGGGGATTTTACGAAAGTTGGGGGCTTTCAGGAAGGGCCATGTAATTCTAATGGGAGACTTTAATTTTATTTTAGATCCCGGTTTAGATAGTACGTCCGGTGGCCAGGGGACAAGGAACGCACAGTTATCCTCGATAAAAAACAAACTGTATAACAAGCAACTGATGGATGTGTGGAGGACCCAACATCCGCAAACAAGAGATTTTACGTTTTTCTCCCCTGTCCACGGGACGTACACTAGACTGGATTACATATTTATAGAGCACGAAATCCTAGATAGAGTATTACAAACAAAAATAGAGACAATTACGCTCTCCGACCACGCCCCTGCCTCAATGACTCTTGCAGTCCCTGAATTCAAACCCCCATCATGTGGGTGGAAACTAAATGAGGAGTTGCTACGAGACGGGGAAGTGGTGGAGTGCGTAAAAAGAGAACTGGAAGGATTCTTCACCAACAACGATAACGGGGAAGTCAACGGAGCCAGCCTTTGGGAGGCACACAAAGCATTTATAAGAGGGATTTTGATAGGGAAAGCTTCTTGGATAAAAAAAGAGAGGAGGAGGAAAGTGCAGGAACTGACGCTTGAACTAAATACCCTGGAACAAAAACACAAGGCTGCTTTGGCCTATAATAGGGAACTATTCCAAAATCTAATAGCAAAGAGGGAGGAATTAAAAGATTGTATAGAGTATGAAGCAAAGCAGATATACAACAGGACAACAAAAGAACGTTATATCTGGGGGAATAAATCCAGTAAACATTTGGCGAGATTAGTACAAAAACAAAAAACAAAAAACTATATAGAAAAAATCCAAGCAAAAAATGGTGAGTTTAGATATGTATCCCAGGACATTGCCTCATCCTTCAGGGAATATTATGAAGAGCTTTATTCCGTAGACGCCAAGGAGGGGAAAAAAGAGAACCTAAATAAAAAAAAAAAAAATCCATGATTTCCTCAGCACAGCCGGGTTGGAGACTTTGGGGCAGGAGGATAGAGAGACATTGGAACAGCCAATCTCTGAGACGGAAATATTGCGGGCCCTGATGAATTCCCCCGCAGGGAAAAGCTCGGGCCCAGACGGTTTTTCCATTTTATACTACAAAACCTTTAAGGAGATCCTGATCCCTAGACTACAACAATATATGAATGGGCTGGGAATAGAATATGCTATGGGAGAGGCCTCTCTGTCGGCAACTATAACGGTCCTGCCTAAAGAAGGGAAGGATGGTTCTAAGTGCTCCAATTACAGGCCTATCTCTCTGCTAAATGCAGACACTAAGTTGTATGCCAAAATTTTGGCAGAAAGATTGAAAGGACATCTCGAGGCACTGATCCACCCGGATCAAGTGGGTTTCGTCCCAGGGAGGGAAGGGAGGGACAATGGAGTCCGGACTCTATTGGCCCTCCAGAGGATGAGGGACTCAGGGACCCCCAGTCTGCTCTTGTCAATAGACGCAGAAAAAGCGTTTGATAGAGTAGACTGGGGGTTCATGTTTAGTACACTAGAGCATATGGGGTTCGGTCCAAAATATATTAGCCATATCAAAGCTCTATATGGACGTCCGAAGGCAAATATCAAAGTAAATGGAGTCCTTTCCTCACTACTGGAAATGAAGAACGGGACGAGGCAGGGTTGTCCCCTGTCCCCTCTTCTTTTTGTCCTGACCCTAGAGCCTTTACTGTCTTCGATAAGAAGAAATCCAGATATAGAGGGGTGTAGAGTGGAGGGGGAGTCCCATAAGTTGGCTGCCTTCGCAGACGATATTTTGTTTTATGTAAGTCATCCCCGGAGGACGATGCCCATTCTTTTGGAGACCCTTATATCTTATGGAGCCCTCTCAAATTTCCGGGTTAATCCCGCAAAATCTCATATACTTAATATCAACGTAAAAAAAATCGAACAGCAGATCATAAAGAAAGATTATAAATTTGTATGGAAGAAGAGTATAAAATATCTGGGTATAGACTTGACCAACTCAATAGAAAAACTCTATAGAATAAATTACCTACCTTTGCTAGATGAAGTGAAAAAAAAAATGCAACGAATACATCAATAGGCCCCTGTCCTGGATTGGGCAAGTTAATACATTAAAAATGATGATACTCCCAGTAATAACGTATAAGCTACAGATGCTCCCTCTCCCCTTGCCATACCAATATCTAAGGAAGCTTAATTCAATTCTGATGAATTTTGTGTGGAAAAATAAGAAACATTGCACGTTGCTGAGACTCCTAAAACAGGGTAAGAATCAGGGGGGACTGGCGGTCCCTGACATTATTAGTTATTATCACGCAATTGCACTATTAAGAATCCCAGAGTGGGGGAAAATAAACTCAAGCAAAAGATGGGTTCACATGGAAAAGGCACTGAGTAAGGCACACCTGGGAAGGATTATTTGGAACCCCCCAGGGTTTAGAGCACTAGGCGATCACACACATATCATAACAAGGCACTCGTTCAAGATTTGGGATAAAGTATATAAGCAGCTGAATGGCAACTATAACTCACCTTTAGTAGCACTTAAGGAGAATGACTATTTCCCCCCCCGGTAAAAAAGAGATAGGAGGGGACTGGATAATTAAAGATGAAACACAATTAGGGGAAGTAATGTATATGGGACTCCCACTGGCACTAAATGAACTAAAAAAAAAAGCGGATGTATTTAAAATCGATGAGTGGCGGTACCTCCAGATATGCCATTTCGTGAAAAAACTTCCACAACCAATCAGGTCACTCGGAGACCTGACGAAACTGGAGCAAATATGCACAGCAGAAAATACTAAAAAGTCAATATCAAAAATATATAAGCTACTGATCGGGATGGACAGGCTGGAGGTACCCCCATTCATCGAGAAATGGGAGAGGGAGTTAGGGACACAAATAAACACGGGGTTGGTTAAAAAAATAATGAAGCTCACACATAGTTCGTCAGTAGACATGCGAACAGCTGAAATGAATTATAAATGCTTAATTAGGTGGTATGTGACTCCTGACATAACAAGCAAATTTCAAGAGGGGAGATCCCCTAACTGTTGGAGAGGATGTAACCAGAGAGGAAATATGGGCCACTTATGGTGGGAATGCCAGAAAATCCAAAAATACTGGGGGAGGGTCTTGAGTTACATTAAAGAAATTACCCAAATAGAAGTAAAAAAAAATCCCTGGGTGGTCCTGTTACATGCAACAGAGGAGGGAGCGAGGCAATACAGGAGCACATTGGTCCCACATCTGCTTAATGCCGCAAAAAGATTAATACCCAGGAAGTGGCAAGAGCAGGAAAGCCCTTCCATAGGGGAATGGATAGAAGAAGTTGAGGTGACTTATAGGCTGGAATGCCTGAAAGAGAATCTTGAGGAGGACACTCAGCCAAAGGGGAAGTGGGAATGCTGGGAAAAATTCAAAAGAACCTGGAGTTATGCGGAGTTGTTGCAGACATAGGGAGATAAAAATATTAATCAAAAAATAAATAAAAAAGAGAGGGCAGCGATGAGAGTCGGGGAGTGGGGGGAGGGGGGGGGGAGGGGAGGGAGGGGCGGGGAAAAAAAAAAAATAAATAAATAAATAAAAAACGTATTAATGGATCTCAATAAAAAAATGTAAGTAGGATCCAAGAGAGCGCTTAAAGATTTAAAAAAAAGGCCAAGCCACTATGATGTTAAGACTAGATGGGACAGAGGTCAAGACCTCACTGATTTAGTCCTATTTCAAAAGTTCTTCTGAGGTGGCAAAGAAAAAAAAAAAAAAAAAAAAGAAGACATTTACGTTTAATTGGGCTGTGTCGCAACCGTGTGCAATGCACGCAATTATGGCGCAGTGCTGCATCATTATAGGGTTAAATCAGGCAGTGAGGAGGCGTCATAACGCCTCCTCACCACCTGTCAAATTCCCCCTGAAATGCAACCCAAATGCAGATCGCTCTTCAGAGGGCACAGCAAGTATGAAAGAGCCCTAATGCCGCGCACACAAGAGCAGATTTTCCATCAGAAAAATATTGGATGGTTTTTCTGACGGAAAGCTTGGCTTGCATACACATGGTCACACAAAAGTTTGCTGAAGAATGTGGTGACGTACAACACTACGACGAGCCGAGAAAATAAAGTTCAATGCTTCCGAGTAGGGATGGGCCCGGTGCTCGATGCGAACCCATGTTCGCATCGAGCACCGGGTGTTCGCTCGCTCGGCGAGCCCAGAACTATTTTGGCCGCTCGCATCACGTTCGTGTGATGCGAGCGGCCCCGCAATGCATTGCGGCCGGCGCGGCCGTCGCAGTGCATTGCTGGCTGATGATTGGCCAAGCATGCACTGTGACCCCGCATGCTTGGCCAATCACAGCGCCGGAAACTCGAAGAGCCATAATTGGCTACAGGCAGGACGCCTGTAGCCAATTACAGCTCAGGGGCTTTAGTACACGCCCCCTCTTATAAAAGGCCGCCACACCGTCTGCGCCGGTCACATGCTGTTCCGGCGTAGATAGAGCAGGATCGTTCTGTGTCACTCTGCTGGATTTAGTTAGATAGATTCACTTAGAGAGATTGAGTTAGATAGATTCATTTAGAAGGATTGATTTAGAAAGAGGGGCTTGTAGTGTGTTCGTGGCAGGCAGGCACTGGCAGCAAACAGAGCTCCTGTATTTTGTTCCCAGAAGCACCTATAGGACTTGTAGTGTGTTCGTGGCAGGCAGGCAGAGCTCCTATATTTTGTTCCCAGAAGCACCTATAGGACTTGTAGTGTGTTCGTGGCAGGCAGGCAGAGCTCCTATATTTTGTTCCCAGAAGCACCTATAGGACTTGTAGTGTGTTCGTGGCAGGCAGGCAGAGCTCCTATATTTTGTTCCCGAAAGCACCTATAGGACTTGTAGTGTGTTCGTGGCAGGCAGGCAGAGCTCCTATATTTTGTTCCCAGAAGCACCTATAGGACTTGAAGTGTGTTAGTCCCATCACACAGACCTACATTTTCTTCCCAGAAGCACCTATAGGACTTGTAGTGTGTTAGTCCCATCACACAGAGATCATATATTTTGTTCCCAGAGGCACCTATAGGACTTGAAGTGTGTTAGTCCCATCACACAGACCTATATTTTCTTCCCAGAAGCACCTATAGGACTTGAAGTGTGTTAGTCCCATCACACAGAGATCATATATTTTGTTCCCAGAAGCACCTATAGGACTTGAAGTGTGTTAGTCCCATCACACAGACCTATATTTTCTTCCCAGAAGCACCCATAGGACTTGAAGTGTGTTAGTCCCATCACACAGAGATCCTATATTTTGTTCCCAGAAGCACCTATAGGACTTGAAGTGTGTTAGTCCCATCACACAGACCTATATTTTGTTCCCAGAAGCACCTATAGGACTTGAAGTGTGTTAGTCCCATCACACAGACCTACATTTTCTTCCCAGAAGCACCTATAGGACTTGAAGTGTGTTAGTCCCATCACACAGAGATCATATATTTTGTTCCCAGAAGCACCTATAGGACTTGAAGTGTGTTAGTCCCATCACACAGACCTATATTTTGTTCCCAGAAGCACCTATAGGACTTGAAGTGTGTTAGTCCCATCACACAGACCTACATTTTCTTCCCAGAAGCACCTATAGGACTTGAAGTGTGTTAGTCCCATCACACAGAGATCATATATTTTGTTCCCAGAAGCACCTATAGGACTTGAAGTGTGTTAGTCCCATCACACAGACCTATATTTTCTTCCCAGAAGCACCTATAGGACTTGAAGTGTGTTAGTCCCATCACACAGACCTACATTTTCTTCCCAGAAGCACCTATAGGACTTGAAGTGTGTTAGTCCCATCACACAGAGATCATATATTTTGTTCCCAGAAGCACCTATAGGACTTGAAGTGTGTTAGTCCCATCACACAGACCTATATTTTCTTCCCAGAAGCACCCATAGGACTTGAAGTGTGTTAGTCCCATCACACAGAGATCATATATTTTGTTCCCAGAAGCACCTATAGGACTTGAAGTGTGTTAGTCCCATCACACAGACCTATATTTTCTTCCCAGAAGCACCCATAGGACTTGAAGTGTGTTAGTCCCATCACACAGAGATCCTATATTTTGTTCCCAGAAGCACCTATAGGACTTGAAGTGTGTTAGTCCCATCACACAGACCTATATTTTGTTCCCAGAAGCACCTATAGGACTTGAAGTGTGTTAGTCCCATCACACAGACCTACATTTTCTTCCCAGAAGCACCTATAGGACTTGAAGTGTGTTAGTCCCATCACACAGAGATCATATATTTTGTTCCCAGAAGCACCTATAGGACTTGAAGTGTGTTAGTCCCATCACACAGACCTATATTTTGTTCCCAGAAGCACCTATAGGACTTGAAGTGTGTTAGTCCCATCACACAGACCTACATTTTCTTCCTTCCCAGAAGCACCTATAGGACTTGAAGTGTGTTAGTCCCATCACACAGAGATCATATATTTTGTTCCCAGAAGCACCTATAGGACTTGAAGTGTGTTAGTCCCATCACACAGACCTATATTTTCTTCCCAGAAGCACCTATAGGACTTGAAGTGTGTTAGTCCCATCACACAGACCTACATTTTCTTCCCAGAAGCACCTATAGGACTTGAAGTGTGTTAGTCCCATCACACAGAGATCATATATTTTGTTCCCAGAAGCACCTATAGGACTTGAAGTGTGTTAGTCCCATCACACAGACCTATATTTTCTTCCCAGAAGCACCCATAGGACTTGAAGTGTGTTAGTCCCATCACACAGAGATCATATATTTTGTTCCCAGAAGCACCTATAGGACTTGAAGTGTGTTAGTCCCATCACACAGACCTATATTTTCTTCCCAGAAGCACCCATAGGACTTGAAGTGTGTTAGTCCCATCACACAGAGATCCTATATTTTGTTCCCAGAAGCACCTATAGGACTTGAAGTGTGTTAGTCCCATCACACAGACCTATATTTTGTTCCCAGAAGCACCTATAGGACTTGAAGTGTGTTAGTCCCATCACACAGACCTACATTTTCTTCCCAGAAGCACCTATAGGACTTGAAGTGTGTTAGTCCCATCACACAGAGATCATATATTTTGTTCCCAGAAGCACCTATAGGACTTGAAGTGTGTTAGTCCCATCACACAGACCTATATTTTGTTCCCAGAAGCACCTATAGGACTTGAAGTGTGTTAGTCCCATCACACAGACCTACATTTTCTTCCCAGAAGCACCTATAGGACTTGAAGTGTGTTAGTCCCATCACACAGAGATCATATATTTTGTTCCCAGAAGCACCTATAGGACTTGAAGTGTGTTAGTCCCATCACACAGACCTATATTTTGTTCCCAGAAGCACCTATAGGACTTGAAGTGTGTTAGTCCCATCACACAGACCTACATTTTCTTCCCAGAAGCACCTATAGGACTTGAAGTGTGTTAGTCCCATCACACAGAGATCATATATTTTGTTCCCAGAAGCACCTATAGGACTTGAAGTGTGTTAGTCCCATCACACAGACCTATATTTTCTTCCCAGAAGCACCTATAGGACTTGAAGTGTGTTAGTCCCATCACACAGACCTACATTTTGTTCCCAGAAGCACCTATAGGACTTGAAGTGTGTTAGTCCCATCACACAGAGATCATATATTTTGTTCCCAGAAGCACCTATAGGACTTGAAGTGTGTTAGTCCCATCACACAGACCTATATTTTCTTCCCAGAAGCACCCATAGGACTTGAAGTGTGTTAGTCCCATCACACAGAGATCATATATTTTGTTCCCAGAAGCACCTATAGGACTTGAAGTGTGTTAGTCCCATCACACAGACCTATATTTTCTTCCCAGAAGCACCCATAGGACTTGAAGTGTGTTAGTCCCATCACACAGAGATCATATATTTTGTTCCCAGAAGCACCTATAGGACTTGAAGTGTGTTAGTCCCATCACACAGACCTATATTTTCTTCCCAGAAGCACCTATAGGACTTGAAGTGTGTTAGTCCCATCACACAGACCTACATTTTGTTCCCAGAAGCACCTATAGGACTTGAAGTGTGTTAGTCCCATCACACAGAGATCATATATTTTGTTCCCAGAAGCACCTATAGGACTTGAAGTGTGTTAGTCCCATCACACAGACCTATATTTTCTTCCCAGAAGCACCCATAGGACTTGAAGTGTGTTAGTCCCATCACACAGAGATCATATATTTTGTTCCCAGAAGCACCTATAGGACTTGAAGTGTGTTAGTCCCATCACACAGACCTATATTTTCTTCCCAGAAGCACCCATAGGACTTGAAGTGTGTTAGTCCCATCACACAGAGATCCTATATTTTGTTCCCAGAAGCACCTATAGGACTTGAAGTGTGTTAGTCCCATCACACAGACCTATATTTTGTTCCCAGAAGCACCTATAGGACTTGAAGTGTGTTAGTCCCATCACACAGACCTACATTTTCTTCCCAGAAGCACCTATAGGACTTGAAGTGTGTTAGTCCCATCACACAGAGATCATATATTTTGTTCCCAGAAGCACCTATAGGACTTGAAGTGTGTTAGTCCCATCACACAGACCTATATTTTGTTCCCAGAAGCACCTATAGGACTTGAAGTGTGTTAGTCCCATCACACAGACCTACATTTTCTTCCCAGAAGCACCTATAGGACTTGAAGTGTGTTAGTCCCATCACACAGAGATCATATATTTTGTTCCCAGAAGCACCTATAGGACTTGAAGTGTGATAGTCCCATCACACAGACCTATATTTTGTTCCCAGAAGCACCTATAGGACTTGAAGTGTGTTAGTCCCATCACACAGACCTACATTTTCTTCCCAGAAGCACCTATAGGACTTGAAGTGTGTTAGTCCCATCACACAGAGATCATATATTTTGTTCCCAGAAGCACCTATAGGACTTGAAGTGTGTTAGTCCCATCACACAGACCTATATTTTCTTCCCAGAAGCACCTATAGGACTTGAAGTGTGTTAGTCCCATCACACAGACCTACATTTTCTTCCCAGAAGCACCTATAGGACTTGAAGTGTGTTAGTCCCATCACACAGAGATCATATATTTTGTTCCCAGAAGCACCTATAGGACTTGAAGTGTGTTAGTCCCATCACACAGACCTATATTTTCTTCCCAGAAGCACCCATAGGACTTGAAGTGTGTTAGTCCCATCACACAGAGATCATATATTTTGTTCCCAGAAGCACCTATAGGACTTGAAGTGTGTTAGTCCCATCACACAGACCTATATTTTCTTCCCAGAAGCACCCATAGGACTTGAAGTGTGTTAGTCCCATCACACAGAGATCATATATTTTGTTCCCAGAAGCACCTATAGGACTTGAAGTGTGTTAGTCCCATCACACAGACCTATATTTTGTTCCCAGAAGCACCCATAGGACTTGAAGTGTGTTAGTCCCATCACACAGAGATCCTATATTTTGTTCCCAGAAGCACCTATAGGACTTGAAGTGTGTTAGTCCCATCACACAGACCTACATTTTCTTCCCAGAAGCACCTATAGGACTTGAAGTGTGTTAGTCCCATCACACAGAGATCATATATTTTGTTCCCAGAAGCACCTATAGGACTTGAAGTGTGTTAGTCCCATCACACAGACCTACATTTTCTTCCCAGAAGCACCTATAGGACTTGAAGTGTGTTAGTCCCATCACACAGACCTATATTTTGTTCCCAGAAGCACCCATAGGACTTGAAGTGTGTTAGTCCCATCACACAGAGATCCTATATTTTGTTCCCAGAAGCACCTATAGGACTTGAAGTGTGTTAGTCCCATCACACAGACCTATATTTTGTTCCCAGAAGCACCTATAGGACTTGAAGTGTGTTAGTCCCATCATACAGAGATCCTATATTTTGTTCCCAGAAGCACCTATAGGACTTGAAGTGTGTTAGTCCCATCACACAGAGCTATATTTTGTTCCCAGAAGCACCTATAGGACTTGAAGTGTGTTAGTCCCATCACACAGAGATCCTCTATTTTCTTTGCAGAAGCACCCATAGGACTTCTAGTGTGTTAGTGGCATCACACAGAGCTCCTATATTGTCTTCTCAGCAGCACCCACAGGACTTCTAGTGTGTTAGTGGCATCACACAGAGCTCCTCTATTTTCTTTGCAGAAGCACCCATAGGACTTCTAGTGTGTTAGTGGCATCACACAGAGCTCCTATATTGTCTTCTCAGCAGCACCCACAGGACTTCTAGTGTGTTAGTGGCATCACACAGAGCTCCTCTATTTTCTTTGCAGAAGCACCCATAGGACTTCTAGTGTGTTAGTGGCATCACACAGAGCTCCTATATTGTCTTCTCAGCAGCACCCACAGGACTTCTAGTGTGTTAGTGGCATCACACAGAGCTCCTCTATTTTCTTTGCAGAAGCACCCATAGGACTTCTAGTGTGTTAGTGGCATCACACAGAGCTCCTCTATTTTCTTTGCAGAAGCACCCATGGGACTTCTAGTGTGTTAGTGGCATCACACAGAGTTCCTATATTGTCTTCTCAGCAGCACCCACAGGACTTCTAGTGTGTTAGTGGCATCACACAGAGCTCCTCTATTTTCTTTGCAGAAGCACCCATAGGACTTCTAGTGTGTTAGTGGCATCACACAGAGCTCCTATATTTTCTTCTCAGCAGCACCCACAGGACTACCGACTACAATGGCTGGAAGACCGCCAAGGGGAGGCAGAGCGTGCAGAGCCAAGAACACAGGGCAGGCAGGCTCTGTTTCTAGTGGACGTGGCCGTGGCCGTGGACGTGGTCGTGCATCGTCATCAGCACGTGGCCATGGGACACGCGCGTCTTTGTTTTCGGCAGCTGGACATGTGGAGCCGCATCATGCTGAAGGCTTGGTAGAATGGATGACCAAGCCCTCCTCATCCTCCTCATCCTCTCTCACCCAGGCTCAGGGTACTGACAGAGCAGCTGCCAACGCGTACTCAATGGCATCATCAGCCACCCCTTCCCTAGACCCACCATGTCCTCCTGAGGAGTCCCCGAACTCTTTGAGCACAGTGTTGGGTACATGCTCCATGAGGATGCCCAACGATTCGAAGGCTCGGATGATGATACCCAGCTTGAGGAATCTGGCAGTACTGTTCCACCAGCTGCAGCTTACTGCCAGGTTTGCTCTAGTGGTGAAGAGGGAGGGGATGATGAGGTCACTGACTCCACGTGGGTGCCTGAAGGGAGAGAGGATGAGGAGGAGGACGAGGAGGAGAAGGATGCGGCGTCACATGTCCAACGAGGCAGGATGCCCCCTGGAGGCCAGGTAGAGGCCAGCACAGCAACTGTACAACACCGCAGAGCTCCGCCTGTGCAGGGCGCTGCCTCTGCACGTTATCAGAAAAGTTCTTTGGTGTGGGCCTTTTTTGAGACGAGTGCATCAGATCGCACCACTGCTATTTGCAATATTTGTCTCAAGCGTATCTCGCGTGGCCAAAACATCAGCCGCTTGGGCACCACAAGCATGACCAGACATATGTCGACCTGCCATGCAGCTCGTTGGCAGGCACACATAAAAGACCCACACCAAAGAACTAAGCGGACCTCTCCTTGCTCCTCATCAGCTGGGATCTCCATCCCCACTACACCTTCAGTCCTCTCTGAAAGCTGCTCTGAGAGGACTGAAGGTGTAGAATTAGGTGTGTCACAACCAAGTACTTGCAGTACACCGACGTCTGATTGCAGCAGGCAAATTTCCCTGCCCCAGCTGCTGGACCGTAGAAAGAAGTACACTCCCAGCCATCCACATGCCCAGCAGTTGAATGCTAGCTTGGCTAAATTGCTAGCACTTCAACTGCTGCCTTTTCAGTTGGTAGACTCGGCCCCCTTCCGTGAGTTTGTTCAATGTGCGGTTCCTCAGTGGCAGGTTCCCAAACGCCACTTTTTCTCACGGAAGGCGATTCCGTCTCTCTACCGGCATGTGGAAGGCAATGTCCATGCCTCGCTGGACAGGGCGGTCAGCGGTAAGGTGCATATTACCGCTGACTCATGGTCCAGCAGGCATGGACAGGGACGGTACCTTTCTTTCACGGCCCATTGGGTCACTCTATTGGCAGCTGGGAGGGATGCAGGACAAGGTGCAGTAGTGTTGGAGGTTGATCCGCCACCACGCCTCCAAAACGCTACTACTGCTACTGGTTGTGACACACCTCTCTCCTCCACCCCCTCCTCTTCTTCTTCCTCCAGTGCTCTGTCCTTGGAACCAGCGGTGCTCCGTAGGCGTACAAGGGGCTACGCAAGTACGCAGGCAAAAAGATGCCATGCCGTGCTTGCGCTGGTGTGTTTGGGGGACAGGAGCCACACTGGGCCAGAGGTTCTGGCAGCTCTGCAGGGGCAGGCCGAGAGGTGGTTGACGCCACGTCAGCTTAAGCCAGGAATGGTCGTTTCTGACAATGGCACCAACCTCCTCTCCGCCCTGCGACAGGGGCAGCTCACCCATGTGCCCTGCATGGCTCACGTCCTCAACCTGGTGGTGCAGCGGTTCTTGGGCAGGTTCCCAGGCTTACAGGATGTCCTGAGGCAGGCCAGGAAAGTCTGTGTGCATTTCCGCCGATCTTATAATGCCAGTGCTCGGCTGACTGAGCTGCAAAAGGAGCTGAACCTGCCCAAGAACCGCCTAATATGTGACATGCCCACCAGGTGGAACTCAACGTTGGCCATGCTGCAGCGACTGCACACGCAGCAGAGGGCCATCAATGAGTACCTTTGCGACTACGGCACCAGGACAGGGTCAGGGGAGCTTGGTTTTTTTTCCCCACGTCAGTGGAGCATGATCAGGGATGCATGCACTGTCCTCTCACCATTTGAGGAGGCCACGAGGATGGTGAGCAGTGACAGTGCATGCATCAGTGACACTGTCCCTCTTGTCCACCTGTTGGAGCATACGCTGCGTGGGATAATGGACAGGGCACTTGAGGCAGAACAGAGGCAGGAAGAGGAGGACTTCCTTGCCTCTCAAGGCCCCCTTTATCCGGACAGTGTTCCTTCTGTCCCACCCATCACACAGGAAGAGGATGAGGAGGAGGAGGAGGAGGAGGAGGAGGATTGTGTGAGCATGGAGGTGGAGCCTGGCACTCAGCATCAGCAGCAGCAGTCTTTTAGGGATGATGTACAGTCCCAACAAACCAGTGGACTTGTACGTGGCTGGGAGGAGGTGGCTGGCGATCATGTCATCCTCAGTGACCCAGAAGACTCCGGACCGAATGCCTCAGCTAACCTACGCTGCATGGCCTCCCTGATCCTGCAAAGCCTGCGGAAGGATCCTCGTGTTCTTCGGATCAAGGAGAGGGACCATTACTGGCTGGCCACTCTCCTTGATCCGCGGTACAAGGGTAAGGTTGCGGACCTTATCTTGCCGTCGCAGAGGGAGCAGAGGATGAGACATCTCAGGGAGGCCTTGCAGAAAGGTCTGTGCAACGCGTTCCCAGAAACTGGGAGGTTACAAACTCCTGGTCCTGGGCGACGAGTTGCTGAGGCTTCGGTCAGTAGCAGAAGGAGCGGTGGGGAAGGTGGACGTCTGACCGATGCGTTCAGACAATTTTTTAGTCCGCAGCCCCAAGGTATGATCGGTTCCAGCAACCATCGCCAGCGTCTGATATACATGGTGCAGGAATACCTTGGGGCAAGGTCAGACTTGGACACCTTTCCCACCGAAAATCCTCTGGCTTACTGGGTCCTGAGGATGGATCACTGGCCAGAGCTTGCACAGTATGCAATTGAGCTACTGGCCTGTCCTGCCTCCAGCGTTCTTTCCGAACGCACATTCAGTGCTGCTGGAGGATTTGTCACTGATCATAGGGTGCGCCTGTCCACCGCCTCGGTTGATCGACTGACCTTCATCAAAATGAATCAGTCTTGGATCACCACCAGCTACCAGGCACCTGAGGTGGATATAACCGAATAATTTTTAATGTCACATCCCTTCAAGACTGCCTATGCTGATGCTGAGTGACTGTCCTCTTATGTTCACTGACTATCCTCTTCCTCCTCCTCAATGATCCATGCCACCACACCAGTGCCTAAGGCACAATTTTTCAGCCCCTGTTTAACAGGGGCGTGTACATACAATTTTTATAAAAAAATGCTTTGCAACACGTGTGACTGCTGTGCTCCAAGTACAGTATCTGTGAGGGGTTGCAGTGTTGTGGCACCAGCACCAGTGCCTAAGGCACAATTTTTCAGCCCCTGTTTAACAGGGGCGTGTACTTACAATTTTTAAAAAAAATGCTTCGCAACACGTGTGACTGCTGTGCTCCAAGTACAGTATCTGTGAGGGGTTGCAGTGTTGTGGCACCAGCACCAGTGCCTAAGGCACAATTTTTCAGCCCCTGTTTAACAGGGGCGGGTAATTACAATTTTTTAAAAAAATGCTTCGCAACACGTGTGACTGCTGTGCTCCAAGTACAGTATCTGTGAGGGGTTGCAGTGTTGTGGCACCAGCACCAGTGCCTAAGGCACAATTTTTCAGCCCCTGTTTAACAGGGGCGGGTAATTACAATTTTTTAAAAAAATGCTTCGCAACACGTGTGACTGCTGTGCTCCAAGTACAGTATCTGTGAGGGGTTGCAGTGTTGTGGCACCAGCACCAGTGCCTAAGGCACAATTTTTCAGCCCCTGTTTAACAGGGGCGTGTACTTACAATTTTTTAAAAAAATGCTTCGCAACACGTGTGACTGCTGTGCTCCAAGTACAGTATCTGTGAGGGGTTGCAGTGTTGTGGCACCAGCACCAGTGCCTAAGGCACAATTTTTCAGCCCCTGTTTAACAGGGGCGGGTAATTACAAATCTTGATCTAATAGTTCACAGCAGGGCCCATTCCTGCGCCCACCAAGAGTAACTATGAGGGCCTACAGTCTTGTGGCAACACCGTCCACCACCACCGCCAAAGGCCCAATTTTTCTGCCCTGTTCATCAGGTGCTTGCAATTACAAATCTTGATCTAATAACTCACAGCAGGGCCCATTCCTGCGCCCACCAAGAGTAACTATGAGGGCCTACAGTCTTGTGGCAACACCGTCCACCACCACCGCCAAAGGCCCAATTTTTCTGCCCTGTTCATCAGGTGCTTGCAATTACAAATCTTGATCTAATAACTCACAGCAGGGCCCATTCCTGCGCCCACCAAGAGTAACTATGAGGGCCTACAGTCTTGTGGCAACACCGTCCTCCACCACCGCCAAAGGCCCAATTTTTCTGCCCTGTTCATCAGGTGCTTGCAATTACAAATCTTGATCTAATAACTCACAGCAGGGCCCATTCCTGCACCCACCAAGAGTAACTGTGAGAGCTTACAGTCTTGTGGCAACACCGTCCACCACCACCACCACCCCCAATTTTTCTGCCCTGTTCAACAGGTGCATGCAATTACAAATCTTGATCTATTAACTCACAGCAGGGCCCATTCCTGTGCCCACCAGTCTTGTGGCTACACCAACATCTAATAGGGCAAATTTCTGCAGAGTATATACGCCAGGCCCCTACTTTCAAACATCCAACTTACAAACGACTCCTACTTGCAAATGGAAAGAAGAAAACAGGAAGTGAGAGGAAATCTACCCCTAGGAAGGGAAATTCTATCCTGTTAGATTTAATTTGGGAAAAAGGTATCTCCTCTCTACTGATACTTTATCACCAATCCTTGTTTCAATTAAAACCCCACTTTTTCCAAAAACATTTGTCATTGGGACGGAAAGTGAGGTGACATGTTCTGAACAGATGTGCAAAGACAGCAAATGTTACAGGGGTGATAACCCCTCCCTATGTTCTCCAAAAAGCTTAAAAATAGATTTTTTTGGGATGGAGCTACACTTCATAATGTACCTGTTCAGATTCTAGTTAAGAACAAACCTAAAGCCGCAAGTGGCTTTAAATGGCTTCTTTTTTTCCTTTACAAATGTCATTTTGTGCAAGGACAGTTCTAAACACGGGAAACACATGCCACTTCACAGGCATACTTTAGACACACCCCCCAGGTACCATATTTAAAGGAAAATTTCACTTTTTTTTTTTCACTTTATGCATCATTAAAATGACTGCTCCCGAAAAAACGTTAGTTTTTAAAAGTTCTTTTTGCATTGATATATGTCCCCTGGGGCAGGACCCGGGTCCCCAAACCTGTTTTATGACATTAACATGCATATTGGCCGTTGTAATTAGCACTTTTGATTTCGAACGTTCGCGTCCATTATAACGTATAGGGTTCGAAAATTCGCGCAAACTTTCGGTCCGTTCGAAGGTTCTGGTGCGAACCGAACCCGGGGGTGTTCGGCTCATCCCTACTTCCGAGCATGCGCCAAATTGTTTCCGAGCATGCATACGAATTTTGCGCATCGGAATTGCTACAGGCGATCGGAAAAATTGAGAACCTGCTCTCAATCTTTTGCTGGCTGGAATTCGGCCAGCAAAAGTCCGATGGAGCATACACACGGTCGCATTTTCCGACCAAAAGCTCTCATCGGACTTTTGCTGGCCGAATTTCCGATCATGTATACGCGGCATTAGTTCCAAGTAATTCTGCATGACACCAGGGGAATATTAAAAAAGTAGGAAATGTGACATTCACCAAACATTCAGTGCAGGTGTTTTAAATGACAGTGTTTGATACTGCCAGAATGGTTGGTGAGGTGAACATCATATTCTCTGCTTTATAACTGCCCAGAGGTACAAATGTTTCCTCCCTCTGAAGGCGCTCTTAGGTATGGTTTCATAACATTCCGTCAGGCACGTGGAAATTCCTGTAAAAGAGAAAACAGCAACTACATTCTAAACCTAGAAAGCTGCAGTAGGCCTCATGTTGACTGTCATTGAGTCTGGAGGAATGGCGGGGCAGCTGCTGAGGTCTCAGGTCTCCTCTCACAAGACGTTGGCTGGTACGTGACATATGTCACTTTCTGTTTTTTTAGTGCCTTGTTGGAGGGGATGGGGTCACAACAACAGTTTGTGCCTTCTGACAACCTCTGCATATAAGTTCAGACTCCCATGGTGACTTTTCATCACCTTGCGGTGCTTCTGTAGCTGCACTCCGTGAGTTATGAGTCCCTGTCCTGACCCCTCTGGATCTTTGGTTACTACTCCAGGCTGACAGACTTTGACACCACTCACTCCATGTTTATGGATAACCGCACGTTCAGAATGAATGGCACACCTTCCATCAGACATGCGTTGCAGTGCAGTGGAAGATGCGGAAACACAGTGTTGTGTGTAACGTTTGATCACACATATTTAGATACTTATTAAGTGATTAATGAGGGGGGCCTTATCAAATTTTCTGGCCAAAAATCATTCAGGCTAATAGATATTTGTTAGATTCAGTAAGATCAAGTGGTTTTAACATTAGATCTCACATAATTTCAGATATATTCCACATAAAAATAGAGATATTAGGTGGTACATAAGGACGGGTTGGTCCCCCCACATGCAATTTTCTGGCCAAAAATCATTCAGGCTAATAGATATTTGTTGGATCTGGTAAGATCAAGTGGTAAACCACTTAAGGACTGAGCTTAGTTTTCAGACTTGTTGTTTACAAGTTAAAAAAAATAATGTTTTCTAGAAAATTACTTAGAACCCCCAAACATTATATTTATTTTTTATAACACCCTAGAGAATAAAATGGCGGTCGTTGCAATACTTTATGTCAAACCGTATTTGCGCAGCGGTCTTACAAGCGCACTTCTTTTGTAAAAAATACACTTTTTGAATTAAAAAACAAAACAACAGTAAATTTAGCCCAATTTTTTTATATTGTAAAAGATAATGTTACGTGGAGTAAATTGATACCCAACATGTCACACTTCAAAATTGCGCCTGCTCATGGAATGGCGACAAACTTTTACCCTTAGAAATCTCCATAGGCGAAGTTTAAAAATGTCTATAGGTTACCAGTTTTGAGTTACAGAGGAGGTCTAGGGCTAGAATTATTGCTCTCGCTCTACCGATCGTGGTGATACCTCACATGTGTGGTTTGAACACCGTTTTTATATGAGGGCGATACTCGCGTATGCGTTCACTTCTGCGCATGAGCTCAGCAGGACAGGGCACTTTACTTTTTTATTTTCTTATTTATTTTACTTTTTATTTATAATTTTGACACTGTCCTTTTAAAACAAAAAAAAATTTGGGTCACTTTTATTCCTATTACAAGAAATGTAAACATCCCTTGTAATAGAAAAAAGCATGACAGGACCTCTTAAATATGAGATCTGGGGTCAAAAAGACCTCAGTTCTCATATTTACACTAAAATGCAATAAAAGAATTTGAATGTGAAAAAAAAATGCAATAAAAGAAAAAAAATACTTCAAGAGCATTGGGCGGAAGTGATGTTTGACGTTGCTTCCGCCAGTCAAATCTATGGAGCCGGGTGGGGGCAATCTTCCCCTCGCTTGGCTCCAGGCAGAGGACATGACAGTATGCAATCGTCTCCGGTGGGTCCGGTAAGCAGCGGAGACCCCTGCAGCGAATCCGCCACAGAGACCACTTTATCTGAAAGCGGACCGCAAACTGAAGAAGAGGATACCAGGGTTATGGCAGCTAGCTGCTGCCATAACAACGGTATTCCTCTTCAAAGACCTGACGTACAATTGCGGCTGGCAGTCCGTAAGTAGTTAATGAGGGGAACTGCCCCCCCTTACCAAATTTTATGGCCAAAAATCATCCAGGCTAATAGATATTCGTTAGATCTGGTAGGATCGAGTGGTTTTAACGTTTGATTATCCATAATTACAGGGATATTTGGTAGGTATCCACGGATAATAGTATTTATATCGGAGCCAATACTGAGCATTTTCACGTGTACCAGTGAGGAGTGCCATTGAGCATACTGAGGTATGCTGAAATGATGTGGGACATTATTGACGGGTGTGTCCAAGCCCAGTGAAGCCTGAAGCACAGCGTCAAAAGCCAGCGGGAAACTTCAGAGGGCCCCGGTGAAGGAGCCAACCGAGTGCCCATCTACAGTAGCTGACTCTAAAACCAACAACGTGAAGAGACAGCAGCGGAAGTCCAAACCCTTGCAGAGGGCCCCCGTTGTTGCCTCCAAGCAACTCAGTGTCTCGTTTCTTTTGACACATGCTGCCCGGCGTTGGAGAGTCAATGCACACCAGACTCCCTGAAATCAGCGTAGACTTAAACCAGAGCGCAAATACAAGCCACCGAACAGGCCAAGGCCACCACTTCCTCCATGTTCCCTGACAAGCTGGGGGGACCTTATCCTGTTGTTCCCATTCAAGTAGAGAGAGTCTTCACCAAGGCCCTTCTGGATACTGGAGCTCAAGTGACCGTTCTCTACAGAGACTTCTATGACATGAGGCACCTCATGCAACTGCCATTGCAGAAGTTGGAAGAGCTGGAGATATGGGGCATGGAGACTCAGAACCTCCCCTATAATGGCTATCTACCAGTCAAGCTTCGATCCCTTTGTGGCTGGGAAAGCCAAGACTTTTGACACTCTGGCAGTGGTCTGTCCTCGCCCACCAGGGGCCAGTAAGAGATCTCTCATCATAGGGATTAATACTGATCTTGTCAGAAGGCTGTTGATACCTCTTGTTCTGGAGCTGGGCACTTCAACCGCAAGTGTGCACCCCATGCTGGGACGAGCCTACCAGTGCCTGGTACAAAAACAGAAGGCCCCAGCTGAAGGAGTAGGAAAGATCTGTCGCTTGGACCGGTGTGCGAAGGTGTTACTGCCTGGTGAAGTGGCCTGTTTATGAGCATCGTCAAGCTAAATTGGAAGCAACCAGGCCCTTTCATTGTCCTTGAAGCGGACAGACAGAGAGAAGACATGGGAGTGGAGATAATTCCCGAGGTGGTTTCAACCAAAGTGAAGCCACCCCAGTCCCACCATCTGATTTGGTGGGGGAGCAAAGGATGGGTTACCCGTTGAAGAGTTCTATGTCAAGAATACTCCTCTTTCGCCGGAATGGAAAGAAAGAGCCAGGACTCAGCTCTTGAGATGGCAGGCCTCATTCTTTAACCACTTGCCTACCAGCCACGAACACCTCCTTCCTGACCAAGCCATTTTTCAGCTTTCAGCGCTGTCGCATTTTGAATGACAATTGCGCGGTCATGCAACGCTGTACCCAAATACATTTTTTATAATTTTTTCCCCACAGATAGAGCTTTATTTTGGTGCTATTTGATCACCTCTGCGGTTTTTATTTCTTGCGCTATAAACAAAAGAAGAGGGACAAGTTTGAAAAAACATAATATTTTTTACTATTTATTATAATAAATATCCAATTTTTTTTTTTTTTTTTTAAACAAATTTTTTCCTCAGTTTAGGCCGATACGTATTCTTCTACATATTTTTGGTAAAAAAAATCGCAATAAGCGTATATTGATTCGTTTGCGCAAAAGTTATAGCGTCTACAAAATAGGGGATAGATTTATAGCATTTTTATTATTATTTTTTTTTTTACTAGTAATGGCGGCGATTTGCGATTTTTATCGTGACTGCGACATTGCGGCGGACACTTCGGACACTTTTGACTCATTTTTGGGACCATTCACATTTATACAGCGATCCGTGCTATAAAAATGCATTGATTACTGTATAAATGTGAGGCAGGGAAGGGGTTAACGCTAGGGGGCGCTGCAGGGGTTAATGTGTACCCTATCTTGGTGATTCTTACTGTGGGGGGAGGGGACTGACTGGGGGAGGAGACCGATCGGTGTCCCTATGTACAAGGGACACACCATCGGTCTCCTCTCCTCTGACAGGACGTGGATCTGTGTGTTTACACACACAGATCCACGTCCTGCTCGATTACCGGGCAATCGCGGGTGCCTGGCGGTCATCGCGACCGCCGGGCACGCGCACCGGGGCCCCAGCTACGCGGCGGGCGCGCGCGGGCGCCTCCCGCGGCGCGCGCGCGCCCCCCAGTGGCCAAATTGTAGACGACGTCATATGACGGCGGCCCGCCACAGTAGCTGCACCGTCCCGCCGTCATTTGACAGTGGGCGGTCAGCTAGTGGTTAAGAGTGAATTCGATGTGGGGTGTGCAAAAAGTGCCCAACACCGGATCCGTCTCTTCGAGTGCATAAGGAGTTCCGGGAAAGAGTTTGACGGATTCCTTTAGGGGACTTGGATGATCTGCGTGAACAACTGTCAGAGTTGAAGAGGGCAGGCATCACCAGAGAGTCCCAGAGTCCATACGCTTCCCCAATAGTGGTGGTAAGGAAGAAGAATGGGTTGCTGAGGCTGTATATTGACTACCGGACGATGGACTGAAGGACCAATATACCACCCCAAGGATAGAAGATGTCTTGCAGAGCCTGTCAGGAGCAAAGTGGTTCAGCGTGCTGGATTTGAAGAGTGGGTATTACCAAATATCCATGCACCATGAGAATCGGGAGAAGACCGCTTTCATTACCCGGTGGGGTTCTTTGAATTCGACCGTATGCCTCAAGGCCTCTCTGGTGCCCCAGCCACCTTCCAAAGGCTAATGGAGAAGACCGTGGGTGACATGAACTTTGGAAGTCTGAGGGGAAGCTCTGAAATTAGGGGAAGCTCTGCTGATTTTTTCATCCAATCATGTGCAAGCTAAAATGCTGTTTTTTATTTACCTTGGTGTACTTAGACAACATCATTATTTTCGGCAAGACCCTGGAAGAGCATTAAGAGCGTCTGGAGAAGGTCCTGAAGAGCCTCCATGACGAGGGGTTGAAGCTGTCTCTGGAAAAGTGGAAGTTTCATCAACCCTCAGTCAACTACATTGGCCACATTGTGTCTACCGACAGAGTGGCTACCGACAGAGTGGCTACCGACCCCCAGAAGCTGGAACCCCTCACCTCCTGGCCGAGACCTACAAACGTGACTGAGCTTAGGTCATTTCTAGGATTCTGCTCGTATTACAGAAGATTAGTCAAGGGATTCGCTAAGATAGCTATTCCTCCCACTGACAACAATGATGGGGCACTATTCCTTCCACTGACACTAATGATGGGGCACTATTCCTCCCACTGACACCAATGATGGGGCACTATTCCTTCCACTGACACCAATGATGGGGCACTATTCCTCCCACTGATACCAATGATGGGGCGCTATTCATCCACTGATACCAATGATGGGGCACTATTCCTTCCACTGACACTAATGATGGGGCACTATTCCTTGCACTAATACCAATGATGGGGCACTATTCCTCCCACTGATACCAATGATGGGGCACTATTTCTCCCACTGATACCAATGATGTGGCACTATTCCTTCCACTGATACCAGTGATGGGACACTATTCTTCCCACTGACACCAATGATGGGCACTATTCCTCCCCCAAAGAATGCATTGTTTACTCCCACTGATGCCAGGACAATTTCTACTCCCATTGGCCGCCCCCCTCCGCCTCAAAGTCTGAAGAACAGTAAAATGGCCTAGTGTTTAGAAAATTAGGACTCCCTTGATCTATTGGATTATCAAAAATTGTTCATATTGTTATTGCAATACTGATATTATAATGTGAAAGTGTATGCTGCAGCCACCCACCTACCGCAAATATCAGTCAGTTTATCAGAAACTGGCCAACTGGAAATCCGAAAAAAATTGGAAGAAGTGTGTATGTAACTATGTATGTATGTATATATATATATATATATATATATATATATATATATATATATATAATATTTGGGGGTTATAGGTAATTTTCTAGCAAAAATACAGATTTTTAAATGCCAGAAAAGGAACTTAAATACTAAAAATCACAGAAGGATATCAAATCCTATCACTGGGACCCCCATGGATATCCCCCCTGCCTGCACGTTTCCTTGTATGGGGTATTGTCCAATTGCCAGGCTGAATGCCATTAACCCAATCCCATTTACCCACCAATAAACAGACCACACACTTCTTTTGGGTTTAAATGGCCCTAGCAGCCTTTTATTACAACAAAATATAACAGAATATTTTCAAACATCAATAATAATAACCTGAACTGTAAAACTGTCTAGGATCATTGAAGGCACCTATTAAAACATCCCTAACTGTATCTGGCATCACCTTGCCTTTTTCCCGGCCCCTAGCCGTGACTTACGCCAGCACAGGGACTATAGTTTGGCAAATTCACTAGCCGATACAGCCACCTATTACTTCCACCCTCATTAGGGCAGGTCCACCCATCTCTGATATGGGCCCCACCCATCGTTCTCCAGAGAACTTTACCAACCCTGCCTTCAAAAACCCTAGTATCACTGCTAGCTGCTAGGGCATGAAACAACCCCAGCAAAATAAAAAACGAACGAAAAAACAATGTGCCCTAAAGCCTACCTACGAAAAAGAAGGGCGGGTGGGCGGGAGAATGTTGTTCTTGCTGCTCCCAGAAATTGACTGATTCCCTAAGTCATCCCACCCATCCTAGTATCATGTGGGACCACCCAACCACACCCTGCCACACCCCAATCTCCTCCAATGGAAATTCCAATCCAAAACCCCTCCTTATTACCACTCCCCCTGATACTGTACATCTTAACTTTAACCCTAAACTACCTGTAGCCTTACTGTACTAACCCCCACATGTCGGCCCTCCGCCTATAGCTGTGCTAATGCTACAGGCCTGTACTTGTATGGGGTATTGTCCAATTGCCAGGCTGAATGCCATTAACCCAATTCCATTTACCCACCAATAAACAGACCACACACTTCTTTTGGATTTAAATGGCCCTAGCAGCCTTTTATTACAACAAAATATAACAGAATATTTTCAAACATCAATAATAATAACCTGAACTGTAAAACTGTCTAGGATCATTGAAGGCACCTATTAAAACATCCCTAACTGTATCTGGCATCACCTTGCCTTTTTCCCGGCCCCTAGCCGTGACTTTCGCCAGCACAGGGACTATAGTTTGGCAAATTCACTAGCCGATACAGCCACCTATTACTTCCGCCCTCATTAGGGTAGGTCCACCCATCTCTGATATGGGCCCCACCCATCGTTCTCCAGAGAACTTTACCAACCCTGCCTTCAAAAACCCTAGTATCACTGCCACAAACGCCCGGCGTGAAACCTTACACCTGGGCGAGCCGCCACACCTCCACCGCTCGCTGTATACCATCCTGCAAGCCTAAAAACCATATGTCAATGCCAATGGCATTTAAATGAACACTGTCCCCTCTCAGGAACAGCCACGGTTCCTTCTCCAACTCCCTGTGACGTATGGCCAAACCGCCATTGCGGACAAAAAATTTGGCCACCGCTTTATTCACCTTAATGCGGGCCCTGTTCACCCGCTCCACTGAGACTGCTAGCCTCCATGCGGCCCGTGCAACCATATCCGACCATATGAAGATGGTGTCAGGGAACAGGGTCCGCAAGCGCAGTAAATCATATTTAATGTCCCTGCATAACTCCCTAGAGGCCCTGAGCCCCACGTCATTTCCCCCTACATGCAGCACCAGAATGTCTGGGGGCCTGTCCAGTCTGGCGTAGTGGTGTACCTCAGGGAGAACCCTGGACCACAGCATCCCGGGTACCCCAATCCACCTGATCCTGACCTGTCTCCTAGGGAAGCCTAACTGCCGCCCATCTGGCCTAACCCCAGCCCTCTTGGCGCCCCAGAACACATACGAGTGTCCCAGTATCCACACCAAACATTCGGGACCTGCAAAACAAAACAGACACGACAACAAAGAAACGTAACTCCGTTAAAAACATGCAACAACACCAAAACACTAAACACCAACCAACAAACAACATCGAACCAAAACAACATGAAGACCCGGCCTACCACCGTACTCTCTTCCCCCCAATATGAAGGACCCTCAACTAGCACCTACAACAAATGGGGTCGCACGTACAACTGGAACCGACGTGATTTCCATCTCCCAATCTTACGCAGCAGCTCTTCCCCCAAACCCCAATGAGCCGCTTCAGTAGCCGCCCCGATCCTGAACGAGTGAGAGGAGAAGTCCCTAGTGTCAAAACCCGCAGCCCTCAGGCTCTTCTTCAACACAGACCCAAATTGGAACCGAGATAACGCCGCCCCATCCTGATGTATCAAGAAAGGCCCCGGTCCCCAACCCCTCACCGCGTACCATTCCTGCACGGCCCTCACCGGACACAGAGATGACCCCGGAACGACCCCCAAAGTGACCCACTTACCCTTTCCTCCCGTGTCCGTCTTTGATTTCCTCACGAAAAGCGAAAGGACTTCACCACGTAACACCACGTCCGTCAAATCCAAACCACCTCCTCCTCGCTTGGATGCGCACACCAATTCACTAACTCGGAACGCCCCAAAAAATGCCAATATAAAGGCCGTCCTGAATAGAGCTGCCTCATACACTGAAGAACAAACCCCCACCAATACATTCGCTAGAGCGCCCAGCATACTGAATGAAACCGGGCTACGCACATCCGGAGCAGACTTGCCCTTCCGGTAACCCCGTAAAACCCTCTTCACTAACGCATGTTTGGTCACATCACAGACCCCCGACATCTGAAACAAAAAGGCCAACCCAGCCATTTTTACACCCAATCTAGATGACGAAACCTTGTTATCGGCATTCCTACCGATAAATTCCAGAACCAACACCAATCGTTCCTCGTCACCAGAAAAACCGCCTGCCTCCGCCTCCAGTGCCCGCCATTCCTCCCATACCTTCTCATACGCAGACAACGTCGATTTGGAGACGGAATCCTTAAGCAGACCTGCTACCGTGCAAAGGCGATGTCCCACAAGTATTCCGGGCAAGGAATTCCATGCTGCTCCGCTTCCGGTGCCAACAATCGGAATCTGTCCCACTGTAGGCGAGACAACGCATCAGCCACATTATTATTCACGCCCGGCACATGCACTGCACAAACATAACAGTTCAGACATAGACATTGTAACACCAGATGCCTAAGCAATCGCACTACCGGAGGCGAAGAGGCCGACACTTTGTTGATGGCCTGGACCACCCCCAAATTATCGCAATGAAAACGAATGCGTTTATTCCTGAAATCCTGTTGCCAAATCTCCACTGCTAGCACTATCGGAAATAGTTCCAAAAGCACCAAGTTGCCTAGTAACTCCGCAGCATGCCACGATTCCGGCCATCTGCCCGCACTCCATTGCCTCCCAAAAATAGCCCCGTAGCCTATCGCCCCTGCCGCATCCGTGGACAGGTCCAGATCGCACGCTGACACCATCCCGTCCATCCACACCGACTTCCCGTTGAACCGTTCCAAGAACAGCAACCATACCCGTAAGTCGTCCTTGTGTTCCTTTGACAAACGCACATGATGATGCGGAGCCCGAGCTCCTGACGTGGCCGCCGCCAGCCGTCTGCAAAAGACTCTACCCATGGGTATAATGCGGCACGCAAAATTCAACTTGCCCAGCAACGACTGTAGGGCCCGCAATTTAATTTTGTTAGAGGCGAGAGCCTCCGCCACCGACAACCGCAGATCTTCCACCTTGTCCAGGGGCAAACGACATTCCATCAGAACCGTGTCAATCACGATCCCCAAGAATTTAATCGTCGTGACCGGACCTTCCGTCTTGCCTTCCGCCAACGGCACGCCAAAAGACTTGAAAACATATTGCAACGTGGCCAAGAGAGTATGGCACACCTTGCCCCCCGCAGGGCCCATCACCAGGAAATCATCAAGATAGTGAATTACCGAGTGCAACCCGGACACGTCCTTCACCACCCATTCCAGAAACGAGCTGAAAGCCTCAAAAAATGAACAGGAAACGGAACAGCCCATAGGCAGGCAAAGATCCACGTAATATTGTCCCTCCCACCTGCAACCCAACAAACAGAAGCTGTCAGGAAGGCGGAGCGCCGACTCAATGTCGGTTTTCGCCAATAGCGCCCCCTTTCCGAATCTGCGAACCCACGCCACCGCCTTATCAAACGAAGCATAAGATACAGCACAGTCCTCCCGATCAATGGCATCATTGACCGAAAAACCTTTAGGGTAGGAAAGATGATGTATCAACCTGAAGGAGTTGGGCTCCTTCTTAGGCACCACCCCTAATGGAGAAACGACTAAATCGTCCAAAGGGGGCTCCACAAAAGGGCCCGCCATCCTACCCAAAGCCACTTCCTTTGCCAACTTGGAGGCCACCACCTCCGGATGCTGTCTCGTAGACAGCAGATTCGCAGGGACTGGGGGAACGCCAGACAAGGCGCGGGGGATCACAAAACCCATCGAAAAACCCCGTAGCAGAATACCCGCCGCCCCCGGGTCCGGATACCTACTTAGGAAGGGGGCCAATCTTTCCACCTTCACCGGAGTCCTCCCTCTTTCCAGCCTCACCGGACTTACCTTTGGTATTCTTGAAGCATTTTGTAAGCGGGTGTGATCCCCCGCAGCCGGAGCACTCATGGCGGAAACGACATGATCCTCCAAATTTGCAGCTCCCCTCATTGAACTGCCAGCAGAAACCCTTACGCTTTTCGGCCAATGACGACGAGGTCCCTGTACCGCCACCAGCCCCCCCTGAAAAGGGGGGGTGTGAGGCCCGTGCCTGAGTCATCAATTTCATCCACAAGGATATGTCCTTATGGTCCCACCTAATTGAGGGCCTAACTGCTTTTCGTTGCCTGAATTGCTCGTCATACCGCAACCAGGACAAGCCCCCATACACCCGCTGCGCTTCCCCAATGGCATCCGCGTAGCAAAACAACGCGGAGCACTGTTCGGGAGCCTTTTCGCCGATCACACTGGCCAGAATATTGAACGCCTGAAGCCAATTGCTAAACGACCTGGGAATAAGTCGATAACGCCGCTTTTCCTCCTCCTCCTTTTTAATTTCATCTGGCTTGACCTTGTCCAGATTGAATTTTTCCAGCGGCAAGAGGGAAAATATCTCGACATACTCACCCTTCCAAATCCGCTCCCGCACCTCCGGCTTCAGATGAGCACCCAGCAGACCTTCAAAGCAAACGTATACTTCGCATCTGGCAGCATCACCCAAACGCACGCAGTCTGCATCCCCCGACGTCTTCTTGGTCCCATCAGCCGATGTCACCAAGGCCTGCGGCGGAGTCACTTCCGTAGTCTTCTCACTTTCCAGCTGCACCTCCGCCGACAGCGGAGGCGGTGCCGTGGCCGCTACTATCCCGCCCACTAGAGTCGCAGGGGCCGCTGACAAACCCAAGCCGACCACTGGGGAGACCCCACCCCCGGGACCCCCAGCTGTGTCACAACGCGCCAGGGCTTCGCTAAAACCTGCCAAAAATGCCTGCAGAAAATTAGCCATGTTCCCTCCCCCCCCCGCAGCTGCCGTCACCGGTACAGCCTGCCGGGGGACATTGGCGCCTGAAATTCCCCCCATCCCCTGTTGAAGACCCCCAGCCTGTGACAGACCAGGTGCCAACATTGCGCTGTCAGTTGCCCCGCCCACTTCCCTAAGCCTCCGCCCCCCATGCCCTGGCTGCACAACCTCTACCACATTACACACCCCAGACAACACAGGAGACATGACATGATCCACAGACAAGCTGTACTCACCAGGCTGCCCTGTCCCTGCAGCCGTACTTCCGGATCCATCACGCCGACCTCCCTCAGCGGTGAACTCCTCCTCTTCTGAAGATGATATCTCCCCCTCCGATCGCTGCGGTTCTTCTTGAAGGGGCCCGACAGGTACACTGGCCTCCGGAGCCTGGCGCTGACGCTGACCGATGACGTCACTCCCGGCCGCCGTGCTGCACACACCGCTCCTCCCACGCCGTGCTCCCTGCCTGGATCCACGGGCAGGAGCGGTATACAGGTCCCGGCTAGCAGATGTTGCGCTGGCGCCCCCTCTGGTAAAACTTCCGCTTCTTCCGCCGACAGTCACGGCCGTCCTGGGCATCAGGCCGGCACTGTGTGATCTTCTCCTCCCACGACGGGCCTCACAGGCGGCTGGTGTAGACCCCGCCGAGGCCGTATGGTCCCGCACAGCAGTAGAATGGGGGAAGGAACGAGCGGAAGGCCCGCTCCTGCCCCCTGGGGTACACCTTGGTTGGGGATTCCTCCCAGTCCCCCCGGCCTGAGCAGGCGTTCTCTTGGCCGCGGAGACTGAAGGGTTCATGACTGGGCTCCCAGCTCGGCGACTACCCCTCGGGGTCAATTGAGGGCTCAAGCGTTCTGGAGGCCGAGACCTCCTGGTACTGATGCGCTCAGGGGCAGGTGCAGCAATCACCTGCCCCGACCCCGGCAACCTACCCGCAAACTGTGCCCGCAGCCATTGCGGCCCATTTGCGACCGCAGCCTCCCGAATGGTTGCCAACATTGCCTCCAGGTCCTCCATTGCAGACGAGAATGTTGTACTTGCTGCTCCCAGAAACTGACTGATTCCCTAAGTCATCCCACCCATCCTAGTATCATGTGGGACCACCCAACCACACCCTGCCACACCCCAATCTCCTCCAATGGAAATTCCAATCCAAAACCCCTCCTTATTACCACTCCCCCTGATACTGTACATCTTAACTTTAACCCTAAACTACCTGTAGCCTTACTGTACTAACCTCCACATGTCGGCCCTCCGCCTATAGCTGTGCTAATGCTACAGGCCTGTACTTTCTACCTCTGTCCCTCACACGCCCCACCCCTTCCTGTCAATCAAACACCAAGCTCCATCCCTCTCAATCAATCAAACACGTCCGCCTTCTGGCCACCTTCCTGCCAATCCCAGGTTTGGGGGGGGGGGTCGTGGCCACTACTTAGAGGCTCATTCACATGGGTAGTGGAAACAGTTTGGGAGGGAGAACACCATCCCCTCCTAATATATATATATCAGGGGCGGACTGAGCATTCGGTGACTCGGTGGCCTCCCGAGGGCCCCGTGCAGGGGGGGGCCCGGGCCGGCTCAGTCCGCCCCTGGAGGTGCCAGTCCCGCTTTACTCTCACTCTCACTCTCAGACTGAGTATGGGCAGCAGTGGCCGCCGCGGCCGCACTTTGCAATGTATCAGCGTCGGCGTGCGCGCCCACTGATATGCTGCCTGTGCAGCCGCCTGAGTGAGGGGGGAGGAGCATTCGGCCCGTGCGGCGCCAGCACCGCTGATTCCTCCTTCCGTTCGGGGCCCGCCCACTAGTCTGCACGAGGAGAAGTCACAGTGGACGGCCGCCGATGGTGTATGAGAAGAATTAAGGTCGGTGTCGGTCAGTGTCCCTGTCCCTCTCCCTCCCTCTCTCTCCCTCTTCTCTGTCTCTCTTCCTACTCCCTCCCTCTCCCTCTCCCTCTCCCTCTCCCTCTCTCTCTCTCTCTCTCTCTCTCAAAAAAATAGCATTTTTTGAATTTTTTTTTTTTTGCCTGTAGAGCTTTGCAGGTTTTTTTTTTGGGGGGGGGGGGGGGGCGTAAACTGGAAAAAAGACAATGCCACAATTGCCACCATTGTGCCCCTCAAACGCAGCCACTGTGCCCATAGATTGCCCCCATAAATTGCCACCACAGTGGCCAGCCACTGTACCCATAAATTGCCACCACAGTGCCCATTAAATGCAGCCAATGTGCCCATAAATTGCAGCCACTGTGCCCATAAATTGCAGCCACTGTGCCCATCAAACGCAGCCACTGTACCCATAAATTGCCACCGCTGTGCCCATCAAACGCAGCCACTGTGCCCATCAAACGCAGCAACTGTGCCCTCAAACGCAGCCACTGTACCCATAAATTGCCACCACTGTGCCCATCAAACACAGCCACTGTGCCCAGCCACTGTACCCATAAATTGCCACCACTGTGCCCATCAAACGCAGCCACTGTGCCCTCAAACACAGCCACTGTGCCCATAAATTGCCACCACGGTGCCCTCAAACGCAGCCACTGTGCCATAAAACACAGCCACGGTGCCCAGCCACTGTACCCATAAATTGCCACCACTGTGCCATCAAATGTAGTCACCGTATCCATAAATTGCCACCACTGTGCCCATCAAACGCAGCCACTGTGCCCATAAATTGGCACCACTGTGCCCATCAAACGCAGCCATTGTGCCCATTAAACGCAGCCACTGTACCATCAAACAAAGCCACTGTACCCATAAATTGCCACCATTGTGCCATCAAATGCAGCCATCATATCCATAAATTGCCACCACTGTGCCCATCAAACGCAGCCACTGTGCCCATAAATTGCCACCACTGTGCCCATCAAATGTAGCCATTGTGCCCATCAAACGCAGCCACTGTACCATCAAACAAAGCCACTGTACCCATAAATTGCCATCAAACGCAGCCACCGTATCCATAAATTGCCACCACTGTGCCCATCAAAGGCAGCCACTGTGCCCATAAATTGCCACCACTGTGCCCATCAAAGGCAGCCATTGTGCCCATCAAACGCAGCCACTGTACCATCAAACAAAGCCACCGTATCTATAAATTGCCACCACTGTGCCCATCAAATGCAGCCACTGTGCCCCCTTAATAAACATTTATTTTGAACATAGTATAGAGAAATTCTTTGAACGCATACAATGTGGGCAGTGCAATATGTAGGTGGGACTTTGTGTGGATGCAGCTTGAATGTGGGCGGGGACACATGGGCGAGGACACATGGGCGGAGACACAGGGGGCCCCATGATCTCCTTTTTCCCGGGGGCCCCATGAGCTGTCAGTCCGCCCCTGATATATATATACAGTATCTCACAAAAGTGAGTACACCCCTAACATTTTTGTAAATATTTTATTATATCTTTTCATGTGACAACACTGAACAAATAACACTTTGCTACAATGTAAAGTATTGAGTGTACAGCTTGTATAACAGTGTACATTTTCTGTCCCCTCAAAATAACTCAATGTCTAAACCGCTGGCAACAAAAGTGAGTAAACCCCTAAGTGAAAATGTCCAAATTGGGCCCAATTAGCCATTTTCCCTCCCCGGTGTCATGTGAATCCTTAGTGTGACAATGTCTCAGGTGTAAATAGGGAGCAGGTGTGTTAAATTTGGTGTTATCGCTCTCACTCTCTCATACTGAAAAAAGAGAGAACAATCCTCCTAGGGAAAAAAGATATATTGGGCAGGTAAGGTAGAAATACAATTGGTCTATTGCATCCCAAAATGAATAAGTTAATTTTCAGTAGGCTAAAGTGTGCATGAACACTGGCCAATACCCCTGGGGGATGCTTAGGGTAAAGATAGACACTTAGAGAGTGTATGCTTTTGATGAAGTAAATATATTTATTCAAAAGAAAAAATATGTGCAGATATATAAATGCTGGAATAGATTCAGTATGTTTACATACAAAGATAGGTAGGCGTATACAGTTTTTAACATGTCAACAGCATGAACATACAAAAAATGTTGTGACAATTATAAGAACTTGCTTGATACATGTATGATAAGAAAGATGCCAACATGTTTCGGACTTTGGTCCTTTGTCAAGGCAACTAGATATCCTTTTGATTCACATCTAGATGTATGTGAGAATCACAGAGTTAGTACATATTAATTAAAACATAAGGTACAGTCATTTTTACCATTGCCATAGACAACCAATGCAGTGTATAAAAGGTATGTAAACATAGACAGGTACTCACATGTAATGCCAATGTTCATAATTGCCACAAAGGGAACCACTGAAAGTGGTGTGAAGAGTTGGATAAGGTGAAGGTTTGTAAAAATAAAGTAAGGATAACCACTAAGTGTGGAAAGCTTGCTGGCGTGGCCTCAGGAGGTTACAAGGTCCTATACAGGGCTTGGGCCGAGGCCCAGGTCATGTAGCAGTCAAACTGAGCCAGGCAGTGTAAGGCTGTAGAAATAGAGTATAAAAAGTATAAGTACTATGGGGGTTATTGTAATAAAGATGCATATGCAGCTTTTTAAGCAAAATGCTGTTGTTACCTGAATGGAGTATCACCTGGAATGGGAGATCAGTCAGCTCTGGATCGTCAGCAGCATGTACTGAGGCCATCTGATGTGTGGGTTTATAACTAGTCATCTAATAACAATCAGCTGGGTGAGAGTATGAGTGTTCTGCTGAGAGAAAAACAGATTGGCTATTTGTCTGTGAGGAAAAGAAGCGCGAGAGCGCCATTGGTGTATTTCCATTGAGGACCTCTGACGGGGAGGCACCGGGCGCGAGCGCGTCATGACGGCGGGGTCACGTCCGGCGTCGTGACGTCACCGACGCGGGCAAGAAAGGCCGCTGACAACATGTTGCGCTCCGCTGTGGAGCGCAAACAGGAAGTGGACAGGAGGAATGTGTCCAGAATACAGCGGGAGATTGGCGCAGTCTAAGTCTAACGAATATGTTCAGTCACAACTCAAATATACTTTTCTTAACCTCACACATACAGTCCAAAAGAAAGCTTCGCTATTTTGGCACATAAAATCCTTTAAAGAATATATCGCCCATGGAATTAATCCCTTTGGTCTCCGGGTACAAATTTTTCCCACATTTCAGGACATACGCCCAGACTTTAAGATTTCCTGGGAGAATGCCCTGAAACAATGCTCTAATGAGCTCATGAAATTACTCATTGCTGAATATGAGTCACAAATGACCCTCTTAGATACTAAGCTTGAGTTGATCAACACACAACTCGCGCAATTTCAGACTCATCCTCTGTATATTTCATTAGAGGAACAACTAAAAACTCGCTTTGATAAATTTAATCATGACATTCTCGCACAAAAGGACAAAAAATTCTTTCGTGACAAGAAAGCTTTTCATGAAGAACGTGCATACAAATGGAACGACACAAATCGCATGACTCGTCCTGTGACGTCCACACGACCTGGCTCCAAGGTACCTATTTCTCGTTCCACCACTGACAAGACTCACACCCCATCCCACCCCTCCCACAAACCCAATCTCCCTTTGGGTCTTCGCAAACCCAAACGTGGACGTACACCTAATTTTTCGAGTGACGATGTGTCTGACATGGAGGGGACCCCCGGCGCCTCCCCCCTTGGGGACTCGCCGGCGGCCCCCTCCCTTGCCAAGACAGCTAGATCGCACTCCTTACCCTCTGCATCTCAAAATGCTGATTTTTTAGACAAAATGAGAACCTCACTACACACTCACCAACAACAAACGTCTCAAAATCCAAAACCCAAACGAACAACACGCTAACATCACCTTCTGTTAATATTATTAACTTATCTTCTCATACACTCACATGCCATGAAACCTCCGTCCTTGAAAAAGGACTCACTTTTTGCCCAGTATCACAGCTTGACAAATTCACTGCTATCAAAGATATACATCTATTTATTCGCAAATTATTACTACATAGTATGTACACTCCCAATCCTTTTTCTGACACAGCTTTACACACTGCCACAGAAACCACTGCCCTCCAGCAGCTCATTGAGCTCCTCGAGGAAAACAATCCCCCAGATCTGATTGACACTATTGATTTAGAAAACCTTCTTGACAATCTTCAGGATGATATATCCACCTATCCTCAATACCCTTCTCATCACATTTCTCTCAAGAAAAAATCTAGTTTTTTTCCCTCACCCAGCACTAACCCACGTGCCGCACTATTTTTACAATCAGTGACCAACGAAATACGTCACCTAAAAACCTCTCCGGCCCATTCAAAAATTAAAAACTTTACATACAATCAACACCTGGCCCTACAAAATCTAAAATTGAACCCGTCCATAGTGATAAAACCGGCGGATAAAGGTGGAAATATTGTTGTCCTAGACAGAAAAGACTATCTTGAGATGTGTCTCAACATACTACGCAATCGTGAGTGGTATGCCATAATCCCCAGCACATCAATCAAATCGTTCCAACAAGAATTGTACACACTTGTCGACGATGCCTCCAGACAAGGCATCATCGACAAGCCCACCACAGAATACATCAGGACCAAATTCCCTAGAGAAGCAACATTTTATGCTCTACCTAAGGTGCATAAAAACCTGCCCAGACCACCAGGTAGACCTATCGTCTCCGGACGCGGCTGCCTCACCGACAACCTCAGTCGTTACATAGACAAATTACTTCAGCCTTTAGTGCAGGCCTTACCCTCATACATACGTGATACCACACACTTACTCCAAGGTCTCTCGGACCTCCATGTCGATGCCGACACTGTCCTGGTCGCCATCGACGTGGAGGCCCTTTACAGTTCTATACCTCACTCTCTAGGTCTTACAGCCATTCAACACATTTTATTCACCACCAATTTATACCCCCGTGAGTTGTCTCTATTCATTGTTAGAGCACTCAAATTTATTCTAACTCACAACTTTTTTTCCTTCAATGGGTCCCACTACCTCCAGGTACAAGGCGTCGCCATGGGCACCTGTTGCGCACCGGCGTATGCCAATTTGTACCTGGGGGAGTGGGAACGAGAACTATTTCGAGACGATGCTGCCAGCATCTATACCAAATATATAGCCTCCTTTCGACGCTATATTGATGACATTCTAATTCTATGGCAGGGCCCAATCGATATACTACAGCAATTTCTTCTCTTCCTCAATACGTCCAACCTTCTCAATCTAAAATTTACAATGACCTACAGTCATAGTTCCATTTCTTTCCTTGATCTAATGCTTAGCAAGGACGAACATGGACATTTACAGAGTCACCTGTTCCGGAAACCTACAGCCGGCAACACTATTTTGGCTGCCTCCAGCTTTCACCCACAGCCTTTACTTAAATCTATCCCTTTTGCTCAATATCTCCGTGCCCGACGCAATTGCTCGACGGATACCTCCTTTGAACACGAGGCCTCCGTGCTACGAAATAGATTACGAGCACGTGGCTATAAGAATAGCGTCTTAAAAGACGCATACAAAAAAGCGAAATCCAAATCACGCTCTGTTTTACTAACTACCAAACACACTGGGCCATCCACCCAATCCCCCCTTAGAATCATTACAAACTATTGTCAACAATATAATGAGATCACTCAAATACTTTCTAAACACTGGCATATTATTGCCACAGACAGGACCCTTTCCCCCTTTGTTCCGCCAAAACCTTTGATCACTTACCGACGTGCTCCATCCCTCCGAGACAAACTTATTACCAGTGAATATAAAAGTAGTAACAAATCCCAGAAGCAGCTCAAAGGCACCTTTCCATGTGGCAATTGTAGCTATTGCAAATACCTGTCCAAATCCAATATACACAATGTTTTGCCAAATGGTCAACGTTTCTTTCCCAAATATTATGTGAACTGCGATCCATCGGCATTGTCTACCTACTTGAATGTGAATGTGGGTGCTTCTATGTGGGCAAGACCAAGTTACCCTTTTGGAAGCGGATATATGGCCATATTAGCAGTATAAACCAAAGAGATCCTGATTTACCGTTAGGACGACACTGCAATATTGTCCATCAAGACGCTATTCCCAAAATCTCATTTAAAGCTCTAGATCATATCCCACCCCCCACCCGAGGTGGCGACTATAATAAAGCGCTATTACAAAGCGAACTTCGATGGATTTTCCATCTCAATGCTACCTTACCCCCTGGCCTCAACGAGGCCTTTAACTTTAAACCCTACCTTGATGGTTTTGAAACTGGAGTCTGTGAATTAGATCTTTGACCCTTTCTCCCACATTCTAAGCACCCACATAACCTATATTCTCTGTCAAATGTTCACTTTACTATATTTGCAATATGCGTTGTAACATGTGACCTGTCCATTTATATTTCTAATGTTATATGCCATAAGAACCAGATACCATTTTCTTGCTATATTATTACTCCATTTTTAGGTACAACACATGTTTTACCAATTCATTGCCACTAGATATTCTATACTTAATTGTGTTTTTACATTAGACAATTCAGCTTGCCCATCCTCAGCTTGGTTACCCGGCGCGGGTAAGACTTGGTAAGCATGCGCTGCTATTGCTTTGCGCATGCGCCAATCTCCCGCTGTATTCTGGACACATTCCTCCTGTCCACTTCCTGTTTGCGCTCCACAGCGGAGCGCAACATGTTGTCAGCGGCCTTTCTTGCCCGTGTCGGTGACGTCACGACGCCAGACGTGACCCCGCCGTCATGACGCGCTCGCGCCCGGCGCCGCCCCGTCAGAGGTCCTCAATGGAAATACACCAATGGCGCTCTCGCGCTTCTTTTCCTCACAGACAAATAGCCAATCAGTTTTTCTCTCAGCAGAACACTCATACTCTCACCCAGCTGATTGTTATTAGATGACTAGTTATAAACCCACACATCAGATGGCCTCAGTACATGCTGCTGACGATCCAGAGCTGACTGATCTCCCATTCCAGGTGATACTCCATTCAGGTAACAACAGCATTTTGCTTAAAAAGCTGCATATGCATCTTTATTACAATAACCCCCATAGTACTTATACTTTTTATACTCTATTTCTACAGCCTTACACTGCCTGGCTCAGTTTGACTGCTACATGACCTGGGCCTCGGCCCAAGCCCTGTATAGGACCTTGTAACCTCCTGAGGCCACGCCAGAAAGCTTTCCACACTTAGTGGTTATCCTTACTTTATTTTTACAAACCTTCACCTTATCCAACTCTTCACACCACTTTCAGTGGTTCCCTTTGTGGCAATTATGAACATTGGCATTACATGTGAGTACCTGTCTATGTTTACATACCTTTCATACACTGCATTGGTTGTCTATGGCAATGTTAAAAATGTGATTCTCACATACATCTAGATGTGAATCAAAAGGATATCTAGTTGCTTTGACAAAGGACCAAAGTCCGAAACATGTTGGCATCATCCTTATCATACATGTATCAAGCAAGTTCTTATAATTGTCACAACATTTTTTGTATGTTCATGCTGTTGACATGTTAAAAACTGTATACGCCTACCTATCTTTGTATGTAAACATACTGAATCTATTCCAGCATTTATATATCTGCACATATTTTTTCTTTTGAATAAATATATTTACTTCATCAAAAGCATACACTCTCTAAGTGTCTATCTTTACCCTAAGCATCCCCCAGGGGTATTGGCCAGTGTTCATGCACACTTTAGCCTACTGAAAATTAACTTATCCTCCTAGGGAATGGGGTTTTAAAAGTGACTGAAAACAACAGAGTATCAAAAAAGTATAAAGTTTATTTTATGTAGTACAAACATTCATGAAATAAAATTAAATCATGTGGAATATACAAATCCAATTTGAATAAAATACATAAAAGTGGCTCATAGTGAGACCCAACAATCATTTCCGGCTTGATGCCCTTCAGGGAAATTTACAAATGTATAGAGCCAAATGTCTAATGAAAAAACATATTACATTAGTATATCAATTAAAATATACATTTCTTTTTATTAAGCGAATGCAGTATACAAGGGCAAATGACAAAAGACATAAAAGGGGGGGGGGGGGGGGATCTTACATCAGTAGTGATTCTGCATGGTATCCCACATGACAAAGAAGAATTTGTACAGCCAGTAATAGGACAAACTCTCCCAAGTCCAGAAAACCAGTAAATCCCAACGAGGGTCCCACAGCAGTCCCCAAACAGGGGCAAAGAGCAGACTAAGGATCTAAAATTGATAGTAAATAAATTATATATTCATTCAAAAATCAAACTGCAGATAAAATAGGGTAAATATAGTGCTTTTCAAATTAGGTAGAAAAATACATACTGACCTACCCAAATTCTTTGAGATCAAGAGAATTAATTGGCAACACTGAAAAAACAGCCTCATTTAGAGAAATGCATCCCAATATTGAAGAAAGGGGATCCAAGTCCTCCTATACTCCAGAGGGGTATGCCTAGAAATGCAAATAAAAAGCTAGAAAAACAGTGCCCAAAAATTAAATATACTAACATAGGGGTAAGTAGGTAGATAGAAAAGCAGCTTGTGTACCTGGTTAATAATAGGTAATACTGGGGTCAGGCGCTACCTGTATTACGAGTAAGAGAGTGGGAAATGCGACGATACCAGATTCCCAATGCAAGCCGTCACAGCTAGTGTGTATTCACTGCTGGACGGCTTAAATAGAGGACTGGAACGTCCGGGCATGCGCAATGATGCCAACCGGCGTGATGATGTAATCGCGATGGCAAATAGACCGATACTCTGTTGTTTTCAGTCACTTTTAAAAATCCTATTCCCTAGGGGGATTGTTCTCTCTTTTTTCTATATAAATTGGGATGTGGTGACTGTCAACATTTGCTCTCTGTGAATAGGGGGTATCTTTCTTCATTCTCTCATACTGGTCACTGGAAGTTCAACATGGCACCTCATGGCAAAGAATTCTCTGAGGATCTGAAAAAAAGAATTGTTGCTCTACCTAAAGATGGCCTAAGCTATAAGAAGATTGCCAAGACCCTGAAACTAAGCTGAAGCACAGTGGTCAAGACCATACAGCAGTTTAACAGGACAGGTTCCACTCAGAACAGGCCTCACCATGGTCGACCAAAGAAGTTGAGTGCACGTGTTCAGCGTCATATCCAGAGGTTGTCTTTGGGAAATAGACGCATGAGTGCTGCCAGCATTGCTGCAGAGGTTGAAGGGGTGGGGGGTCAGCCTCAGTGCTCAGGCCATGCGCTGCAAACTGCATCAAGTTGATCTTCATGGCTGTCATCCTAGAAGGAATCCTCTTCTAAAGATGATGCACAAGAAAGCCCACAAACAGTTTGCTGAAGACAAGCAGACTAAGGCCATGGATACATTTATTTGGTTCAAATGGTGTCAAATGTGTATGGTGTCAACCAGGTGAGGAGTACAAAGACAAGAGTGTCTTGTCTACAGTTAAGCATGGTGGTGGAAGTGTCAAGGTCTGGGTGCTGCATGAGTGCTGCCGACACTGGGGAGCTACAGTTCATTGAGGGAACCATGAATGCCAACATGTATTGTGACATACTAAAGCAAAGCATAATCCCCTCCCTTCAGAGACTGGGCCACAGGGCAGTATTCCACATGATAACGACCCCAAACACAAATCCAAGACACCCACTGCCTTGCTATAGAATCTGAGGGTAAAGGTAATGGACTGGTCAAACATGTCTCCAGACCTAAACCCTATTGAGCATCTGTGGGGCATCCTCAAATAGAAGGTAGAGGAGCACAAGGTCTCTAACATCCACCAGCTCCATGATGTCATCATGTAGGAGTGGAAGAGGACTCCAGTAGCAACCTGTGAAGCTCTGGTGAACTAATGGTGGCCACACAAAATATTGACACTTTGGGCCCAATTTTGAAATTTTCACTTAGGGGTGTACTCACTTTTGTTGCCAGCGGTTTAGACATTGATGGCTGTGTGTTGAGTTATTTTGAGGGGACAGCAAATTTACACTGTTATACAAGCTGTACACTCACTACTTTACATTGTAGCAAAGTGTCATTTCTTCATTGTTGTCACATGAAAAGATATAATAAAATATTTTTTAAAAATGTGAGGGGTGTACTCATTTTCAAACAGGTGATTACAGTAATTGTGCTGTCATCCCAACATAGAATGACAGGACAATGAATTTTAATAAAACAATTATAGACAATATAAACACCAGGGAGCTCCCCCTACTTTTATGGCTATGTGTGAGATCTCACTTTAAGTACTCAGTCTTTAATCTTTGTGTCTTCGCTAGCAGTGATAATTCTTTATAATTTGTAATCCAAAGGATAAAGTGATTAAAGGTGAGTTGGGGGTGATCCTGGTGTTGTATCCGTAACTATGATACAAGGCTTGAGATGCAGTAGCAGGTAGGCCTTATGCCTGCCTAGTGTCAGTTGCGATACTCCTCCTCCGTAGGACTATGAATCCCAGCGAGGCCTGTATATAAATCTGACTAGGTGCAGAAGTTAATAAACTGTGGGCCGCAACCCGCTCACAAACTGGATCGGAGCTCTGTATGGTAACTTTGCTCCTCTGCCAGCCGGCTCCGTCACTCCGTTCCGCTCGGCTGAGTGAACCCGGTCCTCCGATGCTCAAACGAGTGTCCCTGGACTTCTCCAATCCGGTCACTGTATTTCTGGCACCGTCAGGTCACTCACACATGCGAGCAGGGTTGCGCTCCGCAATAGCTGTAGGCCACTTCCTCCGGGAGGCCTTCTCACAAGTCCTAACAGGCAGGCCATGCGTTCCCAAGAGACCTAAAATGGCCGCTCGGGCTCCTTTTATGTCCTACCCAGCATGCACTGTCAGAGAGGGTGTCCGTGGGTAGGTCACCTAGCATCCTGGGTAAAAAGGTCAACCTTCCAAGGTTCCCAGTCACTTCCTGTATTCAAGTCAGTGCTTTGTGAAAGCAATAATCGTTTAAGTTCACTATCAGTATTTGGCCGCTAGATGGCGCCAAATACTAAGCCATAGAAACGTCCATAGACTTTTGTTATAACATGCAAACATACATTAATAAGCAAGAATGTCAGCGCTACACATATATACATATATATATATATATATATATTACTATTATTGTATTAATATAATCTATGGGTTGGGGTTTCTGTCCATGCAGTCCTGAGATTTACACAGCTCTGTCATGTAGCACACAGAACCCTCATCACACAGACAGAGGCCACCGCTTAGAGGCTCATTCACAAGTGTGTTTAGGAGGGGAAACCATCCCCTTATATTATATATATTATATCTGGTGTTTTTGTCCATCCAGTCCTTAGATTTACAATATTTATTTTTCTTATCGGTTATAAAATTTAGCAAATTAGTAATTTTTCGTCATAAATTTTGGCCAAAATTTATACTGCTACATATATTTGGTAAAAAAATAATCCAAATCAGTGTATATTATTTGGTCTTTGTGAAAGCTATAGGGCAGTGATGGCAAACCTTGGCACCCCCTGATGTTTTGGAACTACATTTCCCATGATGCTCAACTACACTGCAGTGTGCATGGGCATCATCTGGGGTGCCAAGGTTCACCAATCACTGTAAGAGAGTCTACAAGCTATAGTGCCAATCAATTAAAATTGATCACACCTGATGTACTGGCGCCCTATCTCATCTCTTGAGACCTGAACAAGCCAGGAAAGTACAAATACCTCCCAAATGACCCCTTATTTTAGAAATTAGACATTCCAAGGTATTTAGTAAGAGGCATGGAGAGTTTTTTCATGTTTTTTAATTTTTTTCCCACAATTCTTTGCAAATTTTTTTTATTTATTTATTTTTATTCACAATATTGTCATATTAACAGGTTATTTCTCTCACATGGCCTGTGCATACCACAAATGACACCCCAAAATATATTCTGCTACTCCTCCTGAGTATGGCGATACCACATGTGTGAGACTTTTACACCTGGCCACATACAGAGACCCAACATGCAGGGAGCACTGTCAGGTGTTCTAGGGACATATATTACACGATCGGTGTGAGGAAAGGAGAGAACCGGACATGACGGCGGTTTGTTGATAGTGATCGATCTGGATTCACTGGATGGAGCTATCAAATGGTCAAGGGCCGCTGGGATTGGTCCTTTACCCCGATCCGTGACGCGCCAGGTCCCGAGTACCTGGCAAGCATGGATACTCCTGTGTGTGTGCCCCAGGGGGAATGCGGAGATCGCGATTCTGGGGGGATGTCATTGTACACCCTCCCAGAATTATCCGACCACGATGTAGCCGGCAAGTGGTTAAAGTTCATGTGCGTGTAAAGGCAGGTGTCCCAATACTTTTGGTGATATCGTGTATGTGTGATTGGACAGAGGTGGGGAGAGAGGAACAGGACTACCTAGGAAGACAGGATAAAGTACATTGTACATTTTACACCCGGGGAGCCGGAGACAGAAGAAAACACTGTGGTGGAAATCCTCCATATAGAGATGAGACAGTTTGAGCTGCCAATAGTTCTGTTCAAGCATGGAGAGCTTCCACTTCATGATGTGGCCATTTGCTGTGTTTTAGGGGCATTATAGATGCCTACAATACAGACCAGTTTATTAAAGTCAAACTCAGGCAGCTATTGAGCTATATAGGCTTTTTTTCAGCCAAGTTGCTAAGGATAGCCTAGAAAATACCTGAAAAGGAGCTGAGTGCTCCACCTCCTGGCTGAAAATGAGAATACAAAACAATCATAGTCTTGTGTAAAAAAAATATATTATACAAAACTGCTTAACAAAATACATACAAACATATGACACATTTTTTTTGGTTTCCATGTTATTTCATCAGCATTTAATTTGCACAGCAGATATCTCCCTGGGGACACAAAGCAGTTAGTAGTCAAGGCAGCCATCTTTGCAATTGCGCTGGCTCAGGAATCAAACCCAGGTCAGCTGCTGGATTAGCAGCTATGCTCACCACTGCACCACCAACGCAAGTTATGTCTTTGAAGTGTGGGAGGAAAAACCTATATGCTGCTCCCCCCAGCCCCCCTAAATACTTACCTGAGCACGATCTCGATCCAGCGCTGTGCCTGAGAGCAGTAGCTCCTTCTCTCCTCACTGGACAGAGAGGCAGCAGTGGGAGTCAATCACAGCCAGTAAGCAGACAGCAGGGGGTGGGGCCGAGCTGTGCTCTGTGCTTCAATGAACCGGCTTGCTTTGGGTTGCACTCGGCAAGGGGGAGGAGCGCCGGCAGGCAACCCAAGAGGGTCTGCTCTATGCAAAACTATTATAGAGAGCAGGCAAGTATAACATGTTTGTAAACCTAATTTTTAATTTTTTTATATATATTAACCTCTAGCCGACCGCCCACTGTCTATTGACGGCGGAGCGGTGCGGCTCTTGTGGCGGGACGCCGTCATATGACGGCATCTACATTTTGGCCACTAGGGTGCCCGCCGCGTAGCTGGGGACCCAATGCGCATGCCCAGCGGCCGCGATGTCCGCCGGGCACCCGCCATTGCCCAGTAACTGAGCAGGACGTGGATCTGTGTATGTAAACACACAGATCCACGTCCTGTCACTGGAGAGGAGACCGATGGTGTGTCCCTTGTACATAGGGACACCGATCGGTCCCCTCCCCCAGTCAGTCCCCTCCCCCCACAGTTAGAATCACTAACATAGGGAACACATTAACCCCTGCAGCGCCCCCTAGTGTTAACCCCTTCCCTGCCAGTCACATTTATACAGTAATCAATGCATTTTTATAGCACGGATTGCTGTATAAATGTGAATGGTCCCAAAAATGTGTCAAAAGTGTCCTATATGTCCGCCGCAATGTCGCAGTCATGATAAAAATCGCAGATCGCCGCCATTACTAGTAAAAAAAAAATAATAATAAAAATGCTATAAATCTATCCCCTATTTTGTAGACGCTATAACTTTTGCGCAAACCAATCAATATACGCTTATTGTGATTTTTTTTTACCAAAAATATGTAGAAGAATACGTATCGGCCTAAACTGAGGAAAAAATTTGTTTAAAAAAAGAAAAAAAATTGGATATTTATTATAATAAAAAGTAAAAAATATTATGTTTTTTCAAACTTGTCGCTCTTCTTTTGTTTATAGTGCAAGAAATAAAAACGCAGAGGTGATCAAATACCAGCAAAATAAAGCTCTATCTGTGGGGAAAAAAAATGATAAAAATTTTATTTGGGTACAGCGTTGCATGACCGCGCAATTGTCGTTCAAAATGTGACAGCGCTGAAAGCTGAAAAATGGCTTGGTCAGGAAGGAGGTGTTCGTGCCTGGTAGGCAAGTAGTTAACCACTTTCAGACCGGACCAATTTGCAGCCAAAGGACCAGGCCCCTTTTTGCGATTTGGCACTGCGTCGCTTTAACTGACTATTGCGCGGTCGTGCGACGCAGCTCCCAAACAAAATTGACGTCCTTTTTTTCCCACAAATAGAGCTTTCTTTTGGTCTTATTTGATCACCCCTGCGGTTTTTATTTTTTGCGCTATAAACAAAAAAGAGCGACAATTTTGAAAAAAACGCATTATTTTTTATTTTTTGCTATAATAAATATCCCCCAAAAATATATAAAAAAAAATTTTTTTTTCCTCAGTTTAGGCCGATACGTATTCTTCTACATATTTTTGGTAAAAAAAAATTGCAATAAGCGATTATTGATTGGTTTGCGCAGAAGTTATAGCGTTTACAAGATAGGGGATAGTTTTATAGCATTTTTATTAATAATTATTTTTTTTATTAGTAATGGCGGCGATCAGCAATTTTTATTGTGACTGCGACATTATGGCGGACACATCGGACATTTTTGACACATTTTTGGGACCATTGTCATTTATACAGCAATCAATGCTATTTAAATGCATTGATTCCTGTATAAATGACACTGGCAGTGAAGGGGTTAACCAGGGGGTGGCAGTGTAGGGGTTAAGTATGCCTAGGGGTGTGTTTCTTACTGTGGGGGGGCGTGGCTGTCAGCTAGTGAATGCTGATCTCTGCTCCAATCACAGGGAGCAGAGATCGGCGTCACTAGTTGCTAGGCAGAACGGGGAGATGCTGTCTATTTCCGCATCTCCCCGTTCTGCCTTCCCGTGAGACGATCGCGGGTGTCCCCGACCGCTCCCAATGGCACGGACGGCATTAAGGAGGGACTTATATATACGCCCTCCTGCCTGTTCGTGCCATTCTGCTGACGTATATCGTCGTGCGCCGGTCAGAAACCGGTTAACAATCACCAAAAGTTCTGCTTTTCTGCCTCCTCCCCCCTCCTCCTCCTCTTCTACCTTTTTTATACAGTTTTTTTTTTTTTTGGCAGGGAAGTGGATACCTGATTTTGACAGGTACCCGCTTCTACTTCTGGTTCGATCACCGCGACGGAACAACCCCCCCCCCCCCGCAGCTTTCTGGAACCTGTGACCATCTACAAAGTGCAGCGTGGCTCTCGCATGCGCAGTCAATTTGTAAAGAGTCACGGCCTACTGCCCATGGTTAACATGCCAGCACCGGGACCAAATATCAGTGAAGAACTGGCTCGGGTGAGGATGGCGCTGGATCTTTAAACAGGTAAGTGTTCTTTATTGTTTTTAAAGTCAGCAGCTACAGTGTTTTGTTCCTAGAGTGAAGAATCGCTTTAAGTCTCTGTGCTGCCCATATGTAGCATCTGTTCTCTAAGGCCCACCACAGCTGAGCAGGTTAAATCAGTTATGTTCACTCAAAGCGCTTCGGAGGTGAGGCAGCCATCTTGGGCACACTAAATTGAGCCAAATAACCTACCAGCATGTCTTAGGATTGTGGGAGGAAACCGGGGTACCCAGAGGAAACCCACGCAAGCACAGGGAGAACATGCAAACCCCATGCAGGTAGTGTCCTGGTCAAGATTTGAACCAAGGATCCCAACACTGCAAGGCAGAAGTGCTAACCACGAAACCTCTGTGCTGCCCATATGTGGCATCTGTTCCCTAAGGCCTACTCCCACTGAGCAGGATAAATTTTTCTCCATTCAAAGCACTTGGGAGGTGGGGCAACCACAGACATCTCAAGTCTCCTGCGACTCGCGGCTTGCAATACGGCGGGCTCACAGACACCCACGAGTGCGGCACGATCTCCCGGCTGAGCCTGCACTGCCACTTAGCCTGGAGCAAGGCCGGGCACCACAGGATATGGACTATATCAGCTGCCTATCATCATACAGGACTTTGGCTTCCATCCGCCAGAAACCTCCTAGCGATGGTAACCAAGCAGTAGAAAGCGCCGCACTGGCCCAAAGTCAGACCGAAGGTGCGACCTTAACGCTGATTGGAGAGCAGGTGAGCCGGAGGCATTCCCTTTGCCCCTGTACCCGGAAATTGCTGTCAGTAGTTGAGCCGCTATCGGGTTGTTGGTGTGGAGGAGAAAGGTACAGGGGGCGGGAAATGTGACATCATGTATTTATAATCATGACTCGTGCGTGACATGTGTGTGCTCTGGTGCTTGTAGTTCCACTTCTACCCCACTCCCTAATTCACAGGAGCTGTGTCTGTGAATGAATATTTGTACCCACCTATGTGGGCTCTGGGTGTATACATGGATTGATCACTATTATTTATATTCGTATATATATATATATATATATATATATATATATATATATATATATATATATATGACTCATTACATAATTGTTTTATTAGATTAGTGAGAGTGTGCCCAGCCATTGGATGAATTTCTGCAATTGTCCTGGTGGTGTGAATGTGTACACAGACACAGAGGTCAGCAGTGTGGGGGATGTGAGGTGAGTAGTGGTGTGCATGGTGCAACACTGTGTGCTGCAATACATTGTGTGCAATGAGATTGGTGGTGGGGGAAGTGAGGCTGCATTGATGTCTCAGTGAGGCTGCATTGATGGGCACTGATGAGGCTGCATTGTTTACACAGTGAGGCTGCATTGATGGGCACTGACAAGGCTGCATTGTTGGCACAGTGAGGCTGCAGATGGGCACAGTGAGGCTGCATTGTTGTCACTGATGAGGCTGCAGATGGGCACAGTGAGGCTGCATGCATTGATGGCTCAGTGAGGCTGCATTGATGGGCACCGACAAGGCTGCAGATGGGCACAGTGTGACACAACATTATCTTTTAAAGTATTATTTTACTATGAATGGGGGGGGGGGGGGGGGGGTTGTCAGCATGGAGCGTGACCTCCCTGAAATCATTTTTTTAAGGTTGGGATGTCTGCAACCATCTTACATTACAGCCAAAATATACCGGCGCTAGTACCTATACCAGTATCCATACCGGTGTATATCTATACCAGTGTTTTTTTTAGCCAAGGCACCCTTTAGAATCACAAACAACCTTGGGGCACACCAGTCTGAAGGAGGTGCATCTGAGCACACACGCTCTTTTGCACGCTCCCCTCCTAGCACAACTGGACCAAATCCATAAGACAAAAAACACGATAGGTTACATGGTATGCATGAAAAAGATAGTTGTTACTCTCCGGTATGTAGTGATCTCCGGTACCCGACCGAGCAATGCAGAGTGGGGTGACGCAAAGATAAAGGGTTTCCTTGCCCATAGGGAGGTCTAATACTCAAGGATTTGGAATGTGTTGCTGCTATATACAGACCAGGAGCCATATTTAAGGCTTCAGATAGCGCTTTCACTTAAAAGTTACAGACCTTGTTTGGCAACCTGCTATATATGACTCCTTGCGATCACCAGGCAAATTCGATGGGCAAATTCCCATTTTTCCTGTTTTATTATCGTGCATTATTGGTGCTCTTGGTGGGCATCTATTGACACCGCCGCTGGTAGTGCTTCATCCATTTTTCTAAGTTATATGGTGGAACATTTCACATGTAAGACAAAATTATGACTGCATATACTCTTATTAAATAACCCTGACGAAGGTGCTTAAACCAAAAACGCGTCGGGTACCGGAGATCACTATATACCAGAGAGTAACAACTATCTTTTTGTCGTGCATACAATGTAACCTGTCATGTTTTTTGTCTTTCCTATGTTTTTTTGTATACTTGTGTAGTATTTTATTTCTATGTCCTTTTAACCATCAGTCATTACATGAGTGAATGATTTTATGGATACCTAATAAATTATATTTTCTAAATGTATATGTGTGGTTGCTGCCTACAAAATCCCAATGAAGGGGAATTCTTTTTTTCTTGATACTAGGGATGTGGCAACAACACACTGGTCTGACATGGTGAAACCCTCTTTTTTGCTTAGTTTGCCTATTCCTTGATACCTAAAGAAAATAAAAAATGCATCCAAATGTTACAATATCCATCTGTACCTAGCTACACGTGGCTGTAATGTGTCAAAAGTCAATCTCTAACAATTCAGTAATATTTCCGCTATTAAAAAAATCAAACAATTGCATAATTGCCCATTATACATTCCAGGGATTCATTGTGGCTTTTTTTTTTTTCAAAGACTGTTTTATCCGCCCAGCAACCAAGAACTCAGGTGTGTAACCCCATGTGGGGTCATAAAATCTATTTTCAGGATCACCTCGCTGCCAGAGGTGCATTCTATCGGAAACAGTCTCTTTTAAGCTTGCTAGAACAGTGCCCCAGTGACAGCTGGGGTCCCTTCTCTGACACAGAGCTCAGATTATTTGTAGAAAGGCCGCACACTGTGCATAGCCAGGGAACAGGAGAAAAACAATTGAACTACCGGGAAATGTGCTGTAAATCTAAATTTTGTTTGCCCGTAGGACTCTGCTAAATATAGTGGTGTGTACATCGCCTGCTGGGATCTGACCAGAGCAGTGAAATAACAATCTATGTTCTTATCTGCAGGGCACACCTCGCTCTTCAGGAACATAGCTCACACTAAATGATACCCTGGCGATTTAATCTCCGGAGACACGGGAAAGAAATATTACATTTAATGCTATGATATGTAAATTGGAAGGGAGGTAGAATTTGCCGAATCGTTGTTCCAAAGAGTTAAAATCCAGAAATGAAAATTGGCTAATGAGAAAAAAAGGTAAAAGTTAAAACTAACTGGTAATGGTTAATTATTATATTTATATGTGTGTCTGTATATATATATATATATATATATATATATATATATATATATATATATATATACACACACTCACTGGCCACTTTATTAGGTACACATTGCTAGTACCGGGTTGGACCCCCTTTTGCCTTCAGAACTGCCTTAACTCTTCGAGGCATAGATTCAATAAGGTGTTGGAAACGCTCCTCAGAGATTTTGGTCCATAGCAGTGGCGGCCCTTCCTCCCCCCCATCTACATGCAGGGCGTCAGACGCATTGGATTCCAATAGGAGGGTTTGAAGCACGTGATCAGAGCCAGAGGCTCTAATAGGCTTCAAAAAAGGGTGGACTTGGGGCGCAGAGGAAGCATTCCAATTGGCCGCCAAGGAGGATGGAGGAGCTGCCGTGATGCCTGCGGAGGAGAGCAGGGGAAGGGGAACTTGTCCGTGATGCCAAGGAGGAGAACAGAGGAAGGGGAAGCCACCCGTAATGCCGAAGAGCAGGAGAAGGAGAAGCCGTCGCCCGGGTGAAGTGCTGTCCGCCATAGATGGGGTAAGTGCTCCAGTGCTGCTGATGACCCGACTGACTGGACCCGGGTTGCAGGTTACCCCGACCGATCGGGGGAGAGGGGGTGGATGGCTGTGGGTGCACTGTTTGCCACCTCCCTAAAAAATTTACACCAGCAGCCACTGGTCCATATTGACATGATAGCATCACAGAGTTGCTGTGAAGGCCATTGGAGTACAGTGAAGTCACTGTAATGTTCAAGCAACCAGTGGGGAGATGATTTGAGCTTTGTGACATGGTGTATTATCCTGCTGGAAGGAGCCATCAGAAGATGGGTACACTGTAGTCATAAAGGGATGGACATGGTCAGCAACAATACTCAGGTAGGCCGTGGCATTTGAACGATGCTCAATTGGTACTAAGAGGCCCAAAGTATGCAAAGCTAATATCCCCCACACCATTACACCACCACCAGCCTGATCCATTGATACAGGGCAGGATGGATCCATGCCTTAATGTTGTTTACACCATTCTGACCCTACTATCTGAATGTCACAGCTGAAATCGAGACTCATCAGACCAGGCAACGTTTTTCCAATCCTCTATTGTCCAGTTTTGGTGAGCCTGTGTGAATTGTAGCCTCCGTTTCCTGTCACCCGCTGTGGTCTTCTGCTGCTGTAGTCCATCTGCTTCAAGGATCGATGGGTTGTGCGTTCAGAGATTGTATTCTACATACCTTGGTTGTACCGAGTGGTTATTTGAGTTACTGTTGCCTTTCTATCATCTCGAACCAGTCTGCCCATTCTCCTCTGATCTCTAACATCAACAAGGCATTTTCCTTCACACAACTGCCACTCTATGGATATTTTCTCTTTTTCAGACCTCGTTCTCTGTAAACCGAGGAACAAGGTACACCCCAGAATGCATCATGGACACATTTAATGATCCCAAATTATATTGGAATATATTAACATGTATCTAGATGACTGATGTGTAGTAAATTAAAATAAAAGGAGATATAACATCTAATTTCCATATCACTGCTATCTGCATATGTCCACTGAGAATACATATCTCACTGGTATTTATACAGTATATACCTCAGGTGTTATATATAAACAATAAAAAATGCTGTAAAATCTGACTAGAGAGAGGTTCAAAGTTACCTAGGTGGACCACTTTGAACCTCTCTCTAGTCAGATTTTGAAGCAATTTATTAGATGTGATGTATCAGCTGGTGTATTACTAACTAGGTACCCCAAAGGGTTAAAATCCAGAGCTAGCAAACATATAAAGCAATATTAATTTCCAAAGTTGAAATACCAATGTTGGAGGAATCAAAGACTTGATAAGTGTCCATAATGCCACTTGGAATAATTTAGCTCATATCTATTTAGGAAAAAGGAAGCCGCATATCCTCCATAATTTCAAAACTGATGTATAGTTTAGTGTCCAGGGTGTTGTCAGAAGTGATCAAGGTGTTGGGGACTTGAGGGGAAGGTCCCATCCTCCCCTTATATAGCCCCCAAAATGGCCGCTCTGGGTTGCCAGTTCCTGTGCCAATTACTGGCTTTGAGAAAAAACAAAGATGGTGGCTTGAGAACACACCGCTCCCAAGGGGCATGTGACATCATGCTGCAGTTGTCTATATATAGTATACACAGCATACAGGGGCGGACTGAGCATTCGGTGACTCGGTGGCCTCCCGAGGGCCCCGTGCAGGGGGGGGGCCGGGCCGGCTCAGTCCGCCCCTGGAGGTGCCAGTCCCGCTTTACTCTCACTCTCACTCTCAGACTGAGTATGGGCAGCAGTGGCCGCCGCGGCCGCACTTTGCAATGTATCAGCGTCGGCGTGCGCGCCCACTGATATGCTGCCTGTGCAGCCGCCTGAGTGAGGGGGGAGGAGCATTCGGCCCGTGCGGCGCCAGCACCGCTGATTCCTCCTTCCGTTCGGGGCCCGCCCACTAGTCTGCACGAGGAGAAGTCACAGTGGACGGCCGCCGATGGTGTATGAGAAGAATTAAGGTCGGTGTCGGTCAGTGTCCCTGTCCCTCTCCCTCCCTCTCTCTCCCTCTTCTCTGTCTCTCTTCCTACTCCCTCCCTCTCCCTCTCCCTCTCCCTCTCCCTCTCTCTCTCTCTCTCTCTCTCTCTCTCAAAAAAATAGCATTTTTTGAATTTTTTTTTTTTTTTGCCTGTAGAGCTTTGCAGGTTTTTTTTTGGGGGGGGGGGGGGGCGTAAACTGGAAAAAAGACAATGCCACAATTGCCACCATTGTGCCCCTCAAACGCAGCCACTGTGCCCATAGATTGCCCCCATAAATTGCCACCACAGTGGCCAGCCACTGTACCCATAAATTGCCACCACAGTGCCCATTAAATGCAGCCAATGTGCCCATAAATTGCAGCCACTGTGCCCATAAATTGCAGCCACTGTGCCCATCAAACGCAGCCACTGTACCCATAAATTGCCACCGCTGTGCCCATCAAACGCAGCCACTGTGCCCATCAAACGCAGCAACTGTGCCCTCAAAACGCAGCCACTGTACCCATAAATTGCCACCACTGTGCCCATCAAACACAGCCACTGTGCCCAGCCACTGTACCCATAAATTGCCACCACTGTGCCCATCAAACGCAGCCACTGTGCCCTCAAACACAGCCACTGTGCCCATAAATTGCCACCACGGTGCCCTCAAACGCAGCCACTGTGCCATAAAACACAGCCACGGTGCCCAGCCACTGTACCCATAAATTGCCACCACTGTGCCATCAAATGTAGTCACCGTATCCATAAATTGCCACCACTGTGCCCATCAAACGCAGCCACTGTGCCCATAAATTGGCACCACTGTGCCCATCAAACGCAGCCATTGTGCCCATTAAACGCAGCCACTGTACCATCAAACAAAGCCACTGTACCCATAAATTGCCACCATTGTGCCATCAAATGCAGCCATCATATCCATAAATTGCCACCACTGTGCCCATCAAACGCAGCCACTGTGCCCATAAATTGCCACCACTGTGCCCATCAAATGTAGCCATTGTGCCCATCAAACGCAGCCACTGTACCATCAAACAAAGCCACTGTACCCATAAATTGCCATCAAACGCAGCCACCGTATCCATAAATTGCCACCACTGTGCCCATCAAAGGCAGCCACTGTGCCCATAAATTGCCACCACTGTGCCCATCAAAGGCAGCCATTGTGCCCATCAAACGCAGCCACTGTACCATCAAACAAAGCCACCGTATCTATAAATTGCCACCACTGTGCCCATCAAATGCAGCCACTGTGCCCCCTTAATAAACATTTATTTTGAACATAGTATAGAGAAATTCTTTGAACGCATACAATGTGGGCAGTGCAATATGTAGGTGGGACTTTGTGTGGATGCAGCTTGAATGTGGGCGGGGACACATGGGCGAGGACACATGGGCGGAGACACAGGGGGCCCCATGATCTCCTTTTTCCCGGGGGCCCCATGAGCTGTCAGTCCGCCCCTGACAGCATACTTGCATGGGACACTTCTAGTGTGCCCACCACCTCCAGTGATACAAGGTCTTCTTCTGGGTCCAGCGTTTTCTGGGTATATCACTGGGCAGCCCCTGATGATGTAATTTCTGTGCATGCATGCTGGAGGTACATTGTCCCAGCACCCAACTAACTTTATTCTCGCCATCTTATAGATGCCATGAGTAAGCCAGTCAGTGGCAGCCCATCCATTAAAGGCACAAGGGTGCCGCCCCCTCTATCACGCCACCCCCCTATATGAGTAATGGATAGATTCATGCATAACATGAATCTATCCATGGCCGCCGTGGCCACGCCCTATTCATGTGTCTGGCCCCTTTCAGGACGCCGAGTGCGTGAATTACAGTGGCGGGTTTTTTTAAGCACCTGATTAGAGCCATGGGCTCTAATAGGCTTGGCTTCAAAATAGGGTGCACTCGGAGCACAGAGCATTGCGCTCGGAGCTCACCCAGGTGTGTTAGAAAAGCAAATTAATATTCGCTTTTATAACACTGAACCGCCTCTCCGCCAATCAGGAAGCGCAGGTCTGATACCCATCACCTGATTGGCTTAAAAGGACAGGCAATCCTATTGGATGCCTGCCAGAAGGAAAAAAGAGATGCACAACAGAAGCATGGAGGACACAGGAGCTGCTGCCTGACCCACAGCTCGCTGCTGCAAGACCCGCTGCCCATCCCACAGCTTGCCACCGTCACCCACTGCCTGACCCACCACCAAGATGGGGCAAGTCGCAGTCAGACAATGAGCAGGGGGTGTGCTGGTTAAATGCTGCCGGGGGAGGGGTCACAGTGCCTGCAATTGATGGGCATAGTGGCTGCCTTTGATGACACAGTGGTTGCATTTGGTGGGCACAGTGGCTTCAATTGATGGGCACATTGGCTGTATTTGACGGGCATAGTGGCTGTATTTGATGGGCACAGTGGCTGCATTTGATGGGCACAGTGGCTGCATTTGATGGCACAGTGGCTGCATTTGATGGCACAGTGGCTGCATTTGATGGGCACAGTGGCTGCAATTGATGGGCACAGTGGCTGCATTTGATGGGCACAGTGGCTGCAATTGATGGCACAGTGGCTGAAATTGAATGCACAGTGAGGCTGCATGTGATGGGCACAGTGGCTGCAATTGATGGGCACAGTGGTTGCATTTTATGGGCACAGTGGCTGTATTTGATGTGCACAGTGACTGCAATTCATGGGCACAGTGGCTGCATTTGATGGGCACAGTGGCTGCAATTGATGGCACAGTGGCTGCATTTGATGGCACAGTGAGGCTGCATTTGATGGGCACAGTGGCTGCAATTGATGGGCACAGTGGTTGCATTTGATGGGCACAGTATTTGCAATTGATGGCACAGTGGCTGCATTTGATGGCACAGTGAGGCTGCATTTAATGGGCACAGTGGCTGCAATTGATGGGCACAGTGGCTGCATTTGATGGGCACAGTGGCTGCAATTGATGGCACAGTGGTTCATTTTGATGGACACAGTAGCTGCAATTGATGGGCACAGTGGCTGCATTTGATGGGAAAAGTGGCTGCATTTGATGGGCACAGTGGCTGCATTTGATGGGAAAAGTGGCTGCATTTGATGGGCACAGTGGCTGCAATTGATGGGCACAGTGGCTGCATTTGATGGGCACAGTGGCTGCAATTGATGGCACAGTGGTTCATTTTGATGGACACAGTAGCTGCAATTGATGGGCACAGTGGCTGCATTTGATGGGAAAAGTGGCTGCATTTGATGGGCACAGTGGCTGCATTTGATGGGAAAAGTGACTGCATTTGATGGGCACAGTGGCTGCAATTGATGGGTGGCATAGTGGCACAGTGGCATTGCCACTAAAGCCAGTAGTATACACTGCACTGCATGTACACCAGAATAGAACAAAACAAATTCTAGGAGTAAGAGGGTGGCAGAAGAGACTTTGTATATCTGTTTTACAAAAAAAAAAAAAAAATACTCTACCCCCTAGCAGTTTTTTATTTGTGTTAGTTCCAGCTTAACCCACAGTTCCAGTGTCTTATCGTGACCTAGCTAACCAGATTTCACATTTTCAGACAGCCTGCTGCAAGGTACCACAGACAAATTTATAGGTGTGATAATTCCTGAGACAAACCTTCAAAGCCAGAAGTTTTCCATGGATACCAAGAACAGTTGCCAGCTATGGCATAGCAAAGATGTGTCCATGTTATCATCTTACCAGTCTCAGTAAAATTCATGTCTTTGGTCAGATTAACACCGGGCGGCATTCTCAACATGATCTCTTCACACGTAATTTTATATTGATCTCATAATGTGTGACATAACAGCCATGCCACCTGTCCACATATGTGACCCATCAGCAACTCATTAGCAATGTCCCATGAAAGCTGCCAGTTCCACTGACAGTAAATTAAAGCGCTGTGGGTATCTAACAGCGACTCTGACAGTGATGAAAAGTGGCAAAGTATGAATGAGGCATAGTGGTTAGCAAGCTTGCCTTTCTGTGGTAAGCAGATTTTTTGTTGGTAAAAGTTTCAGCACTAGTGTTGGTTTTTTAAGGGTGTACTCGCACTAAGGTATACCATGTCCAAGCATGTTTGGCCAAAATGCAGTTCTTTTGACCAGTGTGATCACTTCGTACTATGCTTTAGGCAAGGGTAAGCATAACATGTCCTGGCCTGATGAAAAAGCTAGTCTCAGGCACAGTTCAGTTGGACTCTGGCATGGTACGCATTTGTGTGATCGCTAACCGTGCCCAAGGGTTCACTATGGTCGGGCTGGTGATGACCTCTGCCAGGGGGAGGAGGGACAGAGAGCTGGATCATTGTGTGTATAAGCTTTGTAAAATTCATGTTAGTGGTCCCTGGGATTCAAAATTGTGAGTTTAGTGATCTGTGAGGTCCGAAAGGTTGAAGACCACTGCTCTAGCCCCCTTATACGTTTTGTTGCCCATCTCTAGACCTTCTCCAATTCAAGAACATTTTTCCTGAGGGTTGGTAACCAAAACTGGACAGCATATGCATGGTGTTGCCGAACTAGAGTTTTAGAATTATAGTTTTATCTCTTGAGCAATGCATGCTAATAGCCTGCTAACTTTGCTTGCTGCAGCTTGCATTTCATGCTATTGCTAAGTCTGCAATCTACTAGATCCTTTTCCATCCTCAATTCCGCCAGAGGTTCCCCCCCTAGCGAGTAACTTGCATTCAAGTGCATTTTAAAAAAAATAAACCTAATCTACCATGCAGTTACCCACCACTCTATTTTAACTAGGTCTTCTTGTAAAAGTTACTATACCTTATTGGGTAACATTGTTTTTGAACTATTTATTCCACCCTCTGTATCGTTTATGAGCAATTTAAACATAATAGGTCCCAGGACTGAGCCCTGGGGCACCCTGCTCACAGCTCTAGACCATTCAGAAAATATGCTATTACTCACCACCCTCTGGACACGCACTTGCATCCAGTTTTCTATCCAGGTGCATACAATATCATCAATGCCAAAATCTGTAAATAAAGCTTTAAAAGCATTAATAGGGGTACTGTATCAAATTTCTTAGTGAAATCTGGGTACACTATGTCCATGGGCCTTCCTCTATCCAAATAATAGCTGATCTTCTCATAACGCTCTCATTAATGCCACGTACACACGATCAGAATTTCGGCCAGCAAAAGACTGATGAGAGCTTTTTATCGGAAAATGCAACCGTGTGTATGCTCCATCAGAATTTTTCTGGCTGAATTTCTGCCAGCAAAATTTTGAGAGCATGTTCTCAATTTTTCCGACGGAAAAAAAAAAAAGTTTCTATCGGAAATTCTGATCGTCTGTAGCAATTCCGACACAAACAATTTCGACGCATGCTCAGAAGCATTGAACTTCATTTTCGTGGCTCGTCATAGTGTTGTACGTCACCGCGTCCTTGACGGTTGGAATTTGGTGTGACCGTGTGTAGGCAACACAAGCTTGAGCGGAATTCCATCGGAAAAAACATCCAAGGCTTTTCCGACGAGAATTCCGATCGTGTGTACGCGGCATAACAGGTTGGTCTGGCAAGATTGGTCTTTCAGAAATCCATGTTGGCTACAACTATCGATACCATTTTTATCAGGAAATTCTAGGGTTTAGTCTCCTATCATACCTTCCAATAGTTTACATACTATCATAGGTGTGCGTAGCCTATAGCACATGCGCAGGAGTGACGTCAACTTAGCTCCGGACAATCACAGTGCCGGAGCAACGATACCCGGAAGTAACTCCAGGACGACATGTTGGCGGCCCGAGGGGGAGACGTGGACTGCTGCAGGAGGCTTAGATCTGAGGTAAGCAATACAAAATGAGCTAGTTTGCTATGCATAGTTGCATACTAGCTCATTATGCATTTTTCTTGCAGGGTTTTTTATTTTTATTTTTTACGAGGGTTTACTTTCTCTTTAACATTACAGTCTTGTTTTTATACCCCTCCTTTTCATTTGTATAAACTGAGGAGAAGAATGTATTTAATGCGTTTGCCTTCTCCCTGTTACTTGTGACTAACTTCCTCTGATCATCTTTTATGGGGTCAATATGTTCTGACCTAGATTTTTTACTAAATAGAAAATTATAATACAGGGTTACAGTAAACGTAATAATAATGTATGTTTTTTAAATGTTTTATCTTTTTCTATTTGTATAAAATACATATTTTCAAAAAACAGACATTGGGTAGAGGGTGCATCCATGACACCCTTGGCAATATGAGAACCTCTGGCAGAAACTGGTGGCTTTTAGACTGCATCTCTCTGATTGAATCTCCATATAGTTCCCTCTTAACAGAGCAGACAGAAAAGGGGAGTAGTCATTGCTTTGACTCGTTCAGCTGTGTAAGTGTAAATTTCAGCTTGAACTGCTGAGTTTCTTAACCTCCCTGGCGGTATGGTTCTGTCTGGAATTTTGTGCTGAAAGCGGTACAATTATTTTGCATGGAAATGTGGCGTTTTTATATTGTAGGCATGCAATTCTTATGAATAACTCACTTAAATCTGTCCGAACCAGAGTCAAGTAGACATCCCGGGTATGATAAAGTTTGAAACACAAAATCATAAATTATAATATAATAAAAATATATATAAAAATTATTGAATAATGTAATCAAATCAAAAACACCGAAATTTGCTCAGTTGCAGAATAGTCGCTGTCATTAAATTTATTGTTTGATGATAAATTGTGATTTTAATTTATTATCGTTGTTTTCTAGCTGGTCTAAAACCACTTTTGACATAAAGGGACACTTTTTGGTTGCTATGGACAATCTCCAGTTTCCAGGCAGAAAAAATCTATTTATTATATAAAATGACATGCAGGGCACTGGGCAGACCACTAGGGACAAAGTGGATGTGTATTTTTTTTATACAGTACTGTAATCTAGTCTGATGGTACTCTATATATCCTCGCGCTGCAATATCGTACCCTCACTGCGCCAACCTTTCCAAAAATAAGTGAACAAATAAACTTGTGTATATCAAATATATACAATAAATCAGTGAAATAAAACTAGCAGCCACTTAAAATGTGTAAACTGAATTGTGTCTGGATTAAACTCAAACGTGCAATGCAATAAAGTGTTTGAAAATAATCAAGTAGCGCTATAAACTATATGTGAAATAAAGTGAAATAAAGTGTTGCAAAATTATCATAAAACAACAGCATGTAACACCACGTGAAATAATGTTAAGTGAACAAAAATCCTTTTGATGACTGTAGTGAAAAATATAAACAGTATATGACAAGATATGTCCAGTGAAGGTCAATCTTCTTTTATAAACTTCCACCACACCGACGTGTCTTGTGATCCCTCTCCCAATGAGACCGCACTCACCAGATAATGTCGCCTCCCACTTTCGTGGTTGGCAAAGGAGCTGTTTAACCACACCTGGGTTAGATAAACGATCAATTCAAAGAATATACCTCCATATGTGAAAATAAAACATAAAAAGTGCTCCACATAGCGTGGTTCTGTTTGCAAAACGATTTATTCAAACAAATCATCCACACACCCTTCAATGGTTAAACTCACATGTTCAAAGTGAAAAAAACAGCAAAATACAGCAAAATTTTCCATAGCACACTGCAACAGAGGATAACTTGGCGGTACGCACAAATGGTCACATGGGATACCAAACTATGCTACTTCAGGTCTCACCCACTCCTCTAGACGCTGCCCAAGGTGCACACAGTGATGAATGAACTCTGAATGGCGAATATGTAGAGCGGTGAGGGGAGCCGATCTCTGAGAATACCAAACTGTCAAAAAAGGATTTTCAAAGTCCGTGTGGCCAGACCTGGGATTACCGCCAGGGGGGTTAAAGCCCAATATCATTTTGTGCAATTAAAGTAAAAATTGGTTCCTCTAAGAATACATATCAGACACTTATCTTTGATGAGGTTCTGGTATGGATGACATGGGGGAAATCCATGAAAGACAAAAACAACGTGGAGTCCCCCAAATTCCATACCAGACCCTGTTGATTTTAAGAGGAACCCCTTGCAAAAAAACAAGAAAAATAAACTTGTGGACCACTCAAAATCAATACCAGACCCCTATCCCACCATGCAGCCTTAGCCATACCAGGTCACATGCCCTCAACATGTAGAGGATACCTTGCTTTGCGAAAACACCTTGTTCTCATGTTAATAAAGAAAACATCCTCTTCCCCACAACCCTGGACCTGGTGGTGATGTGGGTCTGCAGGATATTTTTGTAATCTGGAAACTGCCTTTATAAATAGGAAGGCCCCCAGATACTGCCCTCCCCCCTACATGAACGAGTAAGGGGTACTTAGTGAAATCTAAACAGTAAATAAAGACCCACACTTTTGACAAATCCTTATTTCAAAAATGAAAACGCCCTAAAACATCCCACAATGTAAATCTGTTGTCAATCCTTTCGTCTAGCGATGCAGATCCACGTAAAATACAATGAACCATGCCCACTGACCAGCTGAAAAAACCTGCTAACCAGTGAAATTATCTGTTCCTGATAACTGCTTGCACGAATGGAAACTCCTGGTCCTACCGCTGAATGTGAACTAAGGGGTGGGGTCAAACAAATGATATAATTTACCAAATATGCATGTTTAAATGTAAATTTGAATGGCTTGAGTTCAGACTTCAGCGCTTGTTACCCCAACATTTCATATTCCTGATATGTGGCTGCTGTACCATGTACTTGTGTGAGAAAGTATCCTGTTCTCTTGGTATTGCTTTCTTTGTGTGAAATCCCATAGTCCGTAGGGTTCAATATTGAGTTGGCCCACCCTTTGCAGCTATAACAGCTTCAACTCTTCTGGGAGGGCTGTCCATGAGATTTAGGAGTGTGTCTATGGGAATGTTTGAACATTCTTCCTGGAGCGTATTTGTGAGGTCAGACACTGATGTTGGATGAGAAGGCCTGACTCGCAGTCTTCGCTCTAATTCATCCCACAGCTGTTCTATCGGGTTGAGGTCAGGGCTCTGTGCAGGCCAGTCAAGTTCCTCCACCCCAAACTCACTCATCTCTGTCTTTAAGGAACTTGCTTTGTGCACTAGTCCAAATCATTTGGTGGAGGGGGGATTATGGTGAGGGGTTGTTTTTCCGGGGGTTGGGCTTGGCTTCTTAGTTCCAGTGAAGAGAACTCTTATGCCGCGTACACACGATCGGAATTCTCGTCGGAAAAAACTTTGACGGTTTTTCCGACGGAAATCCCGACGGAATTCCGCTCAAGCTGTGTTGCCTACACATGATCACACCAAATTCCGATGGTCAATAACACAGCGGCATAAAACACGTTCAACAGCACTATAAAAGGGAAGTTTAATGCTTCCGAGCATGCGTCAAATTGTTTCCGAGCATGCGTCAGAATTTTGCGTGTCGGAATTGCATACACACGATCGGAAAATCCGATAGAAAGGTTTTCCGTCGGAAAAATTTAGAACAGGTTCTCAATTCAAAGTCCGTCGGAAATTCCGACAGAAAAAGACCGTTGGGCATACACACCGTCGGAAAATCCGATGAAAAGCTCCCATCGGACTGTTTCCATCGGAAATTCCGACCGTGTGTACGCCGCATTAAAGTGAGTGTTAACCCACTTTACAAGAAAAAAAAAAAAACTAACACCTGCAAGACATAGGCAATAATGAGCATAGCATACTAGCTCATTGTGTAATACTCATCTTAGATACTCACCTGAGATCAAAACCCTTGCTGTGGTGCCCGTACACCGCTCCGGCGGCCAAAATCACTCCCGGGGGTTACTTCCGGGTATCGCGGCTCCAGCACTGTGATTGGCCGGAGCCGCAATGACGTCACTCCCACGCATGCACGCGTTAATGGCACACTCACTGAAACAACGGCACGTACGTGCCATTGCTTCAGTTTGTGTCAGTGCGCATTTGTGCCGATGACGTCGGCACATGCAAATACAGGGGATATCTCCTAAACTGTTCAGGTTTAAGAGATATCTTGGGTAGCTACAGGTAAACCTTATTATAGGCTTACCTGTAGCACAAAGGGGTATGTAAGGGTGTACAACCACTTTAAGGCATTAGCATACCAAGTCATTTTGGACAATTTCATGCTCACAACACTTTGGGGATGGCCCCTTCCTGTTCCAACATGACTGTGTTCCAGTGCAGAAAGCAAGGTCCATAAAGACATGGATGAGCAAGTTTGGAGTGAAGGAACTTGACTGGCCTGTCCTGACCTCAACCCGATAGAACATCTTTGGGATGAAGTAGAGCGCAGACTGTGAGCCGGGCCTTCATGTCCAACATCAGTGCCTGACCCCACAAATGGGCTTCTGGAAGAATGGTCAAACATTCCCATAGACCAGTGATGGCGAACCTTGGCACCCCAGATGTTTTGGAACTACATTTCCCATGATGCTCATGTACTCTGCAGTGTAGTCGAGCATCATGGGAAATGTAGTTTTCTAATCCTCCTAAACCTTAAAAGGGTGGGCCAACTTAATATTGAACCCTAGGGACTAAGACTGGGATGCCATTAAAGTTCATGTGAGTGTAAAGGCAGGTGTCCCAATACTTTTGGTAATATAGTGTATAATTGTAAGAAACATTCATATGTAATATTTCAAAATGTCTTATTGGAAATGCAACCTTCATGAGGAAATTAGAAAGCGGAGAATTGCTCAGTGTACTTTGTAACTCTCTGTATAATCTGGCAATGGTGTATAAATAAGATAAAAATAAACACATGACAAATACTTTATATTGATCTGTCCTTATTTATTCATGTCTTCATTTTTATTTCAAGGCTTTCTTTTCAGCAGAACAGCTGGCGTGTCCTTGAAGTGTGGCCTTAAGTACGCTATGGAAAAAACTTCTAGAGCAAATACAAATGGGAGAAATCATAAGAAGTACATAGCATTAATGCATAGCATACATAAGAAGAGCTATATAAGGAACATGGCCTTCGGAGACTGGAAGGAAGATCATAAGACTTCTATCTTAGTCCCAGCTGTCTAAAGTTTATGAGAAGTCTTTGGCCTATCTACAGTGCCTGGTATGCACAGACATCTCAAGAAAGAATCTTAATCCCTCTATTCCTAATATCACTGTGGCCTAGTAGGGAACACATGGCCATTAGCTGGGGCTGTGTATATTAGCTGTGGGCAAATAGGATACACCGTACTCTAATTGTTATGCCACTATAATTAGGGTGGATCCTGTCCAGATTCTGATTACTGGTAATGAAGGGCATTAATGTAAACATATACCCTCAGATAGACGAGGTATACAATCCATGGAACAATACATTTTAGTCTTCTTAAGGAGAACCCTTAGCCACCCGTTAATGAGCAAGAGGGGAACAAAACTCTGAGCTTGGAAAGGAGGTCAGTACCATCCATGCTAATGGAACATTCTCCAGGCAAAACTTTTGGGCAGAATTATCCTTGCAGGTATCGAATAATGTTCATCTATCTTTCTATTGTATTATTGTCTATTATATATTTTCATCTTGTTAATATCTATCTATTCCTTATTAATTTATTACAGTCATTTATATAGCACCATCAATGTACACATATATATTGTACATTAACATAGCTCCCAACTGTCCCTGATTTTGAGGGACCATCCCTGAGTTGGAGCAATGTCCCTCTGTCCCTCTTTCCCCCCTCATTTGTCCCTCATTTTGGTCTGATCTATATAGTTGTATACAAAATGCCCTTTTTATCTTTCAAAAAGTGTTTTCCAGTACTAAATCTTTCAACTGTCCTATGCCGACATACATTTGCTAGTAGGTGTCCCTACTTCCCATTTCAAAATGTTGGGAGGTATGCATTCACATCAGTCCCTTACCCTCACGGAGCTTATAATCTAAGGTCTCTAACTCACATTCATACATACACATACTAGGGCCAATTTAGACAGGATCCAATTAGCCTACTAGCATCTCTTTGGAGTGTGGGAGGAAACCCATGCAGGAGCAGGAGAACAAACTCCAGGCAGGTAGTTACATGGTTGGGATTCGAACCGATGACCCTAGTCAGAAGTGCTAACCACTTAGTCACTGTATCTATCTCTCTCTCTATCTATATACCTCTCTATTTATCGCTATCTCTCTCTCTCCCCGCCCTATATATCTATCTATATATCTATTTCATAATACCTATTCATATATTTTATTTATATCTATCTGTAACTGTCTGCTTGTCACTTTAAATCTTTGTTCAGCACTGAATGACAGGTGGAACCTTTATTGTCTCACCGTTGTTCCCCTGGGGAACGTTTTAATCACCAGACACTTCCTGCTTCCTCTAGTTTTGCAAGGGGCTTTCTCATTCAGTCATCATTCAGACAAGCCAGAAGTACCTCATGGGAAGGCGACAGCTTATGGAAGTTTTCTAAAGTTTAAAGTTTGCACCCCTTGGCAAGCGGAGCAAGGTATGCAGTACAGGTGCATTGTCATTGTCAGTATATATGTTTTTAGGCACAATTTGAGTCCATGCTGTTAGTTAAAAGATATGCTGTAGACCAGTGATGGCGAACCTTGGCACCCCAGATGTGTTGAAACTACATTTCCCATGATGCTCATGCACTCTGCAGTGTAGTTGAGCATCATGGTAAATGTAGTTCCAAAACATCTGGGGTGCCAAGGTTCACCATCACTGCTGTAGACAATCCACATGTTTGAACATATAGTCATGTTTCCTTAATGTTTAATGTTAATTTAGATATATGTGTATAGATAATGGAACACCACTTTGTAACTCCACATTGTAATTCTGTTGTAACCCCCTTTTTGGTGATCTCTGTAAACGAATGTATTGTATGTAATTTTACAGTTTTTACTGTGCAAATGGTGCTTATGGTACAAATGGAGCTTAAAATGTTTAAGGAGTCAAAATATTAACCTCTGTGGTGTTCAACCTTAATGCACATTTTTGAGGCAAAAGAATAAACGCACTGCACCCATCAGAAGCTCTCCTCTCGTTATTTACTCAAAGCCAATGGGGCCGCTACACTATCTATCTATCTCGTTATCCACTATATTAATCACTTGACCTCTGGAAGATTTTTCCCGCTACATGACCAGCCCATTTTTTGCGATACGGCACTACGTTACTTTAAATTGTGTGGTAATGCGACGGCTGTACCCAAATACACTTTATGTCCTTTTTTTTCCCCAACGAATAGAGCTTTCTTTTGGTGGTATTTGATCACCTCTGCATTTTTTATTATTTGCGCTATAAACAAAAGAAGAGAGACAATTTAGTAAAAAACAATGGGGGTTATTTATGAAAGGCAAATCCACTTTGCACTACAAGTGAAAAGTGCACTTGAAATTGCACTTGGAAGTGCAGTCACTGTGAATCTGAGGGGTAGATCTGAAATCAGGGGAAGCTCTGCTGATTTTATTATCCAATCATGTGCTAAAATGCTGTTTTTTATTTTCCTTGCCTGGCCCCCCTCGGATCTACAGCGACTGCACTTCCAAGTGCACTTTCATTGCAATTTCAAGTGCACTTTGCACTTGTAGTTTGCACTTGCAGTGCAAAGTGGTTTTGCCCTTTTGTAAATAACCCCACTTTTACTTTTTGCTATAATAAATATCCACATTTTTTTTCCCCCAAAATTTAATTTTTTTCTCAGTTTAGGCCAATATGTATTCTTCTACATATTTTTGGTAATAAAAAACGCAATAGGCGTATATTGATTGGTTTGCACAAAAGTTATAGTGCCTACAAAGTAGGGGATAGATTTATGGCATTTTTATTATTCTTTTTTTTTACTAGTAATGGCGGCGATCTGCGATTTTTATCTAGACTGCGATATTGCTGCGGACAAATTGGACACTTTTGACACATTTTTAGGACCATTGACAATTATACAGCGATCAGTGCTATAAAAATGCACTGATTACTGTGTGAATGTCACTGGCAGGGAAGGGGTTAACACTAGGGGGTGATCAAGTGGTTAATTGTGTTTGTTATGTGTGTTCTATTTGTAGGGGGGGTGGGACTGTCTAGGAGGAGAGAGAGATCGGTGTTCATACTTTGTGATTCTCCCATTTAGAGGAGTGTATTCTCCCATGGTTCAGTGAAGCAGGATCTTCCATTCTATGGGTAGCGTAGGACCCACTGATATTGGGGTACTTTGACGTAGTAGTGGGCTTAGCACTATATGGCCATATGGTGTAACTAAATCCCCATATTTTTTGAATATGCTCAGGTGTTTTTAAATAGCCTTGCAGGAGTGAAATGTAATTTTTGCATGTGTGCGCTGTAATCTTTTTTTTTTTCCTACTTTGTATGAACACACGATCTGACTCCCCTGAAAGAACCGGCAATTGTGTGTTTACACACACAGATCCCATTTCTCGCTCTGTCATGAGTGATTGTGGGTGCCCGGCAGTCATCGCGCCCGCCGGGCACTCGCATCTGCTCTGGGCACGCTCGTGCGTGCCCCTAGTGGCCAAAAGGAAAAGCAACATTAAAACTGTGGCAGCTGGTCGGGAAGTGGTTAAAGGAGAAATAATCTTACTGAAACACATTGGTATTCTCTACAATTACATTCAGCCACAAATGAAAGCCATATTTTATGTATGTAAATGAGAATAGTAATTTTGCCTGCCCTCCAAGGAACAATACAACGTCACTTTATATTTTTATAGAGTACAGTCTGATCTGCCTGCCTCTCTCTGTCATCTTTCCCCAGCCGATAACAAAATTGATTTACTCATGCAAGATTACAGCTCTCTGCACCCTCTCATTGTACACAATATTTCTGTGCAAACTGGTATTAGGAGCATGTATAGATATGAATAGTCCATTCTGGCTGTTTTTGACCAAACCGCTGTCTATGGTGACAGCATCAACACCCCTAACTCAACCACTATTGCAGGCAGTAGATTGATCGACCTTGGCTGTTCAAGATGAAACAACATCAAGATGTGCCTAGCCATCCTCACACAAACCAAGAGTTCATGTTTATGCAGAACTCTGGCAAGAAGGACTTCTGTAATTGCGAAGATTATATTGTGCGGTTGCGGACATCTCAATAGGCTGAAGCTACACAGGAGATTTAGAGTAGCTCAGTCATGTTACCACCAGCTACACCAGTATATTATAGTAGAGCTCAAGTGATTGATCTCTATTGCATGCTACTTGTGTAGCTTTGACTAGGGCGACTCTGCTGGTTGAATCTCTTTGCTACCACCTATTGGCAGTTACTTGATTTGCAGAACACTAAAACTAAGTGATGCTAATGAGATAATTGTCAATAAACAGTTAAATCTCTGATGTGGGTCTAGACTTACTCCTTAGAAAGACCAAAAATGGCCAACACTCAGGTCAACTTATAACTAGCAAAAGAACGGTGTACATGGGCAGGGTTGTACACAGATCAATAAATAAATAAAACAATTCCCCCGTGCACTACCACGCCAAGGCACCTTGTAAATTGTGGTTCCTAACTCTAGTCTGACAGACCTCCTGATCTGGAAGATACACTATATTACCAAAAGTATTGGGACACCTGCCTTTACATGCACATGAAATTTAATGGCATCCCAGTCTTAGTCCGTAGGGTTCAAAATTGAGTTGATATATGGAAATAAAATTGGGAAAACACCGCGCTATTCAATTGGGTTATACAAAAGCTGCCAACAAACAAAACAAACAGATATGCCCCTGTGGAAGACTTTTAGTCGAAACGCGTCGGGCCAGCTATCCTATGCCCCTCATATTGCCAGAATTTTATATTTTGTCTCGAGATTTTTATTTTTCATGTTCACATGCATATGTGAATAAATTGTTACTTTTTGACCTGCACCATTGGAGTGGTCTCCATTTTTTATTCCCTTCCCCGGTCTTCACCATCCTTTTTGGGAATACTGGATTATCGCGAGCCGGGCCCATCCATCCCGCTGACGGATCCAGCATACAGCTCCAGAGATCGTTGGAGTTCCTGTCCGAGGTGACTTCCCATGGGATGCAAGACCCACTATCCTTAAAGCTTGTCTGATGTGTATGCCGTACGGTAGTCACATCCACCGATTCTGGTAAGCGTACCCACGCCTTATTTCTACATCAGTCAAGTATAGATTACAATCTGTCTCCATTGAGTGGACCAACAAGATCTACACTTTGATGTTATCACTATATGGACTATATATTTCTTTGTAATTCTGTTTTACTGGAATCAACACCAGCACTAGGAGTTACTACCTCATTAGATATGTTGTTTTTAGAGTGTTGGAACATTTACACTTAGCTTATACATTAGCGCTACAAAATTGAGTTGGCCCACCCTTTGCAGCTATAACAGCTTCAACTCTTCTGAGAAGGCTGTCCACAAGGTTTGTGAGTGTGTCTATGGGAATATTTGACTGTTCTTTCAGAAGCGCATTTGTGAGGTCAGACACTGATGTTGGAGGAGAAGACCTGACACTTCTCAGAAGGGCCACCATTGAAAGAAAGAAAGGGCAGAGTTAGGTGAGTATAAAAGGGGCTTCATGTGGTCTTTTTTTAACAAATGCTAAATGGGTTAGAGGGATAGGAAGGGGGGGGGGGGATTTGTGCCTGGAAATGGGCTTCCAAGGCTCAGGAACACAACAGATATCCAGACTTGTTTGATGGCAATGGAAAACCTCCAGTGTGAATCTGCACCAAATCCAGCAAAGCAAAACAAAAATGGCAACCACTCAATTTATAACTAGCAAAAGAAAGGTGCACATAGGCAAGACTGTACACAGAACAATGGAAAAAAATCCCAGGGCACTTACCAGCTAGTCAACACTGTCCTTCAGACTTTAGGAGGGCCAGACTAGAGCCAGACTAGAGCCAGTGGGGGTAGAAAATGTCCCGGCATCCAGTCGGTAAACAATACCCCATTGTTGGTGTCAGTGGGAGGAATAGTGCCCCATCATTAAGCAATAAAAGTGATCAGAATTGTTTTTAACCATTTGCAGAACAGCCACCTGTGGCAGGGCAGCTCTATTGCACAAATCACTGTACCCCCTTTAACCACTTCCAGGGCTGAAGTGGTTAAAGGGGTAGTGTAAAAATTATATATTTATATATTTAAAACGCCCCATCCCTCTGTGCTTGTGCACAGAAGCGAACACATACGTAAGTCGCGACCGAAAATGTAAACAGTGTTCAAACCACATATGTGAGGTATCGCCGCAGTTGTTAGAGCGAGAGCAATAATTCTAGCACATCCTATGTAACTCTAAACTGGTAACCTGTAGACATTTTTAAAGTGTCGCCTACGGAGATTTTTAAGTACTGTAGTTTGTCGCTATTCCATGAGTGTGTGCAATTTTAAAGCATAACATGGGGGGGGGGGCTGTGTAATATGCAGGAGGGGCTGTGTAATGTAAAGGGGTCCAGAGGTGTGGGCTGTGTAGAGTAAAGGGGTCCAGATTATTAGCTTCATTTATTAGCAGGTGAATGCGGCCCTCCTTGCATTCACATACATTAAATCCGGCCCCCTAAGTGGAAAAAGGTTGCTGACCCCTGATGTAATGCTTTAGGTAAAGTGGAAGTTCAGAATTACTTTATGAACATTAAACAGCCATGTAACACATAGGGTGCCCACGTGTCCCGGATTGCCCGGGATTGTCCCTTAATTGATATCTGTGTCCCGTGTCCCGGCACCTTCATTCCGGGACAATACAGTGTCCCGGAATGAAATAAGGACACACAGCTGCGGTAATAAACATTGCTGAATTGGTTGCTAGGGCCGCCCCGCCTCGCGTCTAGCAACAGCGCCCTGAGTCCACCCACCTCCGCCTCCGGCCGCAGCAGCAGGGAGAGAGAGAGAGCAGCCAGAGAGCGTCTTCTGTATCTCCTCCTCCTGAGTCCTGAGGGCGGGTTCTTATTGTTGCTGGCCCGCCCACTACCTGTAGCACAGAGCCTTGGAGCACTTTCTTTGGCTACTGTGATAGGTGACTGTTAGTTCACAGTCACGCTGGTGGTGGGCGGATGACAGCCAGCTCGGTGCAGCTGCCCTAGAAGAGGGGAGATCCGCACACTGCTCCATCCAGCATGCCTGCCTGGGCAAGCTTGTGACTCTCACCGGGAAGCCGCTGACTGTGAGCCCCCCCTGGACCATCCAAGTGAGTGAGCTGAGCGCTGTCACTAACTAGACCCTGACCCCCCTCCCCCTCTCTCCCTGTCCCCCCCCTCCCTCTCTCTCCCTGTCCCCCCTGCCCCCTCTCTCTCCCTGTCCCCCCTGCCCCCTCTCTCTCCCTGTCCCCCTGCCCCCTCTCTCTCTCTTCCTGTCCCACCTTCCCCCTCTCTCTCTCCCTTTCCCCCTGCCCCCTCTCTCTCTCTTCCTGTCCCACCTTCCCCTCTCTCTCTCTCCCTTTCCCCTCTGCCCCCTCTCTCTCTCCCTGTCTCCCTTCCCCCCTCCCCTCTCCCCTCTCTCTCCCTGCCCCCTCTCTCTCTCCCTGTCCCCCCTGCCCCCTCCCCTCTCTCTCTCCCTGTCCCCCTTGTCCTCTCTCTCTCTCTCTCTCTCTCTCTCTCTCTCTCTCTCTGTCCCCCCTGCCCCCCCTCTCTCTCTGTCCCCCCTGCCCCCCCTCTCTCTCTCTGTCTCCCCTGCCCCCTCTCTCTCTCTCTGTCCCCCTGCCCCCCCCTCTCTCTCTCCATGCCCTCTCTCTGGCAGCAGGTGACAAGCGGCATCTGGTGGCAGGCGATGGTAAATGACAAGCTCAGGGTTCCCCCTGTGTTATGGTGAGTTTAACTATTTCATTTTATATTACAATGTAATATTACATTGTACAATGTATTATGTAGTAATAGAAATAATATGATTTGATCATCCTGACACCATACTAAGCATGGTGTCAGAATGATTTCAGTGCTAGCACCAGCCATTCACCCAACAAATCCCCCCCCCCCCCACTTCTGAATTCTCTATCAACCCTGAGACTACATTTGCCAGTCCTTGCCAAAATTGTCCCTGAATGCCAGTTTGGAAATGTGGTCACCCTAGTAACACATGTACCTTGATAAACACAGCGTCATGTTTGACTTCCATTCGGTTGTCCACCAGTTAACATTGTAAACTGTCATTCATTTACCAGTGAAGAAGAAAAGCATCCAAGAGGTGATGGGGCTTTGATGTGAGTTCCTACGAAGTAGTGAGAACAAAAACATTCAGAGAGCTCACTGGCTCACGTTAGGCTGCTCACAACAAACAAGGTTACCTTCCAGTGAGTACCATTGGGGTGTGTACCCCAAAGCACAAACACACATGTATGTAGATCAGTGGAGCAGTAGACAGTGGTAATAGAGAAGAGATTTGTGTTAGTAAGGCAGTGGACTGTGCCCGTAGTTTTTTATTTTAATTATTTTTTAATTATTTAAAAAAAAATGTATTTTATTTTTTTTAAATATTATTAAAAAATATATATATATTTATATGAGCCCCAGTCCCTTTCTCTGTAGCCTTAGCTGCACTGGACAGCGAACAAATGGGAAGTGCTCCGTGTTGAGCAGCTTCCTGTGCATTCACAAACTGAAGCATAGCAAACATAGTTTACTATGCTTCGGTTAAGAATGAACACAGGAGTGATTGATACAGATCTCTCACTGTGTTCATTCATTCATCTATCCTGAATTATCCCTTGCAACAGCAGGTGACAGAGGAGTGGAGGGAAGCTGGCAGCACTGCAGGGGGAGCCAGGAAGCAGGGGGAATCGACACAGGGTTATTAGGGTGTGCCCAGGCACATCAGGCACACTCTATGCGCACGTTTGTGATGGGTACCCCAGCAGGTCACCAGAAGAAAACATGCACTAATGGAAGGAGAGCCAGAGTTCAAATACATTTTTAAAAAAATATATATTTTTTAAAAAAATATATATAATAAAATGGATAAAAAGGAAGAAAGCACTGTACCAATAAGGCCCCTTTCACACTGGGGCGGTTTTCAGGCGGTACGGCGCTAAAAATAGCGCCTGTGTACCGCCTGAAAAAACCGGCCCCATTCACTCCAGTGTGAAAGCCGGCGGGCTTTCACACTGGAGCGGTGCGCTAGCAGGACCGCAACAAAAGTCCTGCTAGCAGCATCTTTGGAGCGGTGAAGGAGCGGTGTATTTACCGCTCCTATACCGCTCCTTCCCATTGAAATCAATGGGAAACCGCGGGGATACCGCCCGCAAACCGCCGCTGCAGCGGCGCTTTGCGGAGGTTTTTAACCCTTTTGCGGCCGCTAGCGGGGGTTAAAACCACCCCGCTAGCGGCCGCATACCGCGGGAAAAACGATGGTAAAGCAGCGCTAAATATAGCGCTGCTTTACCGTCGCCGCCCCGCACCCCCCCAGTGTGAAGCCAGCCTAAATGTGAGGAAATTATAGGGCTGAGATGGTCTATGTTTAAACGTTAAATGTTAATTTATAAGGAAGGGAAGATAATCCACTTGGGCTGCTGGTCCTAGAGTAGAAGCAAGCCACTGGGAACAAAAAGAGAAGGGACATGCGCCTCTAAGTGCAATATATAATGCATTTATAATAAGAACTTTGACTTGACTCAAAGTAAAGGTTTCCTGGGTGAATCTGTGTAGGGAAGCTCATTTCTGGATCAGGAGAGTTGCTGGCCAGCAGTATCTGTGTGAGCACTCAAGATGAGAAGGGATTGCCAGGTCCTTATTTGCTGCTGACATCACTAGTTCTGTGAAAGATACTAATTTTTGGGTTGTTGCTGACGTCACCGGTTCCATGAGACATCTAGAGCAGTGTTTCTCAACTCCAGTCCTCAAGGCGCCCCAACAGGTCATGTTTTCAGGATTTCCCTCAGATTAAACGGCTGTGGTAATTACTAAGGCAAGTGAAACTGATCAAATCACCTGTGCAAAATAATGGAAATCCTGAAAACATGACCTGTTGGGGCGCCTTGAGGACTGGAGTTGAGAAACACTGATCTAGAGAGCAGGCAGAGGTCTGAAATCATGGATTGCTTGGTGGTAAGAGGCCGCTGACCACATTTTCCTTGCTCACTTCTTAAAGGGCCAAAATTTAATTTTTATCATTTTTTTTGAGATAGGTAGAGCTTTCTTTTGGCTGTGTTTAATCACTACTGTTTTTTTTATTTTTTGCTAAACAAACAAAAAAAGATTTTAAAAAATATACGTTTTTCTGAGGCTGCACTGATGTGCAGTGATGAGGCTGCACTGATGGGTACTGATGAGGATGCACTGATAGGTATTTATGGGGCTGCACTAATGGGTACTGATGAGGCTGCACTGATGGGCATTGATGAGGCGGCACTTATGGGCACTGATGAGGCGGTGCTGTAGCAGTAGGCGGTAGCACTGATAGACATTGATAAACAGCACTGATAAGCTGCACTGATGGGCCTTCACTTATAATCAGTGCCCTGATTATCAGTGTTAACAATATGCTCAGTGTGCTCTGTCAGCCTTGCCAGTTATCAGCTCTCCTTTCCTCACACAGACAGTGTGTGAGAAAAGGAATGCCGATAACCAGCAAGTCTGTTTACATGTGATAAGCAGTGATTGGACACAGCTGATCACACGGTAAAGGGCCGCTGTGATTGGCTCTGTACCGTGATTTGTGATCAGCCATGTCCAATGGGCACAATGATAACAGAGCGTGCCCTATGCCCTATGGACACCCTCTCAGAACTGGAGAGCAATGCTGTAGCAAGCTTTTGGCTATAGCGCAGGCAGGAAGGGGTTAAATCTAAGCACCACAAAGCAGCCCTTGATTGGTTAGGTGAAAACAAAATGGCAAAACCAAATGATTAATGTGTGATGTCAAAGTAACAGTATGGCACTTAACCCCATCCCGCCCGGCCTATTGTAATATGATGGGCGAGCGAGAGCCCTGTTATCCTGGGAGGATATAATATGAGCCACTCTGGGGCAATCGGTCACACGATGTGTCCACTGGACACAGCCAATGACAGATCACTGCACCATCCGTTGCTTATACCTTGTGATCGATGTGGTCAATCACATCAGATTAAATGACAATTGTATACAATGAAATGGCTTTGATTCATGCCTTTCATTGTGTACTATTGTGATGAGCTCTGTGATTGGTCACGTTGATCACATGGTACAGACAGGGCTAATCACAGCCCACCTGTAACATGTGATTAGCTGTGGCCAATCACAGCTAATCACAATAGTAAACACTGAATTAATAGTTTTCAATCAGGAAATATGGTTGCTTATAACTGTAAAGTTCACAGTTATAAGCAAACATAGTGTGTAAAAAAATTTAAAAAAAAAATCCTGATCACCTCCTGAGTAGTGCATTGTTACTATGGTAACACTGTATTGCTCTGGTCACTGCATGTAAAAAAAAAATGTAAGAATTTTTTTTTTGTTTGTTTTTACATACTGTCACCACGTAAACTTTTTTTTAGTTTCTTAATTTTTCAAAAAATTGTGACAAAAAAAAAAAACTTAAAAAAACTCGCCATGCCTCTTACTAGATACCTTGGACTGTCTACATTCCAAAAGGGGGTCATTTGGGGGGTATTTGTACTGTCCTGGCATTTTTGGGCCTCAAGAAATGAGATGGGCCGTCAATACATCAGGATTCATCAATTTTAAGATGTACTTTATATACCATAGTTTGTGAACTCTATAACTTTCCTACAGAGTAAATAATATACACTGATTTGGGTTATTTTTACCAAAGAAATGTAGCAGAATACAATTTGGCCTAAATTGATGAAGAAAGATCATTTATTTGCAAAATGTTATAACAGAAACTAAGAAAAACACCTTTTTATTTTCCAATTTTTTTGTCTTTGTTTCGTTTATTTAGCAAAAAATAAAAAACCCAGCAGTGATTAAAGGAGTTGTAAAGTCTTAAGGTTTTTCACCTTAATACATTCTATGCATTAAGGTGAAAAACCTTCTGCAGCACTTCCCTCCCCCCAGAGCCCCCCTTTTTCTTACCTGAACCCGATCGTTCCCACAACAAGAACGATCCCAGCAGCTCCAGCTGCTCTCTCGGGTTCTCATTGGACAGATTAATAGCAGCAGGAGCCATTGGCTCCCGCTGCTGTCAATCAAATTCAGTGACACGGGAGCCGGGGGCAGGGCCGAGTCCTGCTGTCTGTGTCAATAGACGCAGCAGCAGGACTCGGGCATGCGCCGGCACGAGTGCCCCTATGGAAAGCGGCTCTCTGTGGGGGCACTTGATGAAGAGGTGGAGCCAGGAGCGCAGCCAGGGGACCCCAGAAAAGGAGGATTGGGGCCGCTCTGTGCAAAACCCTTGCACAGAGGCGGTAAGTATAACATGTTTGTTATTTTTTACCTTTACAATCACTACCCAAAGAAAGCTTCTTATGGGTACAGTTCGCATGACCCTGTAACTGTCATTCAAAGTGTCACAACAGGACAACCAAAAAGAGGGTGTAGGGTGCCGGGTGTTGCTGTATAGAAGCCGGTACTCCATTCGGGAAAGACAAGGAACGGCCTCTTCTGCCTGGTGCTGACAAGGAGCATGCACAGTCATTGAACGTGTTTCCGGGTGTATCAGTCTCTTCATCAGCCATCACCACTGAGGCCCCAGTGCTGCGAATCTTGTCACTTCCGCCTGTCTCCTACTTGCTCTTGTGAGTGCAACTTACAATGTTTTAATAAAGTGTTTGTTTCTTAATACTTCACTATGGTGGCCTTTGCGCCTGTTGTTTCTCTCTTCCCTTGTGTACTTTTTTTTTTTTAAACGCACATGAAAACACTGCAACGGTGTAAATTAGGCTTATTAAAATACATTAATTTTTAAAAATGCAATTTACTGCATCTGGTGTAAATAAACCCTTACTGTTTTTTTATTGCTATTGCCATACTGTTTTGTTGCCTTGTTGGGAGTATTTCCCAAATAATCCTCGTTATTTAGCCTTTGTGTGTAAAAAAAATGTGCCATTGCCAGAAAGTTTATTTTCATCTGCAGCTGGAGGGCCAATACATCAACGGCACATTCGGGGTTAAGCGCTACAAGTGTATATAACTATATACTATACAAAGGATCAAGCCAGGATTCCAATAATCAGTCATATCTACTGTATGTCTTATTAGTGGCTCTTTGGAGTCCTGGCACAATTCGTCCACTAGATGGCAGTAGAGGACAGTCTGACTGATATCCTTTATTGTTGGGTCTGGTAAGACTATACAAGTATTTTTGGTAAAGTCTTGAAATGCTGTTTCAGAAAGTATGAAAATCAGGTAAGACAGATAATCTACTTTTACCTGTAAATTTGTCACACATAAGAATAATCTGAATGCTTTTTCTGCTACAATTACTGAAGTGAACATTGGAAGTTCCAATTTGAAAATACTAAAGACAGTAATGTGATTGTGTTTTTCGCAAATATATTTCCCTTAATATTTTAGCAAAATATTCCTGTTTATGAACAGTGTATATTTATGAGCTGTGGGAGCAACTGGTTAAGGCAGAATTTAAAAGCTGCTGTGTTAGAAATCAATATTAGGCTTAATTTGTGCCTGCATTGCTCTTTAAAAAGCGATCGGCAGTGGAACGCTTTTCAGAGAGCACTATAGGTGTGGCTGACATAATTTTTGTTGCTCTATGAAGCAAAGAATGTTTATAATGCCATCTGGCTGCCTTTGCAGCTTAAAGCGATTATACAGGTAAACATAAAAAAAAAACATGTCTATACTTACCTGCTCTGTGCAATGGAAATGCGCAGAGCGCCCCCGAACCTCCTCTACTCAAGGTCCCTCGTTGGCACTCCTGGCCCCTCCTCTCTCTTCTCTTTTCAAAAGAATTAGCGCAAAAACCCTGTGACATAAAAAATTGCAACAACCGCCATTTTATTCTCTAGGGTCTCTGAAAAAAATATATATAATGTTTGGGGGTTCTAAGTAATATTCAGATTAATAATATTCAGATAAAATACAGATTTTATTTTTTTCAAATACACGTTGTTCTTGCACAGACCCAAATCTCTGCTTTGGGAAAAAGCTATGTAGTAAGCACCTTGTTCTCCTGATTCTTGCAAATAAAAAAAACAAAGTCCACTTATTACATAACGTCCCACAAAAAAAACGACTTTCCCCTTTGCTTTCTGGCTATAGTGCTTAGAAGGGGGTGATGTCATAGTCCTTCCGATCAAATCCTGGAAATGATGATAATCCCAAATCTTGTTAATAGAGGTAGGTGGGCATAATGTTCCACAAAAAATATATATCTTTTTTTTTTTTTTTTTCAATTAACATGCAGCTTTTGTGCACCACAATACTCATTGAAGCTAAACACCCCCCAAAGTTTAGCCTCCCCATTCAGCAGTCCACTGCCAAACAATAAACCACAATAAACCATTGCTCTGTGGGGGCAGAGTATCTCTTCAGCAGGGGAGGGCCTTAGCTCCATATCAGACAGTGGTGAAATGTCTCTACATAATGTGTGCCTAGGATCCATGGACTGCCCAGGAAACTGATTGGAGAATTATGAGAGCTACCTGGTGCCTGCACTTTAGTGGTACTGTCTAGAAGCACCAATGTACCTGACAGGGTTGCTTTTGTTCATAAATCAGTCTGTTGCAATTATGAAAACTTCTAAATTTATTTACTAAAACTGACTAATTTTAGAAGCCCAATATAAACAGTCATCCTGACTCTTGCCTGAAAGTCGGTCTACAGGGCCCATTTCAGGACAATTCCCCTTTCTTTCCAGTGCAATGTATTATTACATGACCTACAATTATAGACCTCCAATGAGGATGCTAATTTCCTGTCTGCCATGCTAATGTTTTGGCTTCAGTACTTTCAGAGGTAGCATACAAGTATATAAATGAGGAATTGTGACTTTTCTCTGGATGTGTCTGTAACTCACAGTGACTCTATCATGCTGAAAAAGAAAATCCTGATGGAAGGTTCCCTGATGCATCCTGCACTTACATAGGGGTCAAAGCATAGCCGGGGACACAGACATGCTGTTTGCTTACCAGCCAGGACTGGGAGTTGAGGACGCTAACATCTTCATGCTAAATCACATGTATGCACACCTGGATAATACTGCAAGCACTGTGAGGGTCATGTTTTTTACTTCTCCAGTGCTTTTGATACTATCAGGCTGGATCTCTTGGACGAGTAGCTAACGGTGATACAGGTTGATGTTTCCCTTGTGTCATGGATTGCAGACTACCTGAGGGGAAGACTGCAGTATATGCGTTTGCAAGACTGTGTGTCACATAGGGTGATCAGCAATATCGGGGTTCCACGGGGGGGACAGTTCTCCCTTCTTTTCTTTTTACTGTTTATACCACTAATTTTAGTTATCAGACAGAGTCTTGCCATCTTCAGAAGTTTTCTGATGACTCTGCAGTAGTGCGATGTATCAAGGACGGGGAAGTGACTAAGTATAGGACTGTGGTGGAGAACTTTGACACATGGTGTGGGGATCATCATCTGTATCTAAATGGGACAAGGACAAAGGAGCCGGTTGTGGACTTGAGTAGGAGAAAGGCACCAGTGACCCCCATATTCATCCGAGGAGTGGATGTGGAGGTAGTAGAGAGTTACAAGTATCTGGGGGTGAACATAGATAATAAGCTGGACTGGAGCAACAACACTGAGGTGCTCTATAGGAAGGGCCAGAGCCGCCTATTATTTTTTGAGGAGACTGAGATCCTTTAACATTTGCTGGGCGATACTGAAGATGTTTTATGGGTCTGTGGTGACCAGCGCTCTCCTGTATGCAGTGGTATGCTGGGGAAGCAGGCTTAGGGTGGCTGACACCAACAGACTCAACAAACTGATTTGCAAGGCCAGTGATGTTGTTGGATTGAAGCTGGAGTCTTTAACAACAGTGTAAAGCTGGCCATACACGGGTCGAATTTCGAAAGATCTTTCTTTTGAAAATCAGAAAATTCGTGCATTTTGTGATTCGATGATGCCACCATTGATTTCGAAATTCGACCAACCAAACCTTCAATTTCACCTCATGTTCCTACAGAAAAGAATTTTCTTGTCTGGGAATCTTCTTTTCTTTCCGGGAATCTTCTTTTCTTGCACATGTGCATTTCTTTTTCGATTACATTTCTCACACGATTCTCCCATCATTGGTTCGAAAATCGTTCGTTTTTAAAAAAAATTTCCAACATGTCGGATTTTTTAAATTCGATGGCCGCACGAAAATCGGCTGTTGCTGCAGCCCACTAATGGTGCGAAATTCATACGAAAATTCTTAGATAATATTTTCGAAAGAAAGATCTTTCGAAATTCGACCCGTGTATGGCCAGCTTTAGAGAGGAGAATGTTGTTTAAGGTATGTTCAATCTTGGACAACTCCTCCCACCCGCTCCACAATACGCGGGCCAGTCTGCGGAGTACCATTAGTAAAAGATTGCTACAACCACGATGCACCACAGCGACATCATTTTTGCTTGTGGCCATCAAGTTATACAATTCTTGTATGGGGGCTGGAGGTGAAAATCAAAAAATGGTTTATGATCAGGATTTTTATATAGTTTTTATAGTATGTTGGTATTATGTTAATTATCATTTGGGGTAATGCTAGAAAGAGTGGTGTATTATTTGCATTTTGGTGGTTTGAATTTCAGTTTTTTGTAATCTGTATTATTTATTCTACATTGTATTTTAAATGTATAGATTTTTTTTAGAGTGTAGTTTTAATTTGTTTAAATTTTGTTATGTGTCTTGTTCTGTTCATTGTTGTGATCTTTTGTTGTCTTTGTTGAGTGTGGCATGTGTTGCAGTAATTTCCCTTTGGGATCAATAAAGTATTCTGAATCTGAATGAATTTAATGTTTCCTATCACTTTAAATTCTTTCAGTCAAGCTGGCCCAAGCAAACTATTTCCATTACTAAGTGATTTGGCCGCTGCCTGTGCTGTGTTCCGCAGCAAAACCAGCGACTTTCCATCTGCAGCCGAAACAAAATCTAATCAGCCTAGATCAATGAATGCAAGGCTTCCTCAGATTGGCCGAGATGGAGAGGTGGGCGGATGATGTCACAATGCCCATCTCAACCAATCAGTGGAAGACTTGCATTAATTGATAAGAATACAAGGCTTCTCCTGAAAGGCTTAGAAGCATTCAGGACAACTCAATTTTGTTTCTGCAACAAAGAAACGCTGCATAGCCATTGAGGCCCAACCATTAGGGGCACCCGGCGGCACCCCTCTCTCCACTCCCCCCCCCCCCCATATGCAATAGATAGATTCATGCATAGCATAGCATGAATCTATCCACGGCCGCCAGGGTCCCCCTATTCATGGCGCATGAATTACAGCGGCCGAGTTTTTTTTTTTTTTGAAGCACGTGATTAGAGGGTAGGCTCGGATCACAGAGAGTGCGAACGGAGCCCACCGTGATGTATTACAACAGTCAATTAATATTCACTGTTGAAACATTGATCCTCAATCCGGCCAATCAGAAGCGGGTGTGAGTCCACACTCCAGGACCTTAATGTGCTTCTTCTTGAGCCATTCCTTTGGTGCCTTGGCCATGTTTTTTGGGTCATTGTCATGCTGGAATACCCATCCATGACCCATTTTCAATGCCCTGGAGTGAAGGAGGTTCTCATCCAAGATTTGATGGTACATAGCCTCATCCATTGTCCCTTTGATGCAGTGAAGTTGTCCTGTCCCCATAATAGAAAAAACACCCCCAAAGCATAATGTTTCCACCTCCATGTTTTTGATGGTGGGAATGGTGTTCTTGAGGTCATAGGCAGCATTTCTCCTCCTCCAAACACGAAGAGTTGAGTTGATGCCAAAAAGCTTAATTTTGGTCTCCTCTGACCACAACACTTTCACCCAGTTCTCCTCTGAATCATTCAGAAGTTCATTAGCAAACTTCAGATGGGCCTGTGCAAGTGCTTTCTTGAGCAGAGGGACCTTGCAGGCGCTGCAGGATTTCAGTCCTTCAAGGCGTAGTGTGTTAACAATTGTTTTCTTGCTGACTATGGTCCCAGCTGCCCTGAGATTATTGACAAGATTCTCCCCTGTAGTTCTGGGCTGACCGTCCTCATGATCATTGAAACTCCACGAGGTGAGATCTTGCATGGAGCCCCAGACCGAAGGGAGATTCACAGATATTTTGTGTTTCTTCCATTTGCGAATAATCGCACAAACTGTTGTCACCCTCTCACCAATCTACTTGGCAATGGTCTTGTAGCCCATTCCAGCCTTGTGTGGGTTTAAAATTTTGTCCCTGACATCCTTGGACAGCTCTTTGGTCTTGGCCATGGCGGAGAGATTGTAATCTGATTGCTTTTGTGGACAGGTGTCCACTCTTTAAGAAAGTGCTCCTAATCTCAGCTTGTTACCTGTATAGAAGATACCTGGGAGCCATAAATCTTGCTGGTTGACAGGGGATAAAATATTTATATCACTCATTAAAATGCAAATCAATTTATAACTTTTTTTATATGCGTTTTTCTGGATATTTTTGTTGTTATTCTGTCTCCCACTGTTAAAATAAACCTACCATTAAAATTATAGACTGATCATGTCTGTGTCAGTGAGCAAATGTACAAAATCAGCAGGGGATCAAATACTTCCCCCCCCCCCCCCCCCTCACTGTACATGAGCTTCAACTACCGCAGGAGTATAGGCTGCAGGTCTTTGAAGCCTCCCAGGAGGCCACCTATTCTATCTTCCCTTCAGCTTGGCCCTAAATGTAGTAACCTATCTATGAAAACAGATTGCTGTGAAAACAGCGGATTCCGTTAGAAATGTATACATTCTGCACTGAAATGATCAAAGAATCACATATTTTAAAATGGATACATTGTTATAAGAGGTGTCAGTGACTGCTCCTATAACGAGCACATAAAATCCACATTGCGTCACGCTTCCTCTGAACTTCTTATGACTCATCCAGCAGTTACAGTGACATAAAAATGTGTATCGGAAAGCGTTTTATGAATCACTGACCTACATATTGCTGCTTACAAATAGCTGACACTAGGTGGCGGCAAAACACCTGCACAGGGGCCTCCACCCACAGCTTTGGAGGAGCAGAGCCCAGCCATGTGGTCCAGCCGCACTCTTGTCTTACACAGTTTTTAGCTGGACAAACATGGATCGATGATCAGCTGGTTCAGCAGGGACCGGACAAATTTCAATCCATCTATGGCTATTCCCACTCGACAGAAGTTGATCTAACAAATGTTGGAGATTTTTCATCCAATCAGTGGCTGCAGGCGATTGAAGTCCCCACTGTCCGAATACAATAGCACAATGGGGAGGATTCATTCACCCGCTTTGGGGTAACTGGTGGCTTAGGGAGAAGGAGAGGGCCCCTGGGTGGTAGTGGGAGAAGGAGATTGCTCCTGGGTGGTAGTGGGAGAAGGAGATTGCTCCTGGGTGGACGTGGGAGAAGGAGATTGCTCCTGGGTGGACGTGGGAGAAGGAGATTGCTCCTGGGTGGACGTGGGAGAAGGAGATTGCTCCTGGGTGGACGTGGGAGAAGGAGATTGCTCCTGGGTGGACGTGGGAGAAGGAGATTGCTCCTGGGTGGACGTGGGAGAAGAAGAGGGCTCCTGGGTGGCCGGTGGAGAAGGAGAGATCCCGTGGGTGGCCGGTGGAGAAGGAGAGAGCCCCTGGATGGCCGGTGGAGAAGGAGAGAGCACCTTGGTGTTTGGAGGAGGAGAGGGCCCCTGTGTGGCCATTTAGTCAACAAGAGGGACCTGGGTTGCCAGGGGAGAAGGAGAGGGCATCTGGGTGTTTGGAGGAGGAGAGGGCCCCTGGGTAGCCAGGGGAGAAGGAGGGGCTCCTGGCCCCCACCTAGGGACCCCATCTTCCCTGGGGACCAGGACCCCACCTCCCCTAAGAACAGGAACCTGATCACCCTGAGTGTGCCAACCTCACTGTCCTGGCTGATCACCCTGTGTGTGCCAACCTCACCGCTCTTCCTGATCACCCTGTGTGTGCCAACCTCACCGCCCTGCCTGCTATGTGTATTGTGTGAGGGCCCTCCTGTGACTATAAGAACTGACCCCTCTGTGTGCTCCCCTTACACGACTATCAAGGACTGTACTTACAGGCGCTGCTCCTGTAGCCAAGCTTCACTCAGTTGTGTCTTTGGATAGAGGGGGAGAATTTCACAACTTACAGATATGAGATTGCCAGTATATAGCACAGGGGCAGCCTGAGGTTTACTCTAATTTAATTTCTTCTCTGACATTGAGTCTCATGTGTGTGAAGATGTTCTGATGGACAATAAACACTTATGTTGCTGCTCTCACTTTACACTTTATGTAGATTGTTAGATACAAACATCCAGGCACAGAAATCATCACTTCTAATTCACATTCTTGTCGTCTGACCCTGCCATTGCATCCTTTCATTCCAAGGCTGATCAGATGTTTACAGACTTAGCCAACACGATCTTTCCTAGTGATGTGTGATGTCACACAATCAATGACAGCCCACCCTTATGTCAATACTGCTCATAGCAGACTGTTGTCTTCACATTGCTTGATAAAGTTAGCTACCAAGTCCTCCGGGGAGAGAAGGGTGTCCCCGTCCTTAGGGGAGAAGGGTGGCACCCTCTCCTCCTCCAACCACCCAAGGACCAGCTCTTCCAATTTTGGCCAACCCTGGGGCCATCTCCTTCTCCCCCGGCCACCCTGGGGCCCTCTTCTTCACTAAATGGCCACCTAGGTGCCCTCTCCTTCTCCCCCGGCCACCCAGGGGCCCTCTCCTCCTCCTCCAAACACCCAGGTGCCCTCTCCTTCTCCCCGGCCACCCAGGGGCCCTCTTGTTGACTAAATGGCCACCCAGGGGCCCTCTCCTCCTCCACCGGCCACCCAGGGTCTCTCTCCTCCTCCAGCCACCCAGGGGCTCTCTCCTCCCCCGGCCACCCAAGGGCCCTCTTGTTGACTAAATGGCCACCCAGGGGCCCTCTTGTTGACTAAATGGCCACCCAGGGGCCCTCTCCTCCTCCAAACACCCAGGGTCTCTCTCCTCCTCCAGCCACCCAGGGGCTTTCTCCTTCTCCACCCGCCACCCAGGGTCTCTCTCCTTTAAAAATAAAATAAAAAAATAAAAAATATCCCATAGTTTGTAGACTCTATAACTTTTGTGTAAAACCAATCAATATACACTTATTGGTGTGTTTTTTTTTTGAACAAAAATATGCAAAATACATATTGGCTTAAATTTATGAAGAAATTTGAATTTTTACAATTTTTTTTATATGTTTTATAGCAGAAAGTAAAAAATATTGTTTTTTTTTTTTTTTTTTTTTTTTTTTTTTAATTATCTGTCTTTTTGTTTATTGTGCAAAAAATAAAAAACGCAGTGGTGATCAAATACCACAAAAAGAAAGCTCTATTTGTGGGGAAAGAATGACATCAATTTCATTTATGTACAGTGTCGCATGACCGCGCAATTGTCAGTCAAAGTAACGCAGAGCCGTATCGTAAAAAATGCCTGGTCATGAAGGGAGGTAAATCTCCCGGAGGTCAAGTGGTTAAAATAACCCATCTGTAGACAACCTTATTTATACCTCTGAAAAAAATTATATTTCGAGATGCAGCAGCACAAAATATTATGTACCGAACCACAGTTTTAAAGCTGGCTATACAATCTAAATGTACAATCTCCCTTTGTGGAATGTGGATTAGACTCCCTCCAGAGGTGGTTCTGTCCAGCACAGTAGATTGCTTTAAAAAAGGCCTGGATTCTTTCCTAAATCTACATAATATAACAGGATACTGACGTTTATAGGTAAAGTTGAATCAGGGAAAATCTGATTGCCTCTCGGGGGTTCAGGAAGGAATTTTTCCCCTGCTGTAGCAAATTGGATCATGCTGGGGTTTTTCGCCTTCCTCTGGATCAACTGTGGGTGAAGGATTGTGTATATGGGATTGTTTTTTTTTTTTGGTTAAACAAGATGGACAAGATCAGCTTGCAGAGGGAAGAGGCGGGGCCGATGCTTCTCCTCCCGGCCGAACAGGCGTTACTTCTCCTCCTTAAGACTCCCTGGCCAATCGGGTCTCATGACCCGCTTCCTGATTGGCCAGGAGGAGAAGCAGGTAGCCCACAACTGGGTGGGCTCAGGGCGCAGTGTACTCCGCCCTGAGCCCACCCTTTTTAAAGCCAATGAGAGCCTCTGGCTCTAATCTAGTGCTTCATAAAAAAAACCCTCATTGAAATCTATGCGCCTGGCGCCCTGCATGTAGATTATGGGCCAGGCGCATGGATTAGCGGGCAGTACCCCTGCGCCCCTAGTGGATGGGTTGCAACTGGCCACACTCTTATACAGACTCCGACATATTGGTGTAGTTATGTATTTTCTGAACTAGATAGCAGATTTTTGTAAGGGCTCATTTATGTTGGCGTTGCCTCCCTGAAGAAGCGATCCACAATGGACCACTCTGCAGAGGGCATTTGACAGGCGGTAGGGAGGTGTATTATACTCATCAGTGCCCATCAGCGCAGCCTCGTCAGTGCCCATCAGCGCAGCCTCGTCAGTGCCTATCAGCGCAGCCTCGTCAGTGCCCATCAGCGCAGCCTCGTCAGTGCCCATCAGCGCAGCCTCGTCAGTGCCCATCAGCGCAGCCTCATCAGTGCCCATCAGCGCAGCCTTATCAGTGCCCATCAATGCAGCCTCAACAGTGCCCATCAATGCAGCCTCACCAGTGCACATTAGCGCAGCCTTATCAGTGCCCATCAATGCAGCCTCACCAGTGTCCATCAGCATAGCCTCACCAATGCCCATCAATGCAGCCTGATCAGTGCCCATCAGCTCAGCCTTACCTGTGCCCATCAATGCAGCCTGATCAGTCCTCATCAGCTCAGCCTCACCAGTGCCCATCAGCGCAGCTTTGCTAGTTCATGAGGAGGGGAGAGCCGCCGGTTTACACAGAGCAGGGATCTCCCGCTTACCCGACGCGGCTGGGGTCACACTAAGTCCTGCCTCCAGGACCGGCTCCTATGATGGACGTCACACACGTCCCGGTGGTGCACCAGTGTGACATCCATCATAGGAGCCGGTCCAAGAGGCTGGACTTCATGACACTGCGGCCGTGCCGGGAAAGCTGGAGATCCGTGCTCTGTGTAATACGGCAGGGTTCGCCCCCCCTTTCCTTCAGAGGCAGCTCCTGCACCTGCTCAGGATCGGCCCTGCAAAGCGGTAGGCTAGTCTGGCCCTGTATAGCCCCAAGTTCCCGTGCCAACCCCAGGCCTTTGGACTCAGGGCTAATAATTATCAATTAGCAATATGAGACCCGGGGCTTTTTGGGGGCCCACTTGGACCCAGATCAGGATCCCCCTCCCGACATCACTACCTACCATTAAAATTAAAGACTGATCATGTCTTTTGTCAGTGGGCAAACATACAAAATCAGCAGGGGATAAAATACTTTTTTCCCTCACTGTAGCTTTGCACCTGTTTACTAAACCGCAAATTATGACTACTCTCTGTTTGACTGATTACTCATTCTGTTAAACACCCTCAAAAGACACTATGTCAGCAAAGTGTATGTATAACCAAACCTTTTTTTGGGGGTTTTGATTAGTAAAGAAAAGGGGTTGAGTAAAGTTTTTTTTTTTTCCTGTATGTGACATTACCTTTACTTACGTACTCACTCAAAGTGCTACCTGGTTACACAAAAACGAATCTCCATTTGTGTACTCATGATTAGGGATGGGCCCGGTGCTCGATGCGAACCCATGTTCGCATCGAGCACCGGGTGTTCGCTCGCTCGGCGAGCCCAGAACTATTTTGGCCGCTCGCATCACGTTCGTGTGATGCGAGCGGCCCCGCAATGCATTGCGGCCGGCGCGGCCGGCGCAGTGCATTGCTGGCTGATGATTGGCCAAGCATGCACTGTGACCCCGCATGCTTGGCCAATCACAGCGCCGGAAACTCGAAGAGCCATAATTGGCTACAGGCAGGATGCCTGTAGCCAATTACAGCTCAGGGGCTTTAGTACACGCTCCCCCCTATAAAAGGCCGCCACGCCGTCTGCGCCGGTCACATGCTGTTCCGGCGTAGATAGAGCAGGATAGTTCTGTGACACTCTGCTGGATTTAGTTAGTTAGAGAGATTTACTTAGAGAGATTGAGTTAGATAGATTCATTTAGAAAGATTGATTTAGAAAGAGGGGCTTGTAGTGTGTTCGTGGCAGGCAGGCAGAGCTCCTATATTTTGTTCCCAGAAGCACCTATAGGACTTGTAGTGTGTTCGTGGCAGGCAGGCAGAGCTCCTATATTTTGTTCCCAGAAGCACCTATAGGACTTGTAGTGTGTTCGTGGCAGGCAGGCAGAGCTCCTATATTTTTGTTCCCAGAAGCACCTATAGGACTTGTAGTGTGTTCGTGGCAGGCAGGCAGAGCTCCTATATTTTGTTCCCAGAAGCACCTATAGGACTTGAAGTGTGTTAGTCCCATCACACAGAGATCATATATTTTGTTCCCAGAAGCACCTATAGGACTTGAAGTGTGTTAGTCCCATCACACAGAGATCATATATTTTCTTCCAAGAAGCACCTATAGGACTTGAAGTGTGTTAGTCCCATCACACAGACCTATATTTTCTTCCCAGAAGCACCCATAGGACTTGAAGTGTGTTAGTCCCATCACACAGAGATCATATATTTTGTTCCCAGAAGCACCTATAGGACTTGAAGTGTGTTAGTCCCATCACACAGACCTATATTTTCTTCCCAGAAGCACCCATAGGACTTGAAGTGTGTTAGTCCCATCACACAGAGATCCTATATTTTGTTCCCAGAAGCACCTATAGGACTTGAAGTGTGTTAGTCCCATCACACAGACCTATATTTTCTTCCCAGAAGCACCCATAGGTCTTGAAGTGTGTTAGTCCCATCACACAGAGATCATATATTTTGTTCCCAGAAGCACCTATAGGACTTGAAGTGTGTTAGTCCCATCACACAGACCTATATTTTCTTCCCAGAAGCACCCATAGGACTTGAAGTGTGTTAGTCCCATCACACAGAGATCCTATATTTTGTTCCCAGAAGCACCTATAGGACTTGAAGTGTGTTAGTCCCATCACACAGACCTATATTTTCTTCCCAGAAGCACCCATAGGTCTTGAAGTGTGTTAGTCCCATCACACAGAGATCATATATTTTGTTCCCAGAAGCACCTATAGGACTTGAAGTGTGTTAGTCCCATCACACAGAGACCTATATTTTCTTCCCAGAAGCACCTATAGGACTTGAAGTGTGTTAGTCCCATCACACAGATCTATATTTTCTTCCCAGAAGCACCCATAGGACTTGAAGTGTGTTAGTCCCATCACACAGAGATCATATATTTTGTTCCCAGAAGCACCTAAAGGACTTGAAGTGTGTTAGTCCCATCACACAGACCTATATTTTCTTCCCAGAAGCACCTATAGGACTTGAAGTGTGTTAGTCCCATCACACAGAGATCATATATTTTGTTCCCAGAAGCACCTAAAGGACTTGAAGTGTGTTAGTCCCATCACACAGAGATCATATATTTTGTTCCCAGAAGCACCTATAGGACTTGAAGTGTGTTAGTCCCATCACACAGAGATCATATATTTTGTTCCCAGAAGCACCTATAGGACTTGAAGTGTGTTAGTCCCATCACACAGACCTATATTTTCTTCCCAGAAGCACCTATAGGACTTGAAGTGTGTTAGTCCCATCACACAGACCTATATTTTCTTCCCAGAAGCACCCATAGGACTTGAAGTGTGTTAGTCCCATCACACAGAGATCCTATATTTTGTTCCCAGAAGCACCTATAGGACTTGAAGTGTGTTAGTCCCATCACACAGTCCTTTTTTTTCTTCCCAGAAGCACCCATAGGACTTGAAGTGTGTTAGTCCCATCACACAGAGATCCTATATTTTGTTCCCAGAAGCACCTATAGGACTTGAAGTGTGTGTTAGTCCCATCACACAGACCTATATTTTTCTTCCCAGAAGCACCCATAGGACTTGAAGTGTGTTAGTCCCATCACACACAGAGATCATATATTTTGTTCCCAGAAGCACCTATAGGACTTGAAGTGTGTTAGTCCCATCACACAGAGACCTATATTTTCTTCCCAGAAGCACCTATAGGACTTGAAGTGTGTTAGTCCCATCACACAGACCTATATTTTCTTCCCAGAAGCACCCATAGGACTTGAAGTGTGTTAGTCCCATCACACAGAGATCATATATTTTGTTCCCAGAAGCACCTAAAGGACTTGAAGTGTGTTAGTCCCATCACACAGACCTATATTTTCTTCCCAGAAGCACCTATAGGACTTGAAGTGTGTTAGTCCCATCACACAGAGATCATATATTTTGTTCCCAGAAGCACCTAAAGGACTTGAAGTGTGTTAGTCCCATCACACAGACCTATATTTTCTTCCCAGAAGCACCTATAGGACTTGAAGTGTGTTAGTCCCATCACACAGAGATCATATATTTTGTTCCCAGAAGCACCTATAGGACTTGAAGTGTGTTAGTCCCATCACACAGACCTATATTTTCTTCCCAGAAGCACCTATAGGACTTGAAGTGTGTTAGTCCCATCACACAGAGATCCTATATTTTGTTCCCAGAAGCACCTATAGGACTTGAAGTGTGTTAGTCCCATCACACAGACCTATATTTTCTTCCCAGAAGCACCTATAGGACTTCTAGTGTGTTAGTGGCATCACACAGAGCTCCTCTATTTTCTTTGCAGAAGCACCCATAGGACTTCTAGTGTGTTAGTGGCATCACACAGAGCTCCTATATTTTCTTCTCAGCAGCACCCACAGGACTTCTAGTGTGTTAGTGGCATCACACAGAGCTCCTCTATTTTCTTTGCAGAAGCACCCATAGGACTTCTAGTGTGTTAGTGGCATCACACAGAGCTCCTCTATTTTCTTTGCAGAAGCACCCACAGGACTTCTAGTGTGTTAGTGGCATCACACAGAGCTCCTCTATTTTCTTTGCAGAAGCACCCATAGGACTTCTAGTGTGTTAGTGGCATCACACAGAGCTCCTATATTTTCTTCTCAGCAGCACCCACAGGACTTCTAGTGTGTTAGTGGCATCACACAGAGCTCCTCTATTTTCTTTGCAGAAGCACCCATAGGACTTCTAGTGTGTTAGTGGCATCACACAGAGCTCCTATATTTTCTTCTCAGCAGCACCCACAGGACTTCTAGTGTGTTAGTGGCATCACACAGAGCTCCTCTATTTTCTTTGCAGAAGCACCCACAGGACTTCTAGTGTGTTAGTGGCATCACACAGAGCTCCTCTATTTTCTTTGCAGAAGCACCCATAGGACTTCTAGTGTGTTAGTGGCATCACACAGAGCTCCTATATTTTCTTCTCAGCAGCACCCACAGGACTTCGAGTGTGTTAGTGGCATCACACAGAGCTCCTCTATTTTCTTTGCAGAAGCACCCATAGGACTTCTAGTGTGTTAGTGGCATCACACAGAGCTCCTATATTTTCTTCTCAGCAGCACCCACAGGACTTCTAGTGTGTTAGTGGCATCACACAGAGCTCCTCTATTTTCTTTGCAGAAGCACCCACAGGACTTCTAGTGTGTTAGTGGCATCACACAGAGCTCCTCTATTTTCTTTGCAGAAGCACCCATAGGACTTCTAGTGTGTTAGTGGCATCACACAGAGCTCCTATATTTTCTTCTCAGCAGCACCCACAGGACTTCTAGTGTGTTAGTGGCATCACACAGAGCTCCTCTATTTTCTTTGCAGAAGCACCCATAGGACTTCTAGTGTGTTAGTGGCATCACACAGAGCTCCTATATATTCTTCTCAGCAGCACCCACAGGACTACCGACTACAATGGCTGGAAGACCGCCAAGGGGAGGCAGAGCGTGCAGAGCCAAGAACACAGGGCAGGCAGGCTCTGTTTCTAGTGGACGTGGCCGTGGCCGCGGCCGTGGACGTGGTCGTGCATCGTCATCAGCACGTGGCCATGGGACACGCGCGTCTTTGTTTTCGGCAGCTGGACATGTGGAGCCGCATCATGCTGAAGGCTTGGTAGAATGGATGACCAAGCCCTCCTCATCCTCCTCATCCTCTCTCACCCAGGCTCAGGGTACTGGCAGAGCATCATCAGCCACCCCTTCCCTAGACCCACCATGTCCTCCTGAGGAGTCCCCCGAACTCTTTGAGCACAGTGTTGGGTACATGCTCCAGGAGGATGCCCATCGATTCGAAGGCTCGGATGATGATACCCAGCTTGAGGAATCTGGCAGTACTGTTCCACCAGCTGCAGCTTACTGCCAGGTTTGCTCTAGTGGTGAAGAGGGAGGGGATGATGAGGTCACTGACTCCACGTGGGTGCCTGAAGGGAGAGAGGATGAGGAGGAGGACGAGGAGGAGGAGGATGCGGCGTCACATGTCCAACGAGGCAGGATGCCCCCTGGAGGCCAGCACAGCAACTGTACAACACCGCAGAGCTCCGCCTGTGCAGGGCGCTGCCTCTGCACGTTATCAGAAAAGTTCTTTGGTGTGGGCCTTTTTTGAGATGAGTGCAGCAGATCGCACCACTGCTATTTGCAATATTTGTCTCAAGCGTATCTCGCGTGGCCAAAACATCAGCCGCTTGGGCACCACAAGCATGACCAGACATATGTCGACCTGCCATGCAGCTCGTTGGCAGGCACACATAAAAGACCCACACCAAAGAACTAAGCGGACCTCTCCTTGCTCCTCATCAGCTGGGATCTCCATCCCCACTACACCTTCAGTCCTCTCTGAAAGCTGCTCTGAGAGGACTGAAGGTGTAGAATTAGGTGTGTCACAACCAAGTACTTGCAGTACACCGACGTCCGATTGCAGCAGGCAAATTTCCCTGCCCCAGCTGCTGGACCGTAGAAAGAAGTACACTCCCAGCCATCCACATGCCCAGCGGTTGAATGCTAGCTTGGCTAAATTGCTAGCACTTCAACTGCTGCCTTTTCAGTTGGTAGACTCGGCCCCCTTCCGTGAGTTTGTTCAATGTGCGGTTCCTCAGTGGCAGGTTCCCAAACGCCACTTTTTCTCACGGAAGGCGATTCCGTCTCTCTACCGGCATGTGGAGGGCAATGTCCATGCCTCGCTGGACAGGGCGGTCAGCGGTAAGGTGCATATTACCGCTGACTCATGGTCCAGCAGGCATGGACAGGGACGGTACCTTTCTTTCACGGCCCATTGGGTCACTCTATTGGCAGCTGGGAGGGATGCAGGACAAGGTGCAGTAGTGTTGGAGGTTGTTCCGCCACCACGCCTCCAAAACGCTACTACTGCTACTGGTTGTGACACACCTCTCTCCTCCACCCCCTCCTCTTCTTCTTCCTCCAGTGCTCTGTCCTTGGAACCAGCGGTGCTCCGTAGGCGTACAAGGGGCTACGCAAGTACGCAGGCAAAAAGATGCCATGCCGTGCTTGCGCTGGTGTGTTTGGGGGACAGGAGCCACACTGGGCCAGAGGTTCTGGCAGCTCTGCAGGGGCAGGCCGAGAGGTGGTTGACGCCACGTCAGCTTAAGCCAGGAATGGTCGTTTCTGACAATGGCACCAACCTCCTCTCCGCCCTGCGACAGGGGCAGCTCACCCATGTGCCCTGCATGGCTCACGTCCTCAACCTGGTGGTGCAGCGGTTCTTGGGCAGGTTCCCAGGCTTACAGGATGTCCTGAGGCAGGCCAGGAAAGTCTGTGTGCATTTCCGCTGATCTTATAATGCCAGTGCTCGGCTGACTGAGTTGCAAAAGGAGCTGAACCTGCCCAAGAACCGCCTAATATGTGACATGCCCACCAGGTGGAACTCAACGTTGGCCATGCTGCAGCGACTGCACACGCAGCAGAGGGCCATCAATGAGTACCTTTGCGACTATGGCACCAGGACAGGGCAGGGGAGCTTGGTTTTTTTTCCCCACGTCAGTGGAGCATGATCAGGGATGCATGCACTGTCCTCTCATCATTTGAGGAGGCCACGAGGATGGTGAGCAGTGACAGTGCATGCATCAGTGACACTGTCCCTCTTGTCCACCTGTTGGAGCATACGCTGCGTGGGATAATGGACAGGGCACTTGAGGCAGAACAGAGGCAGGAAGAGGAGGACTTCCTTGCCTCTCAAGGCCCCCTTTATCCGGACAGTGTTCCTTCTGTCCCACCCAGGAAGAGGATGAGGAGGAGGAGGAGGAGGAGGATTGCGTGAGCATGGAGGTGGAGCCTGGCACTCAGCATCAGCAGCAGCAGTCTTTTAGGGATGATGTACAGTCCCAACAAACCAGTGGACTTGTACGTGGCTGGGAGGAGGTGGCTGGCGATCATGTCATCCTCAGTGACCCAGAAGACTCCGGACCGAATGCCTCAGCTAACCTACGCTGCATGGCCTCCCTGATCCTGCAAAGCCTGCGGAAGGATCCTCGTGTTCTTCGGATCAAGGAGAGGGACCATTACTGGCTGGCCACTCTCCTTGATCCGCGGTACAAGGGTAAGGTTGCGGACCTTATCTTGCCGTCGCAGAGGGAGCAGAGGATGAGACATCTCAGGGAGGCCTTGCAGAAAGGTCTGTGCAACGCGTTCCCAGAAACTGTGAGGCTACAAACTCCTGGTCCTGGGCGACGAGTTGCTGAGGCTTCGGTCAGTAGCAGAAGGAGCGGTGGGGAAGGTGGACGTCTGACCGATGCGTTCAGACAATTTTTTAGTCCGCAGCCCCAAGGTATGATCGGTTCCAGCAACCATCGCCAGCGTCTGATATACATGGTGCAGGAATACCTTGGGGCAAGGTCAGACTTGGACACCTTTCCCACCGAAAATCCTCTGGCTTACTGGGTCCTGAGGATGGATCACTGGCCAGAGCTTGCACAGTATGCAATTGAGCTACTGGCCTGTCCTGCCTCCAGCGTTCTTTCCGAACGCACATTCAGTGCTGCTGGAGGATTTGTCACCGATCATAGGGTGCGCCTGTCCACCGCCTCGGTTGATCGACTGACCTTCATCAAAATGAATCAGTCTTGGATCACCACCAGCTACCAGGCACCTGAGGCGGATATAACCGAATAATTTTTAATATCACATCCCTTCAAGACTGCCTATGCTGATGCTGAGTGACTGTCCTCTTATGTTCACTGACTATCCTCTTCCTCCTCCTCAATGATCCATGCCACCACACCAGTGCCTAAGGCACAATTTTTCAGCCCCTGTTTAACAGGGGCGTGTACATACAATTTTTATAAAAAAATGCTTCGCAACACGTGTGACTGCTGTGCTCCAAGTACAGTATCTGTGAGGGGTTGCAGTGTTGTGGCACCAGCACCAGTGCCTAAGGCAAATTTTTCAGCCCCTGTTTAACAGGGGCGTGTACTTACAATTTTTTAAAAAAATGCTTCGCAACACGTGTGACTGCTGTGCTCCAAGTACAGTATCTGTGAGGGGTTGCAGTGTTGTGGCACCAGCACCAGTGCCTAAGGCAAATTTTTCAGCCCCTGTTTAACAGGGGCGTGTACTTACAATTTTTTAAAAAAATGCTTCGCAACACGTGTGACTGCTGTGCTCCAAGTACAGTATCTGTGAGGGGTTGCAGTGTTGTGGCACCAGCACCAGTGCCTAAGGCACAATTTTTCAGCCCCTGTTTAACAGGGGCGGGTAATTACAATTTTTTAAAAAAATGCTTCGCAACACGTGTGACTGCTGTGCTCCAAGTACAGTATCTGTGAGGGGTTGCAGTGTTGTGGCACCAGCACCAGTGCCTAAGGCACAATTTTTCAGCCCCTGTTTAACAGGGGCGGGTAATTACAATTTTTTTTTAAAAAATGCTTCGCAACACGTGTGACTGCTGTGCTCCAAGTACAGTATCTGTGAGGGGTTGCAGTGTTGTGGCACCAGCACCAGTGCCTAAGGCACAATTTTTCAGCCCCTGTTTAACAGGGGCGGGTAATTACAATTTTTTAAAAAAAATGCTTTGCAACACGTGTGACTGCTGTGCTCCAAGTACAGTATCTGTGAGGGGTTGCAGTGTTGTGGCACCAGTGCCTAAGGCACAATTTTTCAGCCCCTGTTTAACAGGGGCGGGTAATTACAAATCTTGATCTAATAGTTCACAGCAGGGCCCATTCCTGCGCCCACCAAGAGTAACTATGAGGGCCTACAGTCTTGTGGCAACACCGTCCACCACCACCGCCAAAGGCCCAATTTTTCTGCCCTGTTCATCAGGTGCTTGCAATTACAAATCTTGATCTAATAACTCACAGCAGGGCCCATTCCTGCGCCCACCAAGAGTAACTATGAGGGCCTACAGTCTTGTGGCAACACCGTCCACCACCACCGCCAAAGGCCCAATTTTTCTGCCCTGTTCATCAGGTGCTTGCAATTACAAATCTTGATCTAATAACTCACAGCAGGGCCCATTCCTGCGCCCACCAAGAGTAACTGTGAGAGCTTACAGTCTTGTGGCAACACCGTCCACCACCACCACCACCACCCCCAATTTTTCTGCCCTGTTCAACAGGTGCATGCAATTACAAATCTTGATCTATTAACTCACAGCAGGGCCCATTCCTGTGCCCACCAGTCTTGTGGCTACACCAACATCTAATAGGGCAAATTTCTGCAGAGTATATACGCCAGGCCCCTACTTTCAAACATCCAACTTACAAACGATTCCTACTTGCAAATGGAAAGAGAAAACAGGAAGTGAGAGGAAATCTACCCCTAGGAAGGGAAATTCTATCCTGTTAGATTTAATTTGGGAAAAAGGTATCTCCTCTCTACTGATACTTTATCACCAATCCTTGTTTCAATTAAAACCCCACTTTTTCCAAAAACATTTGTCATTGGGACGGAAAGTTAGGTGACATGTTCTGAACAGATGTGCAAAGACAGCAAATGTTACAGGGGTGATAACCCCTCCCTATGTTCTCCAAAAAGCTTAAAAATAGATTTTTTTGGGATGGAGCTACACTTCATAATGTACCTGTTCAGATTCTACTTAAGAACAAACCTAAAGCCGCAAGTGGTTTTAAATGGCTTCTTTTTTTCCTTTACAAATGTCATTTTGTGCAAGGACAGTTCTAAACACGGGAAACACATGCCACTTCACAGGCATACTTTAGACACCCCCCAGGTACCATATTTAAAGGAAAATTTCACTTTTTTTTTTTCACTTTATGCATCATTAAAATGACTGCTCCCGAAAAAACGTTAGTTTTTAAAAGTTCTTTTTGCATTGATATATGTCCCCTGGGGCAGGACCCGGGTCCCCAAACCTGTTTTATGACATTAACATGCATATTGGCCGTTGTAATTAGCACTTTTGATTTCGAACGTTCGCGTCCATTATAACGTATAGGGTTCGAAAATTCGCGCGAACTTTCGGTCGGTTCGAAGGTTCTGGTGCGAACCGAACCCGGGGTGTTCGGCTCATCCCTACTCATGATAAATACATTTACAATAAGCAAATAAACCAATTTTGCAAAAAATAAAAAAAAAAAACTGATCATGTGAAGTTTTGTGAAATAAAGAATGAATAAATACATACAGTGCCTTGAAAAAGTATTCATACCCCTTGAAATTTTCTACATTTTGTCATGTTACAACCAAAAACGTAAATGTATTTTATTGGGGTTTTATGTGATAGACCAACACAAAGTGGCACATAATTGTGAAATGCAAGGAAAATTATAAATGGTTTTCAAATTTTTTACAAATAATAATGTGAAAAGTGTGACGTGCATTTGTATTCAGCCCCCCTGAGTCAATACTTTGTAGAACCACCTTTCACTGCAATTACAGCTGCAAGTCTTTTAGGGGATATCTTTACCAGCTTCGCCAGAGAGTGACTTTTTTGCCCATTCTTCTTTGCAAAAGCTCTGTCAGATTGAATGGAGAGCGTCTGTGAACAGCAATTTTCAAGTCTTGCCACTGATTCTCAGTTGGATTTAGGTTGGGACTTTGACTGGGCCTTTCCAAAACATGACTATGCTTTGATCTAAACCATTCCATTGTAGCTCGGGCTGTATGTTTAGGATCGTTGTCCTGCTGGAAGGTGAATCTCTGCCCCAGTCTCAAGTCTTTTGCAGACTTTAACAAGTTTTCTTCTAAGATTGCCCTGTTTTTGGCTCCATCCATCTTCCCAACAACTCTGACCAGCTTCCCTGTCACTGCTGAAGAAAAGCGACCCCACAACATGATGCTGCCACCACCATGTTTCACGGTGGGGATGGTGTGTTTCGGGGTGATGCGCAGTGTTAGTTTTCCCCCACACATATCGTTTTGATTTTAGGCCAAAAAAAATAATTTTGGTCTCATCTGACCAGAGCACCTTCTTCCACATGTTTGCTGTGTCCCCCACATGGCTTATTTTTTACCAAAAACATATTGGCCTAAATTGATGGAGAAATTCGATTTTTAAAAATTTTTTTATTGTATTTGTTTTACAGCAGAAAGTACTGTAAGAAATATATATATTTTTTTTTCAAAATTGTCAGTCTTTTTTGGTGCAAAAAATTAAAACCGCAGAGGTGATCAAATACCACCAAAAGAAAGCTATGTTTGTGAGAAAAAAGACATACATTTTATTTGGGTACAGCGTCGCACGACTGCACAATTATCAGTTGAAATAACGCAGTGCCGTATCGCAAAAAATGGCCTGGCCATGAAGGGGAATAAACCTTCTAGAGGGCAAGTGGTCAAAAAAAGTGGTCCCCTTCAGTGTCCCCACTCACTCACCGACTGGTGTGGACTCAAATTATAAGAGTCACAAGCGCTCTATAATGTCCTGGATATGCTGGAACTTGTAGTCTTTCTTGCTGGTTATGTTCCCTGGTGGTGTGCCATAAAACAGTATTTTTACTCATAGGGGGACATAAAAAGGATGGCAAAAAAAGATCCAAATGGTGCAATTGCATTTATTAAAATAATTGGTAAAGTTAAAAGTAGTTACGCTCACTTGTGCATGAAGAAATGCAAGGAAAATGCAGAACCTGAAGTTTGCATCAACATGCGTCTCACTGGCCGGAAATAACGTCAACACCCACGGTCACCTGACGTGTTTTGCCGCTCCCGCAGGGCGTTATCAAAGCCTTCTTTACTACCTGTCCAATGGAAAGGAAATCCCTTTTTGGACTTCTGCCTTTTTTTTTATACAGGCTGTATGACTTATACTTTTAGTCCTGTAGTCCCATTTCTTCTTTTTATCAGCTACATATTGTATATTAGGGGAGCTACCGTTTTTTACTTTTGAAAGGAAACCTTTAGCCCCATCAAAAGAGACTTGCGTGTGACAACAGGACAAAACAGTTTCCCACAGTCCATTATACTCAACTCAGCATCTTCACAGGACAAACCTTTCCATCATCATCAATAATACCTACACCATGGTCTTATCTTGCCCCTCACTAACCTGGACATTCCTCTCTACCATATTCTACTTAGAGATTCAAGCTTAAAATGAACCTGTGACCAGGCTGTAGACATTCAAGTATTTTGCATATTCTTAACAAGAAGTAGATGAGATTTGAAACAAGCCCTCACTAACTCCAGTAGCTACAGGAACTGTGGGGCAATTCATCCTCAAAGTGGAATTCCAGGATAAACCCAACTAATCTTAAAACTGTTCTCTCCCCTCTTCTAATACTTATGCTGACTAACCTGTGTATGAATGTATATGCATTCAGATTTTATGGTCCGGTCATGTGCTCCGGCCCCCCTGTGTCAACCAGCAGCGGCTGCAGGGGAGGGGAGGAAGCGGCAACAACAAATAAACCATACATATGGGTGCCGTCACCACTCACACACATTGCCTGCCGTTGTTGAACACTCTCTCCTCGTCCCTACAGCCAGTGTGGGCTGAGACACAGGGGAGATCATGTGACCAGACCAGAGCAGCCTAAAAATTTGAAAATATACATCTTTCTTGCACAGGTTAGTCAGCATATGTGTCATAAGGGGGGGGGGGCATTTTTAAGATTAGTTAGGTTTATCCTGGAATTTATTATGAATCACACAGAGAATTTATTATGAATCACACAGTGATTTGAGCCCATTAATTTTGAATGAGCTCAGAAATCGAGGATCGGGGCCTCTCTGTGCAAAGCGAGCTGCACAGTGGAGAAAAGAGAACAGGGAGGCGGGACTTTAAATGAAGTACTCGGAAGGTCTCCTCTGCGTACTTCATTTAAAGTCCCGCCTCCCTGTTCTCTTTTCTCTTAACATGGCAAAAGTGAGACACAAGGGTGGTCATCCTATACCAGAATTTAGGCCATGCTGCAACCAGGAATGTCACAGCAGACAGGAGTTTCTTAATATGCCACCTCAGCTCTTCTGAAGAAGCACATACAGACAGGCAGACTAAAGATGGGAAGCACAATGGTTGGCCATGAAGACAGAGCAGCACACAAGGAATACGTTGCACTTCTTTTGTAAGATTTAATGCACTGCTATCAGCTCAGAACTGGTGGAAATCACTAGAACAGAAGACTGATCAAAAATGGTCTTCATGGGAGGAGATGTCACCCAATAACCAATCCTTCAAGAAATACTTATCTACACGTGAAAACAGGAAAAAACTGGGGTGCAGAAAGAGGGCAGCAGGCCATCTGGACTAAGGAGGCAAAATTTTAAAAATGTTGTTGTGACATATTGTCCTTGCAGGCTGAAGAACAATTCATAGGTGGACATTGGCAGGAACAGTACATGAATGTTCTAGTGGGAAGGATAGTGGAGGCTTAGGGCTGCAGATCTGCCAATGTCAGTGATTTAGTCCAAATCAATAGTCCAAGATTTAAAAGCACTGCTATTAGCTCAGAACTGGTAGAACTCACTGGAACCCTGGTACAGAAGACTGATCAAAAATGGTCTTCATGGGAGGAGATGTGACCCAATAACCAGTCTCCAAGAAATCCTCACCTACACGTGAAAACAGAAAAACTGGGGTACAGAAAGATGGCAGCAGGCGATCTGGACTAAAGGAGCCTGTGACGGATCCTGTATTCAAGGTGTCCGCCGTAAATGCTTCCTAAGTCCTGGAACATGAGTCCAATGGATCTGGTTATAGGAACCCCCAAGAATTAGACGGCACTATTTCTTGAGGTACATCAGGAATGAATCTTTATTTGACATGTCACACATATATACAGCCAGATGACTCACACCTAGCCTAATTAGCATGAGCTAATTATCTTAATCAACACTGGACTCCTTCATTCAATTGCAGGGTTAATTAGCACATACAACAATAGGTGAAAACACTCCTACAAGCCAGACTATACTCAATTACATAACAGACAGGCTGTCTGGAGTTCATGACATTAGCACCTCTTGCTAATATGCCAAATACACATACAGATTCTATGTGTATTGGGGGGCCAGCATGGACCTGAATCCAAGTAACACCAGCTCAGGGGTCCCAGGCTTGCAGCCCAAAAAGAGCACCGTTCCCCCAAATGCCAGGGCCCGTAATCAGTTGGCAAGAGGCTTGCATTTCGTCCTCTCAAAAAGCCTGTGTCCCGGCTAGGTCTGTCACAGAGCCAAAATATGAATTGTTTTTTTTGCGACAGAAGGCCCGTTATCTTCACTGACTGAAGAACAGTTCATGGATGGATGTTGGCAGGATCGGTACATGGATGGTTGGCAGAACAGTGAGGGACAGTGGAGGCTAGGGGCTGCAGTTCATGGAGTTAGTTATTTAGTTCAAATTGATGGTTGCCTCCCTGTTGAGAATACAGGAAGATCCTTATCCATCCTGCAATACCATAAGGGAAGGTGTCTGATTAGTCCCAACATTTATTTCGGAAACAGGACAATGATCCCAAACTCAGAGAACCAACTTCAGGAGGAACAGGGAATCCGAAAAGATGGTATGGCCCTCACAATCCTTGATCTCCCCATTACTGAGAGTTTTTACCTAATCTGACTGTATTGGCACACTAGAGGGTGCTACAAGTCACCTACCCCTAAAAATCAACCATGTCCCCATTGGCTAGAAAAAAAATAAAAAATGTCTCCTGTGCCAAGGAGCAAGGGCATCCCATAAGAAAAATAGGTGATGGGAACAAACTTGGAAGGGTTTTGTACAAATAAAAAAAATCTGTACTAAAATATATACACTGAATATATACACTTTTCACACAAGTCTCTGAAGAAGGAGCTCCTCCATAGCAACAGAAGGCCTCCCCAATAGATATTTTTTCAGGAACAATAGCTCTTCTGGAAGAAAATAAAGATGTTGTGCCGGCCTAGTAAGTGGGGAACAAACAAAGTGGGAACCGATCTTCCTCTGCAGTAGACATATGCAGAATGGAAAAATTGGTTTTGTGTCGTTTCGGATAGATTCGTTATGTTACTAATTCCCATTTGTTGATTTGTTTTGGAGTTCCTTTAGTTTAGTTTTGTTTATAAATTTTCAAACCAATTCAAAATTTTCAGAACGATTCGGATCGATAGAAAAATGATTGACCAATTCTAATTCTGTGTGAAGAATAGCTGGTTGTTAAGGAGCGGATTGGGAATCCTGCCGCCTCATCCTTAACAACCGATAATTCATCAGCTGTCAGCGGGCTTCCCCATTGACAGCTATTGTAAACAAAAGAATGCTGGCAATAGAAACTTCTGAAAAAAACAGCGTGGGGTCCCCTGCAACCTATACCAGGCCCTTTGAGAACCCCCCAAAATAAAATAAAAATAAAAAACAGCGTGGCACCCCCCCTCCCAAAATCAATACCATGTCCTTATCTGAGCATGTAGCCCTGCAGGTTAGGAAAGGGGGGGGGGATGAGCAAGCAGGGGAGTACTGGGAGGGGGTACTATGTACCCCATACTCATTCACATGGGGGATGGGATCTAGGGGCCCCTTGTTAAAGGGGGCTTCCAGAATCCGATAAGCCCCCCTTCGCTTCAGATCCCCACAACCACCGGCCAGTGTTGTGGGGAAGAGGCCCTTGTCCCCATCCACATGGGGACAAGGTGCTCTGGGTGGGGGACTGAACCCCCCCACACCAAAAGCACCCTACCCATGGGCATGAGGGCATGTATGGTGGGGGGGGCTCGCTCACCCCATCCCCCTTCCTGATCTGCCCCGCTGCATGCTCGGATAAGGGTCTGGTATTGATTTTGGGGAGGCCATCTTTTAAAAATTTGGGGGTTTAGATGGGGGGGAACCCCCACACTGTTTTTTTTTATTTTTTTTATTTCTATTGCAGGCATTCTTTTGTTTACATTTCAGCTCTCAGTGGGGAAGCCCGCTGACAGCTGATGAATCATCGGTTGTTAAGGACACGGCGGCCCGCTCCTTTACAACCAGCTATTCTTCACACAGAATTCGAAATGGTCCATCATTTTTCAACCTATCAGAATTTAAATCATTCATACCTGCAAGTGGCGCATAGCCACACTCACCCCTCGTGCTCGCTGGCACATCTGCCATACACCACTTCCGACGCCACTTCCGACAGACTATTTCCGACGCCTGTTTGAAGAGGAACCCTCCGGTAAGATTGGTTTTGATGACCTTCCCAAGGCTACCCCCGCTGATGGAACTAATACTCTCATCAAACTGCCGGCGAAGATTATTAAATCCTATAAAGCCCCATACACACGCTCGGATTATCCGAGGACCAGGTCCGTCGGATCATGTCCGTCGTACTTTGTCCGATGTTGGTTTTGCGTACACACGGTCGGACAAAGTTGTCGGAAAATCCGATCATTCTGAACGTGGTGACGTTTGTTGCCTACGACGGGACTACGTAGAGGCTAGTAGCCAATAGCTTTGGTCTTGTAATGTGATCTGAGCATGCGTAGCACTTTGTCCGTCGGACTACGTTACACACGATCGGATTTGGTGTGATTGGACTTTGTTGTCAAAAAATCTATCCAGCAGGAGATAGGACTTTTTTCCGTCGGACAATCCGATGGAAACTGTCCGATGGTGCCTACACACGGTTGGAATTTCCGACAACATTGTCCGATAGGACAGAATCCATCGGAAAATCCGACCGTGTGTATGGGGCTTTAGAGTCACTTCACCGGGATGGCCTCTCCCACAGGCTGAAGGGTCGAGCTGTCATCCCATGCCACCGAATCGAAGATCTCATCTGGTTAGGAAAGCTGTTGGAGCACTCTAGAGCTCATCTTTGAGTCCACCTATATTGGACTCTCCTGCTGTAGACTGTACGGACAGCACCACCCACTCTATTCTGGATTCTCTGTTGCCAGACATTCATCTGCCCCGTTGCTTGAATATGCCCCAGCCAAAGAGACTACGGTGATGCTGAGATCCCTTCATTCCTGTGAATATCCCAAAGGCATCTCCTGGGTAAAGTGTCACCTTTTACCTTGAGGATTTACTACCGTCACCAGAGTCCTCTTCTCCTTTTCCTCAGCACTTGTAGAACAAACTGAGCACAATTACCAAATGCCTATCTACCCCAAATTACAAAGCGCAGATTACCCATGTAGCCCAGTTGCAGTAATATATGGAGCACTACATCATGAGAACTTACAGCGAGTGTTCCCCTTTGTGCCTGCACAACTCTCTTGACAACTGGAGGAAGAGAGACCCAAACTGTACAGTAGAGCTTTCTGGGAGAAGCGCAACGTACCAGAATGCGTGCGCAGCTTCCAAAAGCAAAATGAGTATGTCAAGGCAGAGTTTCACCACCTATCATCATTGTAAGCCGAGTTTGGTGTACCCACCCTGTCACATGAACAACCATATACCTGCCAGACCGTGACTTCCACGTTTAAGAACTGTTAATTGTTATGCCAGTTTTAACTGTTTTGCACTGTTTCATCCTGTATAAGTGTCACGCTCCGGGTATGGCGGGAAATGGGAGGTGGATCCCCTATGTCAATGAGGCGATAGCATGGGTTGTATTGGAGGACCGGTTCTAATGTTGCTACTGGTTTTCACCAGAGCCCGCCGCAAGGCGGGATGGACTTGCAGCGGCGGTGGCAACCAGGTCGTGTCCTCCAATAGCAACTCAACCCCAATGACAGCTGAGAAAGGCACGGTACACAGGGATAAGGCAGAGGCGAGGTCAAACGTAGCAAAAGGTCGAGGCAGGTGGCAATGGTTCGTAGTCAGGGGCAACAGCAGGGGTCTGGATACACAAGCAGGAGCAAAACACACAAACGCTTTCACTGGGCACTAAGGCAACACAAGATCCGGCCAGGACAGGAAGGGGAAGTGGGTTTATAAAGTGTTTTGGGTGTAACAGTTATTTGGGCCAGGCACCAATTACTTGTGCGCTGGCCCTTTAAGAACCAGCCGAGTTGCGTGCGCGCGCGCCTGGGGAGCGGGGACGCGCGCGCAGGGAGACACAGGCGGGGGCAGGTGAGGAGAGAGAGATGCGATCCCCGGGCGGACGGAGGCCACCGCGAGGATCGCATCCCATCGGCGGAGCTGACCGAGGCGCTGCAGGACAACGGGCGCCGTGAGCGCTCCGGGATGGAGGGGACACCCGGAGCGCTCGGCGTAACAGTACCCCCCCCCCTTGGGTCTCCTCCTCTTCTTGGGTCTCCCCCTCCTCCTGGAGCCCCAGAAGCTGAGGATGAGATCTTTGTCTATGATGTTACCCAGGACCTCTCCTCAGGACCACAATTCTCCCAGTCAACAAGATAGAACCGCTTACCTAGGACGGTTCTAGAGGCGAGGATCTATTTAACGGAGAAGATGTCGGAGGACCCAGAGACAGGAGCAGGAGCGATGACCTTGGTGGAAAAGTGATTAATGATAAAGGGTTTGAGGAGGGAAACATGGAAAGAGTTGGGGATGTGGAGGGAAGGGGGAAGATGCAATTTGTAGGACACGGAATTGATCCGAGCCTTGACCTTGAATGGACCGAGGTAGCGGGGACCCAACTTGTAACTGGGGATGTGGAACCTGATGTACCTGGAGGAGAGCCACACCCTATCACCAGGGGAGAAGACAGGAGGAGGTCTTCTTTTACTGTCAGCATGTTTCTTCATGCGAGAAGAGGCCAGGGCAAGCGACTTTTGAGTCTCTTTCCAGATGGACGACAGCTCTTGGGTGACTTTGTCTACAGCAGGGACTCCAGAAGAGGTGGGGAAGGGTAGGGGGGGTAGAGGATGACGGCCGTATACTACAAAGAAGGGTGATCTAGAGGAGGACTCAGACTTCTTCAGGTTGTAAGAAAATTCAGCCCAGGGCAAGAGGTCAGCCCAGTCGTCTTGACGAGCAGAGACAAAGTGTCGCAGGTAGGCCCCAAGGATTTGGTTGACTCTCTCCACTTGTCCATTGGACTGTGGATGGTAGGCAGAGGAAAAGTCCAGTTTGATTTTCAATTGACTGCAGAGGGCTCTCCAGAATTTAGACACGAATTGAACGCCTCTATCCGAGACGATGTGAGATGGAAGTCCATGAAGACGAAAAATCTGGAGGAAGAAATGTTTAGCAAGTATAGGTGCAGAAGGGAGACCTGGAAGCGGTACAAAATGCGCCATTTTGGAGAAGCGATCAACGACCACCCATATGGCTGTATGGCCGTGGGAAGGAGGAAGGTCCGTGATGAAGTCCATAGCTATGTGGGCCCAAGGTTGTTCCGGCACAGGCAAAGGATGAAGAAGACCAGCAGGCTTTTGGTGAGGGGTCTTGTCTCGAGCACATATAGTACAGGCTTGTACAAAGTCCGTCACATCCTTTTTTAAGGAGGGCCACCAGTAATACCTGGAAATCAGTTGGGAGGACTTCTTGACTCCAGGATGACCAGCTAGCTGAGAGGAGTGGCCCCATTTGAGAATCTGAAGACGAAGACGTGGGGGGACCAAGGTTTTCCCAGGAGGAACTTGCACCAAAGAGGCAGGGGCAGAAGAGATCAGACACTCAGGGGGTATAATGTGTTGGATCTCAAAATTGAAGCGAGCAAAAAACAACGACCACCTCGCTTGACGTGGGTTTAATCGCTGGGCAGACTGGAGATAAAAGAGATTTTTGTGATCCGTGAAGATCGTGATGGGGTGAACGGATCCCTCAAGGAGATGTCTCCATTCCTCAAGTGCCAGCTTAATGGCAAGTAATTCACGGTCTCCGATGGCATAGTTCTTTTTGGGGGGAGAAAAGGTCTTAGAAAAAAACCCACAGGTTAGGTTCTTGCCCTTAGAATCTTTCTGAAGGAGCACAGCTCCAGCTCCCACAGAGGAGGCATCGACTTCCAGGAGAAACGGTTTGAGAGGATCAGGCCTGGACAAAACGGGTGCAGAGGCAAAGGCAGACTTAAGGCGGTTAAATGCCTCATCAGCTTGAGGAGGCCAGGACCTAGGATTCGCAGCCTTTTTGGTTAGCGCCACAATAGGCGCGACAATGGTGGAGAAGTGAGGAATAAACTGGCGATAATAATTGGCGAATCCGAGGAACCGCTGGATGGCCCGTAGTCCAGTAGGACGTGGCCAGTTTAGGACGGCGGAAAGCTTCTCAGGGTCCATTTTGGAGACCTTGTCCAGAGACTAAGTAACCCAGGAAGGGAAGACTGCAGCGTTCAAAGAGACATTTCTCTAGTTTGGCGTAAAGATGGGTATCTCTGAGCCGTTGGAGTACTTGATGGACATGAAGACGATGCACCTCCAAGCTAGAGGAGAAAATCAGGATATCGTCTAGATAGACAACAACACAAGAGTACAGCAAATCCCTGAAAATCTCATTGACAAAGTCTTGGAAAACCGCAGGAGCATTGCATAAACCAAAAGGCATGACGAGATATTCAAAGTGTCCGTCACGGGTGTTAAAGGCGGTTTTCCATTCATCGCCTTTACGGATACGGATGAGATTATATGCGCCCCGGAGGTCCAGCTTGGTAAAAATTCTTGCTGCACGCAAACGGTCGAAAAGTTCAGAGATAAGGGGCAGCGGGTAACGATTTTTTACCGTGATCTTATTAAGATTACGATAGTCAATGCAGGGACGTAAGGACCCGTCCTTTTTGGCGACAAAGAAGAATCCTGCTCCAGCAGGGGAAGAAGACTTGCGGATGAAACCTCTTTTGAGGTTTTCCTGGATGTAGTCTGTCATAGCTTGTGTCTCCGGGATGGAGAGAGGGTAGATCCTGCCCCGGGGCGGAGTGGTGCCAGGAAGAAGATCAATAGGGCAATCAAAGGGTCTATGTGGCGGCAGGACCTCAGCTTGTTTCTTGCAAAATACATCGGCAAAGTCCCGGTAGGGTTGGGGGAGACTAGGCAGAGAGGTAGCGACGAAAACTTGTTTAGTGGGCACCGCTTTGAGGCAATGCCTGTGGCAGGAGGGACCCCAACTTTTAATGTTCCCCGAGGCCCAGTCGAGGGTAGGAGAATGTAGCTGGAGCCAGGGTAGGCCCAAAAGGATCTCAGAGGTACAGTTGGGTAACACAAAGAAGCTAATCTTTTCGTGATGGAGAACTCCAATTTTCATGAGGAGAGGTTCAGTGCGATAGCTCACGATACAGTTCAGGTTTTGACCATTTACAGAGGTGATGAAAAAAGGCTTGACGAGACGGGTAACTGGAACATTAAATTTGTTGATGAGTGAAGCTTCAATGAAGTTTCCTGCCGAACCAGAGTCCAGAAAGGCCACAGCGGAGAAAGAGGACTTCTTGGGCAACGAAATCCCCACTGGAACCGTCAGACGTGGAGAGGAGGAATCCCCACCTAGTAACGCCTCTCCCACGTTAGCTAGGTGCGAGCGTTTCCCTGACGCTGAGGGCGGATAGAGCAATCCTTTAAAAAATGGTCAGGACTGGCGCAATACAGGCACAGATTATGGTCTCGGCGGCGAGTCCTCTCTTGTGTGGTCAGGCGAGACCGATCCACTTGCATAGCCTCCTCAGCGGGAGGCACAGGAACAGGTTGCAGAGGATTCTGGAAGAGATGAGCCAGGCGAGGAAACCGCCTGACGCGAACCAAGTCTCTTTCTTGGCGTAGCTCTAGGCATCGTTCGGAATAACGCATGTCAATGCGGGTGGCCAGCTGGATGAGTTCGGACAGGGTAGCAGGAATTTCTCGTGCGGCCAGCACATCTTTGACGTGACTGGATAGGCCCTTTTTGAAGGTCGCGCAGAGGGCCTCATTGTTCCAAGAGAGTTCAGATGCCAGGGTGCGGAACTGAATGGCGTAATCGCCTACTGAAGAATTCCCCTGGACAAGGTTCAGGAGAGCCGTCTCGGCAGAGGAAGCCCGGGCTGGCTCCTCGAAGACACTGCGAACTTCAGAAAAGAAGGCCGGGATTGAAGCTGTGGCAGGATCGCCCCGGTCCCAAAGCGGTGTAGCCCAGGCTAGGGCCTTATCAGATAGCAGGCTGACCACGAACGCCACCTTTGACCGCTCTGTGGGGAATTGGTCCGATAACATCTCCAGATGGAGGGAACACTGGGATAGGAACCCTCGGCACAGTTTGGGATCCCCATTGAACTTGTCAGGAAGAGACAGGCGGATTCTAGCGGCAGCAGTTTGCGGTGGAGGAGATGCCGGAGCAAGAGGTGGAGATGGCAGAAGCTGCTGCAGCATAGCAGTCAACTGCGCCAATTGCTGACCCTGTTGAGCGACCACGGTGGTCAGGTCCGAGAGGCTTGGCAGCAGGACCTCAGCGGGATCCATGGCCGGATCTACTGTCACGCTCCGGGTATGGCGGGAAATGGGAGGTGGATCCCCTATGTCAATGAGGCGATGTATTGGAGGACCGGTTCTAATGTTGCTACTGGTTTTCACCAGAGCCCGCCACAAGGCAGGATGGACTTGCAGCGGCGGTAGCAACCAGGTCGTGTCCTCCAATAGCAACTCGACCCCAATGACAGCTGAGAAAGGCACGGTACACAGGGATAAGGCAAAAGGCAAGGTCAAACGTAGCAAAAGGTTGAGGCAGGTGGCAATGGTTCGTAGTCAGGGGCAACAGCAGGGGTCTGGATACACAAGCAGGAGCAAAACACACAAACACTTTCACTGGGCACTAAGGCAACACAAGATCCGGCCAGGACAGGAAGGGGAAGTGGGTTTATAAAGTGTTTTGGGTGTAACAGTAATTTGGGCCAGGCACCAATTACTTGTGCGCTGGCCCTTTAAGAACCAGCCGAGTTGCGCGCGCGCGCGCCTGGGGAGCGGGGACGCGCGCGCAGGGAGACAGGCGGGGGCAGGTGAGGAGAGAGAGAGATGCGATCCCCGGGCGGACGGAGGCCGCCGCGAGGATCGCATCCCATCGGCAGAGCAGCGCCTGCGGTCAGAGGAGCTGACCGAGGCGCTGCAGGACAACGGGCGCCGTGAGCGCTCCGGGATGGAGGGGACACCCGGAGCGATCGGCGTAACAATAAGGCTCGGCTGCTCTTTGTTATTTATGTGTGAAATGTGTAACGTTGGGGTGTGTTACTCAGGACGGCTTGCGGTTTAGGGGAGGAGGTATGTAGGCAGCTGTAGTTTCATGCTTCCCCAGCAGGGAGGGTTAGTGTTAAATTGTTTCCCGTTTTTTTCTTTTTTGGGTTTTCTTGGGTCTGACCCACTGGTCCTGTGCTATATAAAATGGGAGTGGGGTCCAATTTGAGAATTGCATAATACTGGCAATGTTGTCAATCCCAGAGTCTCAAGGAAGTGTCAGGAGTTACAGATGGAGATCTGCCATGGTTCGCTTCCTTCTTAGGAAACCGGTCACAGACAGTGAAACTAGGAGCCTTCACTTCAGAAACCCGGGCAATTTCTTATGGAGTCCCTCAAGGATCACCTTTGTCACCAGTACTCTTCAACATTTACATCCGGCCACTCTTCAAAATTATTAGCAAATCGGATCTATGCTTCCACTCATACACGGAAGACACTCAATTGTACTTCCGTATCACCGGACAAAAAGACCAATACCAGGAACTAGAAAAATGTCTCACATTGATAGATGACTGGATGACCACTAGCTCCCTCAAACTCAATGGATCGAAAACAGAACTGCTGCTCCTCAATGCAAGCCGAAGTAAAAAAACGAAGACCCCATGGGCACCAACCATCCTTGGACAGACCATCCTTCCAAGCACCAAAGCCAAAAGCCTCTTAGTCATCTTTGATTCAGAGATGACCATGGAGGCACAAATAGGATCAGTAATCAGCAAATCCCATCATCTCCTCCGCCTGCTTCGCAGACTTATCCCATTCATCCCAGAAAAGGAGAAAGCAGTAGTAGTGGGAACTATCATCAATTCGCGACTCGACTACGCAAACTCCCTCTACATAGGATTACCAGATTGCACGCCTACAAGTCGTCCAAAACACAGGAGCAAGACTAGTCACCGGAAAGAAACCCTGGGAATCCATCTCCCCATCCCTAAGAACCCTCCATTGGCTTACGGTAAAAGATAGGATCACATTCAAGACCCTCTGCTTCACCCACAAATGTACACAAAAAAACACTCCTCAAAACCTATGTGAGAAAATAAAAAAATACATACCAAATCGCAGCCTTCGATCAACAAACCAAAACCGCCTTCTCATCCCCAAAGCCCGCTACAATCCTAAGGGAGAACTAAGATTCGCAGTACAGGGACCTCGGCTATGGAACGCTCTACCAAACAACATCCGCTTGGAAGAAAACCATTGGGCCTTCAGGAAAAAACTCAAGACCCACCTCTTCTAATAAAGCAGGACAACAAGGACAGACCAAGCACCTTGAGGCGATTCAGTTTGCATTTGCAGCGCTATATAAATCATTCATTCATTCATAAAGACTGCTGCTGAGCGTTATCCTCTACATCCATGCTACATCCATACTTACACAATCCTCCTCCTTCTCTTTTTCCTGTGCTTGGCAGGCCCGCAGGAATGCTATCTGGATAAAGGGGACCTTGAGAGGTAAGGAAGTCCTCCTCTTCCTCCCGCTGTTCTGCCTCAAGTGCCCTGTCCATGATTCCACAAAGTGTGGGCTCCAACAGGAAGACTAGAGGGACAGTGTCACTGATGCATACATTGTCGCTGCTCACCATCCTTGTGGCCTCCTAAAATGGTGACAGGACAGTGCATGCATCCTTGATCAGTAGCCACTGGTGTGGTGAAAAGAAGCCAAACTCCCCTGACCCTGTCCTGGTGCCATACTTGCGCAGGTACTCATTGATGGCCCTCTGCTGTGTGTGCAGCGGCTGAAGCATTGACAATATTGAGTTCCACCTGGTGGGCATGTCGCAAATGAGGCGGATGGTGGGCAGGTTGCAGTCAGCCAGCCGAGCACTGGCATTGTATGACCGGCAGAAATGACCACAGACTTTTCTGGCCTGCCCCAGGTGATCCTGTAAGCCTGGGTACCTGGTCAAGAACCACTGCACCACCAAATTCAGGATGTGTGCCAAACATGGAACATGGGTCAAGTGTCCCTGTCGGAGGACGGAGAGAAGATTGGTGCTACTGTCGCATACAACCATTCCTGGCTGAAGCTGGCGTGGTGTCAACCACCTCTGAGCCTGCCCCTGCAGAGGTGACAGAATCTCTGCCCCAGTGTGGCTCCTGTCCCCTAGGCAGACCAACTCAAGCACTGCATGGTATCTATTATCCTGACTGCTTGCGTAGTCCCTTGAATGCTTACGGAGCACTGCTGGTTCAGAGGACAAATCTGCAGAAGAGGCCATAGAGGAAGAAGAGGAATAGGGGGTGGAGGAGCGAGCTGTGGCAGAATCATCAGTAGCATTTTGGGGGCGTGGTGGCGGAACAAGCTCCAACAACACTGAACCCTGTCTTTCATCCTTCCCAGCTGCCAGCAGAGTTACCCAGTGCGCCGTGAAGAAAAGGTACTGTCCCTGCCCATGCCTACTGGATAATATGAACCTTACTGCTGACCGCCCTGTCCAACAAGGCCAAAACATTGCCTTCCACATACCGGTAGAGAGTCGGAATGGCCTTCCGTGAAAAGAAATGGCGTTTTGTATTCTGCCACTGAGGTACAGCTTATTCCACAAATTCACAAAAGGGGGCAAAGTCTACCACCTGAAAAGACGCTGAGCTTGTGGATGGCTGGGACCGAATTTCTTTTTACAGTTCAACAACTGGGGTAGGAAAATTTGCCTGCTAAAATCAGATGGTGGTGTACTGCTAGCAGATTGGCTGCAAGTACTTGGGACACCTATTGCTATACCTTAATTCCTCTCGCTGCAGGTTTTTGAGAGGACTGGAGGTATAGTAGGGTTGGAGATCCCAGATGAGGAGAAAGGAGAAGTCCGCCTTTTTCTTTGATGTGGGTCTTTCAAGTGCTGTTACCAACAAACTGCATGGCAAGTCATCATATGCAGTGGCGTCACTAGGGTTGGTGTCACCCGGTGCGAAAAACCACCAACTATAGTCCCCCCTCAGTACAGACCTCCCTCCACTAACTACAGACCCCCCTCCCGCAGTATAGATCCCCTCCCTCAGTACAGACCACTCTCCATCAATATAGACCCCCTCCCTCAGTATAAACCTCCCCCTTCAGTACAGACACCCCTTCAGTGCAGACCCCTCCATCAGTACAGACACCCCCACCTCGGTGCAGACACCCCCACCTCGGTGCAGACCCCCCAGCATTAGATACCCCCCTCAGTGCAGACCCCCCTCAGTGCAGACCCCCCAGCAGTACAGACACCCCCGTCATTGCAGACCCCCCTCAGTACAGACACCCCCCTCAGTGCAGACCCCCCCCAGCAGTACAGACACCCCCCCTCAGTGCAGACCCCCCAGCAGTACATACATCCCCCAGTGCAGACCCCCCCAGTACAGACACCCCCCAGTACAGACACCCCTCAGTACAGACCCCCCCTGGGTGCAGATCCCCCAGTGCAGACACCCCCCAGTGTAGACACCCCATAGTACAGACACCCCCCCCCCCCCCCCAGTGCAGACACACCCCATTGCCGAAACCCCCAGTAGAGACACCCCCCCTCAGTGCAGACCCCCCTCAGTACAGACACCCCCCCTCAGTGCAGACCCCCCTCAGTACAGACACCCCCCTTAGTGCAGACCCCCCTCAGTACAGACACCCCCCTGGGTGAAGATCCCCCATAGTACAGACACCCCCCAGTGCAGACCCCCCAAAGTACAGACACCCCCCCCCCCCCGGGTGCCGACACCCCCCTCAGTGCATACCCCCCCAGTGCAGACAGCCCCCAGTGCAGACAGCCCCCAGTGCAGACAGCCCCCTCCCCTCAGTGTAGACCCCCACATCAGTATAAATGCCCCCCTAACAGACCTCAGAACAGCAGATATACACACATCAGTGTGTGTCCCTCGGGCTCGGGCTCCTCCTCCTCTGTGGATGTAAACAGAGAGGAGGGGGAGGTGGCTTAGTTCCACTCCGCTAAGGGACACACACAGCCGCGGCGCGAGACACAGGGCAGTGGGCGGTGTTAGCGGTGCCGCTACCCACGGGTGTCATCCCTCTGGCAGGTGTCACCTGGGTGCGGCCCGCACCCACCTAGCAACGCCACTGGTCATATATCTGGTCAAGCATGTGGTGCCCAAGCAACTGCTGTTCTGGCCACGCTTGATCCACTTCAGACATAGATTGCAAACAGGAACGGTGCAATCTGTTGCACATGTGTCAAAGGCCCACACCAAGGAACTTTTAAAAGTCAGCAGGGAGTCAGCAGCGCCCTGCACCTGCGGAGCTCTGCGGTGTGATGCAATAGGGTGGGGGCGCTTAAGCTGCCCTCTAGAGGACATCCTGCCTCGTTGGAGTTGTGCCTCTTCCTCCTCCTTTTCAAGTACAGTCAGTGACCTCATCATCCCCTCCCTCTTCATCACTGGAGCAAACTTGGTAGTATGCTGCAGCTGGGGGAACATAAGTGCCAGTTTCTTGTCCTTCTTGGGTACCCCATCTCACTAGGCTCACGTTACTCCCTTCCTCAACCTGGGAAGCAACATCAGAGCCTTCCAGCAGCATGTACCAGACACTGTGTGTCGAATAATTCTGGGGACTCCTCTGTGCATGATGGTGGGGCTATGGAAGGAGTGACTGTGGACAAGGAGCCGGTGAAATAGGCATTATTAAAACTGTACTACATCTGCACTTCATTGTGTACACCAACAGAAGTGTAGTAGAAACTGTACACACTGTATTGGATACTCTGTACACCACCAGAAAAATAATAGAAACTGTACTACGGTTGCACTGTATTGTGTACTGTGTACACCGCCTGAAGTGCATTAGAAACAGTACACCAAAGAATGCACTGTAGATATAGGCTACATTGAATGCAGAGTATATACCGTATTCATCGGCGTATAACACGCACTCCGAGTTTAGGAGGGAAATTTAAGGAAAAAACTTTTAGGAGGGAAGTTTAAGGAAAAAACTTACATTTTAAATGCCCATCAATGCAGCCTTATCAGTGTCCATCTGCAGCCTTGCCATCATTGCAGAATGATCAGTGTCCATCTGCAGCCTTGCCTAACATTGCAGAATGATCAGTGTCCATCTGCAGCCTTACCAATCATTGCAGAATGATCAGTGTCTATCCGTAGCCTTGCCCATCATCGCAGAATGAACAGTGTCCATCTGCAGCCTTGCCCAAAATTGCAGCATGATCGCTTTTTAAATTGCACCGCGAGATAGACAAAGCCGGATGTCCTGTGTACTCGACTCCTCTCAGCTCGTCTTGTAGTCCCGCCCAGTCCCACCCCTTGGCCCATCTCCTTTGATTGACACAACACCGGTCCAATGGTGATACGTAAATGCTAGGAGACGGGACTGGGCGTGACTTCGAGCCGAGCCTAGCCTAGCCGAGTACACAGTACTCGGTTCTGTTTATTTTGGCCGCGCTCGTTCCCTCCTTCCCCTCCAAGGCAGCAGTTCGGCGTATAACACGCCCCCACGATTTCCCCCTGATTTTATACGTTTTATACGCTGATAAATACAATATATATATATATATATATATGCCACGTGACATCAGAGGAAGGCAGAGTCAGACGTTTACATCACCGGGTGGCCTCGTCCTCAGCCATATAACAGCTGTCGACGAGAAGAAGCGTAACGCGGCAGGAGCCTCCCATGGAAGCGGAGCTGTTGCGTTTTTATTTTTTTATTTTTTCGTTCCATCAGGCGGCGTGAGATGGATCTACATCATGGGACTTTTTTTTAATAGAAGGATTTCTGTCTTCTGTCATTTTTACTATTTTTGACACTTTTCTTTGTGAATTGGTAGGGGTACAATGTAGGTGGGGGCGGGATCTGGGGGTCCCCTTGTTAAAGGGGGCTTCCAGATTCCGATAAGCCCCCCGCCCGCAGACCCCCACAACCACCAGGCAAGGGTTATGGAGATAAGGCCCTTGTCCCCATCAACATGGGGACAAGATGCTTCGGGGGCTACTTCCCATGTTGAGGTCATGTAGCTCGGTACAGTTCAGGAGGGGGGTGCTCTCTCATCCCCCCTCTTTTCCTGCGGCCTGCCAGGTTCCGTGCTCGGATAAGGGTCTGGTATGGATTTTGGGGGGCCCTACATATTTTTTTATTTTGGCGCAGGGTTCCCCTTAAAATCCATACCAGACCTGAAGGGTCTGGTTTAGATTTTAGGAGGACCCCTACGCCATTTTTTTAAAAACAAATTGGCGCAGGGTTCCCCTTAATATCAATACCAGACCTGAAGGGCCTGATATGGATTTTGGGGGGACCCCCACACACTTTTAATTTTAGTTTGGGATTCCCCTTAATATTCATACCAGACCCAAAGGGCCTGGTAATGGACTGGGGGGGGGGGGGGGCCCATGCCGTTTTTTTCAATGAGTCTTATCTATATTGCCGAGACCCGACAATACATCAATTTTAAATGTCTTTTTTTCCTTTAGAAATGTCATTTTGCTGTGGTATTGTTCTAAACACGGGAAAACTGCGTAATTTTACAGGCATATTATAGACACCCCCCAGGCATGATATTTAAAGAAATAAAATTTTATAGAAATATTTTATTGTTTCACTTTTAAGCATTATTAAAATCACTGCTCCTGAAAAAACAGCTGTTTTTAAAACTTTTTTTTGCATTGATACATGTCCCCTGGGGCAGGACCCAGGTCCCCAAACACTTTTTATGGCAATAACTTGCATATATGCCTTTAAAATGAGCACTTTTGATTTTTAATGTTAGTGTCCCATAGACTATAACGGTGTTCTGCGGCTTTCAAATTTGCCACGAACACTGCATAATGTTCGCTGTTTGGCAAACAGGCAAACACCCGATGTTTGAGTCGAACTTACGTTCGAGTCGAACATCGGGCTTATCCCTAGTGGCAAGTGACACGCTGAATCTGGTGACAGGGGACCGGTGGCAAGTAACACGCTGCATCTGGTGGGAGGGGATGGGTAGTAAGTGACACACTGCAAAGTAGAAAATATTGTACTTTAATTCTTGAGAGTAGGTGTGTAATTTGGGGCAGGCTTGTAGGGACCCCATAGCATTACTTTGCCCAGCGGCCCATGATGCTATTAAGATGGCCCTGACTATATACCCTTAGTTACAGGAGTGCCTAGGCACCCTCATATACCAGGAATTGCACTGATATTCTTCAGGAGGAGTTCCAGACAAAAGATACATCTTTCAGAATACTGTTTAGGCACAATTAATATTTCTAGTTGTTACCTATAAGATAGCAATTATTAACATTTTTAGTTCAGGTTGACTTTAACCACTTCAGCCCCGGACCAATTGGCAGCCAAAGGACCAGGCCCCTTTTTGCAATTCGGCACTGCGTCGCTTTAACTAACAATTGCGCGGTCATGCGACGTGGCTCCAAAACAAAATTGGCGTCCTTTTTTTCCCACAAATAGAGCTTTCTTTTGGTGGTATTTGATCGCCCCTGCGGTTTTTATTTTTTGCGCTATAAACAAAAATAGAGCGACAATTTTGAAAAAAATGCAATATTTTTTACTTTTTGCTATAATAAATATCCCCAAAAAATATATAAAAAAACATTTTTTTTCCTCAGTTTAGGCCGATACGTATTCTTCTACATATTTTTGGTAAAAAAAATCACAATTAGCGATTATTGATTAGTTTGCGGAAAAGTTATAGCGTTTACAAAATAGGGGATAGTTTTATAGCATTTTTATTAATATTTTTTTTTTTTTAGTAATGGCGGCGATCAGCGATTTTTATTGTGACTGCGACATTTTGGCGGACACATCGGACATTTTTGACACATTTTTGGGACATTTTTCATTTATACAGCAATCACTGCTATTTAAATAGCACTGATTCCTATGTAAATGACAGTTGTAGTTAGGGGGTTAACCACTAGGGGGCGGGGAGGAGTCAGTGTGACGTGTTGTGTTTTTTTTTTACAGTAGGGGGCGTGGCTGTACGTCCGACGTCATTGATCGGCGTTCCCGATGACAGGGAACCGTCGATCACTGACAGTCAGTGTAGGAAGCGCGGGGAGAGGTTTGTTTACATAGACCTCTCCCCGTTCTTCAGCTCCGTAACCCGATCGCGGGATACCAGCGGCGATCGGGTCCGCTGGTCCCGCGGCCGTGGTCACGGAGCTCCCGACCGGGTCACGCGCGCGCCGCTGGCGGCGCGCCCGCGCCCCCCGGGCAGGCAAATTAAAGGGGACGTACAGGTACGTGCTTTTGCCTGCCCGTGCCATTCTGTTGACGTATATCTACAGGAGGCGGTCGGGAGGCGGTTAAACCTTTATGATTGAACAAAAAAAAAACAGCCTCTTTGTTTGCTTCACAGGCGCTCTTTAAAGTGTTATTAAGCCTAGGTTCAAATTGGAGTAATTTGTCATACTCGAGTATAAGCCGAGTTTTTCAGCACATTTTTTGTGCTGAAAATGCCCCCCTCGGCTTATACTCGAGTCAAGCACTTTTCTGCAGCGGAGAATGACATTTCCCCGTATCTCGGGCCACTTGGTGCTAGGAACCCCAAATTTGGTGTGCAAACCCAGTGGAACTAGCACTACAACATATCCAAATATCCAGATGGGGTTCCTAGCATCAAGTGACACCCAGACATTGCGCCCCCAAAGTCGGTTCGGAATATGTCATTCTCTGCTGCAGAAAAGTGCTTGACATTTTCCGAAATGACTTTGGGGCCCCGTATCTCGGGCCACTTGGTGCTAGGAACCCCATCTGTATATGTTGTAGTGCTAGTTCCACTGGGTTTGCAAACCAAATTTGGGGTTCCTAGCATCAAGTGGCCCCGAGATACGGGGCCCCAAATTCGGTCAACTGTGTCCATCTGCAGCAATGTCATTTCAGGACCCTTTGGGCTTTTTCAGGGTTCATTTTGGCTGCAGCTAGGTGGAATCTAGGAACCCTTAACTACCGAGTTTGAAGTTCGGGGGACCTATAGCTGCAAATTGGCACAGTGAGGCATGCAAATGGTCACAGTGAGGCTGCAAATGGGCATTGTTGACACTCTTTTCCACTTACAGTAGCTGCGCATTTCTCACCCTAGGCTTATACTCGAGTCAATACGTTTTTCCAGTTTTTTTGTGGTAAAATTAGGTGCCTCGGCTTATATTTGGGTCGGCTTATACTCAAGTATATAGTAGTTTCTGTACTACTTTTGCCGATTTCAGGTGCGACTTCAATAGACATCTGTGTATGAAGCCACAGAAATGTCTATCAAGTAGCACCTGAAATTGCGCTGACCTTGCTACTTTGAAATCGCGCTACTTCAAGTGAAGTAGCGCAATTTCAAAGTAGCATCAATGTGAGCCAGGGCTAAAGGCAGATTTAAAAATATATATATTTTTTTTTTATAACAAACATGTCATACTTACCTGCTCTGTGCTGTGCTTTTGCACAGAACAGTCCTGATCCCCCCCTCTTCTCTGATCTCCTGGCGCTCCTGGCCCCTCCCTCCTGCTGAGTGCCCCTACAGCAAGCAGCTTGCTATGGGAGCACCTAAGCAGGTTGGCTACCAAGCCACTGCTCTGTGTGTCCATTACGGCACGGATCACTGCTCGGCCCCACCCCCCGCCCTCCTCTCATTGGCTTACTAGCTGTCTCAGCCAATCAGGAAGAAGAGACCCGGGAGACCCGCTGCTCTCGTGCATATCGCTGGATCGGGATGTGGCCTTACAATTATGAGACAAACCATTTAACACTGGGGTGCTTACAATGATCAGCTTTTATTTATGTAAAACCTTTATCCCAAAATATTTTTTTTTGCTGTAACTGCTTACAAAGTGTGAGCTAGAGTTTGGCTTCAATTTGTTAGTGTATTTAAATCTGCTAGTACATTTATCACTCTCCCCCCCCCCCTGGATAAACAATTCTGCTATCTACTGTGCCTCCTGTGTGCCTTCATCCAGAGTGGAGGCACGCTAATACAGAAGTTGTGTTACTGACCAGATCACCAGGTTAAAACAACTTAAAAATGGAAAACTAAAGCAGCCACTACATCTAATGATTGATAAGCTGCAATATATTACTTTTTTGGTTTTGGGTTTAATACCGCTAAGTTTTATAGGAAAAATAATTAGTCAATCAATCAGATGAATGCAACTGAGTAGTCTGATTACCTAGAACTGTAACAGAAGAGCTCTTTCCGGGAATAAAAGAAGAATGTAAACGATACAAATATCCTTGTAAATTTCCGTGTTATATAGAGCAGGCACACAATGCATGCCATGGGCTGGTGACCCGTGTGACATCCACGCCATATATACATAATAGTGCAGAACACCACTGCTTTGTACACAAGAAAGGACTGATGCTGAGCGCTGACCTCGGCCAGGACACCTGAGCATTGTTCCAGATCCCTTTATTCCAGTGCCAAGTGCTAAAATGGGAAACGGCAGGACTATGGGGGGTGACGCCTCAAAGATGCAGGGGGCCCACAGCTATATGTGTAACGTTAGATAACATATAGATGCCTAAGACTATGTAATATTATTATATACAGTCCATACTATATAAAAATATCATATAGAGGATAGTCTTTACTGTGTAATAAAATATTAAAGAAGACAGCATTTTTTGTAATAATTTCATATAGGGGAGAACATACTGTGCAATAATATCATATAGAAAACAGTCCATACTGTGAAATAATGTCATATTGAGGACACCCTTTATTGTGTAATAATATAATATAGAGGAGGGCCCATATTGCGTTGCATTAATAAAACTATATAGAGGCTAGCCCACACTTTGTAATAAAATCATATAAAGGCTAGCCAACGCTTTCTAATAAAACCATAGAGGCTAGCCCATGCTTTGTAATAAAACCATATAGAGGCTAGCCAACGCTTTGTAATAAAGACATATAGAGGATAGCCCACGCTTTGTAATAAAACTATATAGAGGCTAGCCCACGCTTTGTAATAAAACCATATAGAGGCTAGCCCACGCTTTGTAATAAAACTATATAGAGGCTAGCCCACGCTTTGTAATAAAACCATATAGAGGCTAGCCCACGCTTTGTAATAAAACCATATAGAGGCTAGCCCACGCATTGTAATAAAACCATATAGAGGCTAGCCCAGGCTTTGTAATAAAGACATATATAGGATAGCCCACGCTTTGTAATAAAACCATATAGAGGCTAGCCCACGCTTTGTAATAAAACCATATAGAGGCTAGCCCACGCTTTGTAATAAAACCATATAGAGGCTAGCCCACGCTTTGTAATAAAACCATATAGAGGCTAGCCCACACTTTGTAATAAAACTATATAGAGACTAGCCAACCCTTTGTAATAAAGTCATATAGAGGCTAGCCCACGCTTTGTAATAAAACCATATAGAGGCTAGCCCACGCATTGTAATAAAACCATATAGAGGCTAGCCCACGCTTTGTAATAAAGCCATATAGAGGCTAGCCCACGCTTTCTAATAAAATCATATAGAGGCTAGCCCACGCTTTCTAATAAAATCATATAGAGGCTAGCCCACGCTTTCTAATAAAACTATATAGAGGCTAGTCAACGCTTTACTGTCCTTCAGACAGTTTACTGTCCTTCAGATGTTAGGAGGGCACGTGGGAGTAGAAAATGCCTCAGGCTTGATGGTCAATGGGAGTAAAAAAAATGACATTGTACCTGTGGTCAGTAGGAGGCGGAATAGTGTCCCTTCGTTAGTATCAGTGGAAGGAATAGTGCCCCATCATTGGTATTACTGGGAGGAATAGTGCCCCATTGTTGGTATCAGTGGGAGGAATAGTGCCCTATTGTTGGTATCAGTGGGAGGAATAATGCCCCATCCTTGGTAATACTGGGAGGAATAGTGCCCCATCCTTGGTATTACTGGGAGGAATAGTGCCCCATCCTTGGTATTACTGGGAGGAATAGTGCCCCATCCTTGGTATTACTGGGAGGAATAGTGCCCCATCGTTGATAATCCTGGGAGGAATAGTGCCCCATCCTTGGTATTACTGGGAGGAATAGTGCCCCATCCTTGGTATCACTGGGAGGAATAGTGCCCCATTGTTGATATTACTGGGAGGAATAGTGCCCCATCGTTGGTATTACTGGGAGGAATAGTGGTCCATTGTTGGTGGCAGTCGAAGAAATAATGCTTTATCATTGGCATCAGTGGAAGGAATAGTACCCCTTCATTGGTGTGAGTGGAAGGAATTGTGCCACATCATTGGTTAGTGGTAGGAATAGAGCCCCATCATTGGTGTCAGTGGCAGGAATAGTGCCCCATCATTGGTGTCAGTGGCACGAATAGTGCCCCATCATTGGTGTCAGTGACAGGAATAGTGCCCCATCATTGGTCTATGGCAGGAATAGTGCCGTATCTTTGGTGTCAGGAATAGTGTTCCAACATTTATACCAGTGGAAGGAATAGGGCCCCACTGTTGTCATCAATGAGAGGAATTATGCCCTACTGTTGGTGTCGGTGGAAAGAATGGTGCTTCATCATTGGTGTCAGTAGGAGGAAATAATGCCTTGAATCAATAAGAGGAATAGTGCCCCAAGGGCCGCATAAGGGCAAGCAGAGGGTGGCATCCGGCCCTCAGGCCACATTTTGGAGACCACTGATGTAGAGTATAGCCCCTACCATCTCATAGTATCATATAAACGATAGTCCATACTATACAATGATCATATAAAGGATAGTCTCTATTGTGTGCTAATAATATATAGATGACAGTCCACGCTATGCAATAATTTATAAGGGATATTCCCTATTGTGTTTAATATCATATAGAGAATAGTCCATACTGTGTGATAAAATGACAGGGAGAATAATTCATACTGTTTACTAATGTCATAGAGAGAATAGACCATACTATTTAAAAATATCACATAGAGAATAGCTCCTAAAAAGGATAGCCTCTATTATACCATGTAATATTATTATATAGAGAACAGTACATGTAATAATACCATATGGAGAATGATATTATGTAATACTAAATTATAATAATTACAGTGGTGTGAAAAAGTGTTTGCCCCCTTCCTCATTTCCTGTTCCTTTGCATGTTTGTCACACTTAAGTGTTTCGGAACATCAAACCAATTTAAACAATAGTCAAGGACAACACAAGTAAACACAAAATGCAATTTGTAAATGTGAAGGTGTTTATTATTAAAGGTGAAAAAAAATCCAAACCATCATGGCCCTGTGTGAAAAAGTGATTGCCCCCTAAACCTAATAACTGGTTGGGCCACCCTTAGCAGCAACAACTGCAACCAAGCGTTTGCGATAACGTGCAATGAGGCTTTTACAGCGTCCTGGAGGAATTTTGGCCCACTCATCTTTGCAGAATTGTCCTAATTCAGTTACATTAGAGGGTTTTCGAGCATGAACGGCCTTTTTAAGGTCATACCACAACATCTCAATAGGATTCAGGTCTGGACTTTGGCTAGGCCACTCCAAAGTCTTCATTTTGTTTTTCTTCAGCCATTCGGTGGTGGACTTGCTGGTGTGTTTAGGATCATTGTCCTGCTGTAGAACCCAAGTTCGTTTCAGCTTGAGTACACGAACAGATGGTCGGACATTCTCCTTCAGGATCTCTTGGTAGACAGCAGAATTCATAGTTCCTTTTATCACGGCAAGTCTTCCAGGTCCTGAAGCAGCAAAACAGCCCCAGACCATCACACTACCACCACCATATTTTACTGTTGGTATAATGTTCTTTTTCTGAAATGCAGTGTTCCTTCTACGCCAGATATACTTGGACACACACCTTCCAAAGAGTTCCACTTTTGTCTCATCGGTCCACAGAATGTTGTCCCAAAAGTCTTGGGGATCATCAAGATGTGTTGTGGAGAAATTGAGACGAGCTTTGATGTTCTTTTTGCTCAGCAGTGGTTTTCTCCTTGGAACTCTGCCATGCAGGCCATTTTTGCCCAGTCTTTTCCTGATGGTGGAGGCATGAACGCTGACCTTAACTGAGGCAAGTGAGGCCTGCAGTTCCTTGGACGTTGTTGTGGGGTCTTTTGTGACCTCTTGGATGAGTCGTCGCTGCGCTCTTGGGGTAATTTTGGGCGGCCGGCCACTCCTGGGAAGGTTCACCACTGTTCCATGTCTTCGCCATTTGTGGATAATGGCTCTCACTGTGGTTCGCTGGATTCCCAAAGCTTTGGAAATGGCTTTATAACCCTTTCCAGACTGATAGATCTCAATTACTTTCTTTCTCAATTGTTCCTGAATTTCTTTGGGTCTCGGCATGATGTGTAGCTTTTAAGGATCTTCTGGTGGACCTTACTGTGTCAAGCAGCTCCTATTTAAGTGATGCCTTGATTGTGAACAGGTGTGGCAATAATCAGGCCTGGGTGTGGCTAGAGAAATTGAACTCAGGTGTGGACAACCACAGTTATAGTATGTTTTAACAAGGGGGGCAATCACTTTTTCACACAGGGCCATGATGGTTTGGATTTTTTTTCACCTTTAATAATAAACACCTTCATTTACAAATTGCATTTTGTGTTTACTTGTGTTGTCCTTGACTATTGTTTAAATTGGTTTGATGTTCCGAAACACTTAAGTGTGACAAACATGCAAAGGAACAGGAAATGAGGAAGGGGGCAAACACTTTTTCACACCACTGTAAGAGGATAGGCTATAATTTAGAGAATAGCCCACACTTTGTAATAATATAATTTAAAGAATATACCATACTGCAAACTAAAATCATTGCGAAAATAGTCCATACTGTGTAAAAATATAATTTAGAGGAGAGCCCACCCTGAGTAATAATATGATGTAAAGATATGCTCAGCCAATACCGCACCATACCACTTAATTAACGTCACTGGCCCACGTGGACATCGGTCTCCTAGACTGCTCACTTACAAGTGGAAATGGTCACTTATATATTATTTATTCTGTAGGTATGCTGTTGAACTGTCATGGCCGTTCCCTGTTGGTTTTTCCACCATTCCACACCTCTGTGCATAACAAAGTGGTGCTGTCTTCACCACGTGTACCCAGCTCCGCCACTCCCCCCTCCAGTGTTCCATGTCATCAGCTAGGTGACAGGTTGTCCTAAGCAGTCAATCAGCGACAGCGGTTGATAAGCGGACGGACCGGTTTGGGGGGGAGACTTCCCACCCTAACGTACACAAATGTATGTTGCAGGTAAACGTGACAGCCTGAGTTTCCATACACCTGTGTCAGAGCATATCAGAAGCTGCATGTGACAGTCAGCTGGGTCCCAACACAACACTACTATTAAATGGACCCTGGCCACTGCTGGCCTCTCCTTCTGGAAATATTATTCCCAGACTATCTAGTCTCCTATACATGAAATGTCAAACACTCCTCATCACATGGCTTCCATTATTTCCTTACTACTAATAGTCCAGCTGAAATGTACACACACAGCTTAAAGACTCAGTTACTCCTCAAAGAGCAGTTACTCCTCCCTTTTTCTCTCTATGGCTCTGTTTTGAGGTTTCAATTAGAGACGGGGTGTCTGAAAGCAGGCGACTACTGCTTTGTTCTTTCTTTAGAAAACTCATAGAGATCTAGACTTCGTTTGTTATGTATAAAAAAACATTTTTTTTAAATTAAAGATAATATATTGTATAATACAAATTATATCTATTTATCTATATTGTGTGTGCCACGCTCAACCAGTTTAGTCTATGTCTTGTACCCAGCAAATGCACCCAGGCCATCACATAGGATGTGTGCGGGTACCATACACTTACTTTATACAGTATACCGCATACAGTATATTTAAAAAAATAAATATCAGCTAGACATGTGCACTACCGGAAACGTTTATTTTAGTTTCATTCATTTTTATTTTTTTCGTTCACTGGATCACTTGTTATGATCGGCATTTGTTACTTCAGATTATTCCTAACTTTGGACGTATTAGTTTTGTTTCATTCGTTTATTCGTTACTTCGGATAATTCGTCATTTCAGATGCATTTGTATTCGTTACATTCACTAATAGTTACTTAGGAAAGGAAATTCCAATACCTATAATTTAATAGTTTATAATAATAAATGATTAATAATAATAAAAACTATAATAATAATTAATAATTTAATTATAATATAAAATATGAAAAACTAAATTATCTGTATTTAATTGATTTGTTAAACTCGTAGTTTTTAGTTCTTTCAGATTTTTGGATTTTCCTTCTTTCGGATTTTCGTTCTTTCTGAAAATTCATTTTCGTATGCATTCATCAAAAGAGTATTTCTTTCATTTGGATGCTTCTGAATTTCGTCCGAAAACTAATTGGTAACAAAACAAAGTGCACATATCTAATATCAGCAATCTTTAGTATGTATTTATTAGACCTAGGGCTGCTGTTAGAAATCCAGGGGCCCCATACAACCTACCTGACAGGGCCCCCCTGGCCGAAAGTGACTGAGGACATAGATTTATCAGTCCCTTTCTCTGTAGCCTCAGCTGCACAGATGAATGAATAGGAAACACTCTGATGCTTCCTGCTCATTCACAAACTGAAGCATAGTGAACACAGTTTATTATGGTTTAGTGATGAATGGACACAGAGGTGATTGGTACTGCTCGCTCACTGTGTTCATTCAGGAAAGGAAGAGGCCAGCAGCAGCTGCCAATGGTAGAGGAGAAGAGGGAAGCTGGCAGCGCTGTAGGGGAAAGGAGCACACAGGGGGGCCCTGACAGCAGATGGAAGGGGCGTATGTGCTAGAACCATTCCCTCTGCCGTGCAACCAGAGGCAGGGTGAGGAGGGGAAGGCAGAAGAGGATCTGTGTCTGCAATAAGACAGTACAGCTGGCCCTCCTGCTCAGCAGGTACCCGGGCCCCCCTTTTGAGCTGATGGGGCCGGGGCCCAGTACAGGAGGGCTGGCTGTACTGCCTTATCAGCGGCCCTGATTAAACCTTACATATCAGATTAAAAGTGTATAAACCTAAAAAAGTTAAAAAGATCATAGCTGCAATGTAATCCTTTGAAACAATTTGAATTTTATCATTGTTTGCATTCTCTGAAGAGTAAAAAAAAAGATGTTACACTACTATGATTCTACAACGCCAGAACTGGGCCTATTTTCCAGACTTGGTGTTTACAAGTTAAAATCATTTTTTTTTGCTAGAAAATTACTTAGAACCCCCAAACTTTATATATTTTTTTTTCAAACACCCTAGAGAATAAAATGGCGGTCGTTGCAATACTTTCTTTCACACCGTATTTGCGCAGCAGTCTTACAAGCGCAATTTTTTGGGAAAAAATACACCTTTTTTAATAAAAAAATAAGACAACAGTAAAGTTTTCCCAATTTTTTTTATATTGTGAAAGATGATGTAAATTGATACCCAACATGTCACGCTTCAAAATTGCACCCGCTCGTGGAATGGCGACAAAACTTTTACAGTTAAAAATCTTCATAGGCAATGTTTAAAAATATCTACAGGTTACCAGTTTTGAGTTACAGAGGAGGTCTAATTATTGCTCTCGCTCTTACGATCGTGGCGATACCTCACATGTGTGGTTTAAACACCGTTTTCATATGCAGGCGTAACTTACGTATGCATTCGCTTCTTTAAGACCATTGGGTGGAAGTTATGTTTGACGTCGCTTCCACCATCCAATGGCGTGGAGCCGAATGGGGGCCATCTTTCCCTCACTTTCTCACAAGGAAGAGGACCCGATCGTCTCCGCCGCTACCGCCGTGCTCTGGTAAGCTGCGGAGACCATCGGATCGCGGCGGGAGTGGGTCGGCCCTCTTCCGCCCATGATAAAAGTGATCTTGTGGCGAATCCACCGCAGAGACCAGTTTTACTGAAAGAGGACTGCCCGCTGATGAAGAGGATACCGGCAGCTAGCTGCTGCCATAACAACGATATTCCCCTTCAAACAGCCAACGTAAAACGACTGTGGGCGGTCCTTAAGTGGTTAAAAATAATTAGGACTTGTCTAACTGGTTTAATAGTAATTTTTCTAACCAAAATTGTCAAAAAACAAAAAGTTGTTTATTCATAAACCCGACCAGAATGTTAAAAATAATATAATTATCAGAACTTCAGGTTATCATCCGCTCTCTAAAACCGAGGTAGCTTCCCTGTACAAATTGAAACAAGAAAGGACAGAGTCATGTGACGAGAGGCTGCACAGCTGTCCGCCTTGAATTTGATAAAACGCACTCAGATGACAAATTTGTCCTCCAGGCCGATTGTTTCCTGCTTGGGTTTCATCAGTGTACCATTATTTTATTCCCACTCGAAAGGTTGAAAGTTAAAGATTAATATTTACTTTGCGAAAATGGCCTCATAAGTAAATTTACTTATCATACTGATAAAATAAAAACCGTGCCCTATGAAGATGAACTTTCCAGGGCATGAGATAGATTAAATAAGAAATTGTTTTAATAAAGGATAAGCAAAGAAAAGATTTAAATGGTCTGTAGTTTATTTTTTTTTCTAATTCTTAGATCATCCAAAGAGAACGGCACCACGCCAGACACTAAACAACCCTTGTTCTTCACTGAAGTGCCGACCAAGGAGAAGGACGCACACTGATGACATCACTACTAGATACAACTTCATCTTTATCTCTTCAATTAAGACCCCATTCCAGTGAAACGCGTCGGTAGGAACAGTTCCTGGATGGAACTGTGGCTGAATAAAGTTTTACATAGAAGTGACATCATTATTATTTTTTCTAACATTTTGTTTATGGGTGGAGCACACAGATCTGACTCTTCCTTGGGCTTTTGTCTCTCTGCCACTGCAACAGCAGGCTCCTGCCTATCCTGTTTCCTGCTCAGTTCCCCATGAAGTGGCATAAATGAAAAATCCAACAGGTAAAGCTAGTTCCCTTGTAAATACTACAGCAAGTGGGAGGAGTTGGGATCTCAAGTCAGAGTGTTTTCTTTACCCACAATGCAACTTTTAGTTGTGGACAGACCCTTTCAATTGAACCTGTTTTTTGGCATTGCAGGGTAAAACAATGAGTTGCCCCCTTCAAAATATATTCACCTTACATTTGCTCCATGCACTCTATTTACCTTCTACTAAGTACTATACACTCCAAATACTTGGTAGTGATTGGCTTAGCACTGTTATATGGGGGCGGGGAAAATCCCTGGCCCTGTGTAAGCTCTAAATAGAATTGACTCTGAGCTTCTCTGGACTTCTTCTTCATCAGGGCAGCAAATGATGGCTTCTGCTGGACCAGTATTAAAGTAACCTATTGCTTTTGATCAACTTAACCACTTGCTGTCCACCCCATAGCAGATTTACTGCTACAGTGCGGCTCTCCTGTGCAGAATCACGTATATATATTGGATTCTGCTCTTCTGCCTGCAGGGGGCGCGTGCGTGCACCACCAGCAGCCTGCTTCTGCTGTGATTAATTACAGCAGAAGCCGATCTGCGGGTGTCGGGCACTGGATCACTGGATGTCCACTGGCATCCGCCAATGGTGTGTAAAACAGACAGAACAGAAATCTGCCTGTGTAAACAAGGCAGATCTCCGTTCTGACAGGGAATGGATGGATTTTGTGTAATAAAATCCATCTCTTCCCCTAATAAAAGCAGCACACACAGTACACAAAAACACTGGCTAGGCACATAGTTAAACCTTTGATAGCTCTAGATGTTTAACCTCTTCTCAGCCAATGTCATTAGTACAGTGACAGTGCATATTTCAAGTACGGATCACTGTATTAGTGTCACTGGTTTCAGTTGATTGTCCGCTGCAATATTGCAGTTCCGCTATAAGTCACTGATCGCCGCCATCGCTAGTATAAAAAAATATTTAAACTATAAAATTCTATAAATATATCCCATAGTTTGGTAATATTTTTGTAACCAATCAATATACGCTTATTGGGATTTTTTTAACCAAAAATATGTAGCAGAATACATATTGGCCTAAATTTATGAAGATGTTTTATAGCAGAAAGTAAGTTTTTCTAAATTGTATTGTCTTTTTTTGTTTATAGCACAACAAAAATTTAAGAAAAAACTGTGGTGATCAAATACCACCAAAAAAAGCTCTATTTGTGGGGAAAAAAAAGGACATCTAAATTTTATTTGGGTACAGTGTTGCATGACCGCGCAATGGTGAGTTAAAATAACGCAGTGCCACACCGCAAAAAATGGCCTGGTCATGAAGGGGGGTAAATCTTCCAGAAGTCAAGTGGTTAAAGTAATATTGAACCCTCAATTTTTTTAGGCACTTTCAGCAGCTGAGTATTTCACTTACTGAGTATGCAACTTCTTTATCCTAATCCTTGGCTATGTTCTGGTTTAAGGCAGTGCTATGACCATTGCGACAGGTTTCCTGCTTCAGCGCGATCCCTTTTGCTTGCAGCATCCAATGGAGTCACCCTTGCATGCAGGGACTAGAGTTGTGTCTCCCTACACTGTGTGTATCAATAGAAACACATAGCCCCATAGCCTAGGATGGCAAGGCACTTCCCTGCTTCTCCTCCCCCCTTCTTCAAAATAACAAACTGAATGGCAAGCTGCAATATACAGTGGTGTGAAAAAGTGTTTGCCCCCTTCCTCATTTCCTGTTCCTTTGCATGTTTGTCACACTTAAGTGTTTCGGAACATCAAACCAATTTAAACAATAGTCAAGGACAACACAAGTAAACACAAAATGCAATTTGTAAATGAAGGTGTTTATTATTAAAGGTGAAAAAAAATCCAAACCATCATGGCCCTGTGTGAAAAAGTGATTGCCCCCCTTGTTCAAACATACTATAACTGTGGTTGTCCACACCTGAGTTCAATTTCTCTAGCCACACCCAGGCATGATTATTGCCACACCTGTTCACAATCAAGGCATCACTTAAATAGGAGCTGCTTGACACAGTAAGGTCCACCAGAAGATCCTTAAAAGCTACACATCATGCCGAGACCCAAAGAAATTCAGGAACAATTGAGAAAGAAAGTAATTGAGATCTATCAGTCTGGAAAGGGTTATAAAGCCATTTCCAAAGCTTTGGGAATCCAGCGAACCACAGTGAGAGCCATTATCCACAAATGGCGAAGACATGGAACAGTGGTGAACCTTCCCAGGAGTGGCCGGCCGCCCAAAATTACCCCAAGAGCGCAGCGACGACTCATCCAAGAGGTCACAAAAGACCCCACAACAACGTCCAAGGAACTGCAGGCCTCACTTGCCTCAGTTAAGGTCAGCGTTCATGCCTCCACCATCAGGAAAAGACTGGGCAAAAATGGCCTGCATGGCAGAGTTCCAAGGAGAAAACCACTGCTGAGCAAAAAGAACATCAAAGCTCGTCTCAATTTCTCCACAACACATCTTGATGATCCCCAAGACTTTTGGGACAACATTCTGTGGACCGATGAGACAAAAGTGGAACTCTTTGGAAGGTGTGTGTCCAAGTATATCTGGCGTAGAAGGAACACTGCATTTCAGAAAAAGAACATTATACCAACAGTAAAATATGGTGGTGGTAGTGTGATGGTCTGGGGCTGTTTTGCTGCTTCAGGACCTGGAAGACTTGCCGTGATAAAAGGAACTATGAATTCTGCTGTCTACCAAGAGATCCTGAAGGAGAATGTCCGACCATCTGTTCGTGTACTCAAGCTGAAACGAACTTGGGTTCTGCAGCAGGACAATGATCCTAAACACACCAGCAAGTCCACCACCGAATGGCTGAAGAAAAACAAAATGAAGACTTTGGAGTGGCCTAGCCAAAGTCCTGACCTGAATCCTATTGAGATGTTGTGGCATGACCTTAAAAAGGCCGTTCATGCTCGAAAACCCTCTAATGTAACTGAATTAGGACAATTCTGCAAAGATGAGTGGGCCAAAATTCCTCCAGGACGCTGTAAAAGCCTCATTGCACGTTATCGCAAACGCTTGGTTGCAGTTGTTGCTGCTAAGGGTGGCCCAACCAGTTATTAGGTTTAGGGGGCAATCACTTTTTCACACAGGGCCATGATGGTTTGGATTTTTTTTCACCTTTAATAATAAACACCTTCATTTACAAATTGCATTTTGTGTTTACTTGTGTTGTCCTTGACTATTGTTTAAATTGGTTTGATGTTCCGAAACACTTAAGTGTGACAAACATGCAAAGGAACAGGAAATGAGGAAGGGGGCAAACACTTTTTCACACCACTGTAATATATTATATTTTTGATTTTGAGTTTATGATTGTTTTAAACATTTGAATGCTATTGTTTTTTTTTTTTTAACTTGTTTTCTGTGCATAATTGTTAATGGATGACCCGTGTACTTATGGTGAGCCATATTTCCTCAATAAATATCCAGGTTTTTCTCCCTCAATGCTGTGCCTTTGGAATCATTTCTGCAGTAGATTCTCTGCAGTCTCTAATGATGTGAAACACCCACATTTCCACAGACCATTGGATCTTTTGCCTAGGCTTTAGGTCAGATGAGAGAGCTTTAGGTGGTAAGAAAGAGGTACTTTAAATCCTCAAATTGTCAGGCAATTTGCTATGTGTGACTTTTTTAACACTGGGAAGGACATTGAAAGTTGTGCACACCTGGTATTGAACCTGTGAGTCTTCTGGGATGGGATATACAGTAGGGAAAATAATTATTTGATCCCCTTCAGATTTTGTACATTTGCCCACTTACAAAGAAATGAAGGGTCTATAATTGTTATCAGTGGCGGCTGGTGCTCAAAATATTTGGGGGGGTGCAAACAAACTGAAAAATGTGCCCATCAATTGCAGCCACTGTGCCATCAATTGCAGCCACTGTGCCATCAAACGCAGCCACTGTGCCATCAATTGCAGCCACTGTGCCATCAAACGCAGCCACTGTGCCATCAATTGCAGCCACTGTGCCATCAATTGCAGCCACTGTACCATCAATTGCAGCCACTGTGCCTATCAAATGCCGCCACTGTGCCATCAAATGCTGCCACTGTGCCCATCAAACGCAGCCACTGTGCTATCAAATGCCGCCACTGTGCCATCAAATGCCCGCCACTGTGCCCATCAAACGCAGCCACTGTGCCATTAAATGCTGCCACTGTGCCCATCGAATGCTGCCACTGTGCCCATCGAATGCTGCCACTGTGCTCATCGAATGCTGCCACTGTGCCCATCAAATGTCGCCACTGTGCCATCAAATGCTGCCACTGTGCCATCAAATGCCGCCACTGTGACCTCCCCCCCCCCCCCGCGCCCGCTTGCCGTCTGCCCAGCACTTACCCTGTCTCGTGGGGCAGTGGGTGAGGGCGGCGAGCGGTGTCCTCCAATGCATCTCCTCCCGTCCTCTCCTCCTGATAGGCGTCCAATCACAGTGCCTGTTGTTTCAGCCAATCAGGTGACGGGTAACAGACCCAAGCATCTGATTGGCAGTTCAGTGTTAGGAAAGCGAATATTCATTCACTTTCTAACACATCTGGGTGGACTGCAAGCACCAAGCATGGCGCTCGCAGTTCACCTATTTTGAAGCCTGTAAGAGCCTATGGCTCTAATTAGGTGCTTCAAAAACAGCCCCCCCCCGCTGTAATTCAGGCGCCCGGCGCCCCAAAAAGGGGCCAGGCACCTCAATAGGGGGTGGCAGCGGCAGCCATGGATAGATTCATGCTATGTATGAATCTATCCAGTGGTCATAGAGGGGGTGGCTGGAGAGAGGGGGCGGCGCCCATGTTCTATTATGGACGCACTGCCACTAATTATCATAGGTGCATTTTATATGATAGAGACAGAATATTAAACACATGATAAAAATTTTATAAAATGGAGTTGCAGTTCAGTGAGTAAAATAAGTATTTGATCCCCTACCAACCAACAATAATTCTGGCTCCCACAGACTGGCTACAGCATTGGCTCATGTGGTACACAGATTAGTCCTGTCAATTTAAGAAGGTGTTCCTAACGACAACTCATTATGTGTATAAAAGGCACATATCCACAGAATCTCTTTCTTCTATTCAAACCCGCCATCATGGGCAAGACCAAAGAGCTGTCAAAGGACATCAGGGACAAGATTGTAGCCCTGCACAAGGCTGGAATGGGCTACAAGACCATCAGCAAGAAGCTTGGTGAGAAGGAGACAACTGCTGGAGCGATTATTTGCAAATGGAAGAAATACAAAATAACTATCAATTGCCCTTGGCCTGGAGCACCATGCAAGATTTCACCTCATGTGGTAAGAATGATCATGAGGAAAGTAAGGGATTAGCCCAGAACTACAAGGGAGGAGCTTGTGAATGATCTCAAGGCAGTTGGGACCACAGGTCCTCAAAAAGGCACATGTACAGGCCCGTCGGAAATTTGCCAATGAACATCTAAATGATTCTGAGAAGAATTGGGAGAAAGTACTGTGGTCAAATTGAGACTCGTGTTTGGACAGTGATGTAAGTAACTGAGTTAAAATAAACGGAGTTACTGAATGCAGTTACTTTAGAGGGTAACGAGTAATCTAACTGATTACTTTTCCCCTCATGATAACGCAGTTGCCATTACTTGGGCGGGTTAGCCGCAATTACATCTACCGCCACTAGATGGCAGTAGTGTAATTTCGGTGTCCTGACGAAAAAGTTCCCCCAGCCGGATAAGGACCCCCCCTAGTACGAAGGACTACGAAAATTGCCAAACCTAAACAGCTCTGAGTGAACTCTACACTGCGCAGGCGCAGTTAACGTGTAATTGTACAAGGGGATGCCGCACGCTCCCGATGCTCATGCTACTCTGCAAGGGGGCGTCTATCGAGTAACTAAGGGGCAGGTCTAGTATTACTGTAACCAAGGGGCGCATTTATTATTATTGTTATATATCGAGCTCTGCCCATTAATTTAACATTCGCCCTCTTCTGTAGCCATCCGCCCCTTACACGATATAATAATAATAGGCCCGCCCCTTGCTTACACGCTATAACAGATCTGCCCCTTGGTTAGAGTAATAATAGAGCAGCCCCTTGGTTACACGATATATAACAATAATAATAACTGCGCCCTTTGCTTACAGTAATACTAGACCCGCCCCTTAGTTACACGTATAGAATATTACAAAAAAGTCACAGTTACTTTGCTGCGTAACTAATTACTTTTCCAATGTAGTAACTAAGTTACTAACGCAATTACTTTTTGGGAGAAGTAATTTGTAACTTAACTAATTACTTTTTTAAAGTAAGATGACCAACACTGTGTTTGGAGGAAGAACAACATCCCTACAGTCAAGCACAGAAGTGGAAACATAATGCTTTGGTGCTGTTTCTCTGCTAATGGTACAGGCCAACTTTGTTGCATGAAGGGGCCAATGGACGGGACCATGTATTGTAAAATCTTGGATGAGAACCTTCTTCCTTCAGCCAGAACACCGAAGATGGGTCATGGATGGGTCTTCCAGCATGACAATGTCCCAAAACATACCGCCAATCCAACAAAGGAGTGGCTTAAGAAAAGCACATTAAGGTCATGGAGTGGCCTAGCCAGTCTCCAGACCCTTATCCTATAGATATAGAGATCATTTATGGAGGGAGCTGAAACTTTGAGTTGCAAAGCGACAACCAGGAAGCCTTTAGGATTCAGAGAAGATCTGTAAAGAGGAGTGGATCAAAACCCCTCCTGAGATGTGTGCAAACCGCGTAACCAACTACAAGAAACGTCTTACCTCTGTGCTTGCCAACAAGGGTTTCTCCACCAAGTACCAAGTCATGTTTTGCTTGGTGATCAAATACTTATTTTACTCAGTGAACTGCATCTCAATTTATAATATTTGTATCGTGTTTTTGGTTGTATTTTGTCTCTATCATTAAAAATACACCTATGATAAAAATTATAGACCCTTCATTTCTTTTTTAAGTGGGCAAACTTACAAAATCTGCAGGGGATCAAATAATTATTCCCCCCACTGTATACCTACGTGGAGCTGTAATGGCTTTGGTTAGATCAGATGTTTTTTTGTTTGCCCACTCCCACCAGCAGCCCCATGCGGTCAGGAAACCCCTCCCACCACTTTGTAAAGTCATCAAGGACTGTCTGCAGGCACACGTGTTTTCACAAGCACTGTAACAATCCTGTACAACAGTTCCAGCTGCTAAATAGCCTTCCCTGCTGTCCTGGATTACTGCTACTGTGTGGATGAGAACTGTTCTCAGGATCTGATTCATCTGTAGGATCTCAGAGAAAGGTGAGCCTTGCATTTTCAAAACTTTTTTTTCAGTTTCTGTTGTTTTTGGGCAGCCGTGCAGAGATGGCATACAATGCAGATGTTGCAGAGATACGAGGCATACATGGGCATCCTTGGTATTCTAGTTCTCTTTTCAAAAGTGGGGATTAAGGGGGAATATTATTGTCATGTATAAATACATAGGTGTCCATGACTAGGGTACCAAAGAGGCTTTGACCCAGTGCCTGACCACCACTCCACCAACCAGGTAAGTTCCCACACTTACATTACCCACCTAGTAACTCCTCCTATTCTCAAACCCCTTCTGACCCAGTCATGTTGTGACTCTGTCTCTGTCTAGTCTTTTGCCTTTACTCCAGGCCTCTCTTTAAAGCTGGCCTCAGATGGACTGAAATTTAGTTGAACCATCAAATTTTGATCCATCTGTGGCTGTTCCCGTTTGTTAGAAGTCTAATGATCAACTTCTCGGGAACAAGCTTGTTTGAACATTTTTGTTCAATCGGCACTGCAGCCAATCAGCTGCAGCGCTGATCAGTGTATTTGACAGCTGAGTAGCACCTGCTGTCGGACTACAATAACACAGCAGAGAGTATTCCTCCATTCATGTCACAGGTGTGGATGGGGGAATCTATTCAGTTTTTTTCGATCAACCAACTGATCCGTGTATGGGCAGCCTTAAGCTGGGTACACACTATACAATTTACCAAAACCATATAATATGAGGTCAAACCTTAATGCCGCATACACACGGTCGGAATTTTCGATGGAAACAGTCCGATGGGAGCTTTTCAACGGATTTTCCGACCATGTGTATACCCATCGGTCTTCTGTCGGAATTTCTGACGGACTTTGGATTGAGAACCTGTTCTCAATTTTTCAGATGGAAAACCTTTCTATCGGATATTCCGATCGTGTGTATGCAATTCCGACACGCAAAATTCCGACGCATGCTCGGAAACAATTCAGCGCATGCTCGGAAGCATTAAACTTCCATTTTATAGTGATGTCGAACGCGTTTTATGCCGCTGTGTTACTGACCGTCGGAATTTGGTGTGACCGTGTGTAGGCAAGACAGTTTGAGCGAAATTCCATCGGAATTCCGACGGGAAAACCATCAGAGCTTTTTCTGACGAGAATTCCGACCGTGTGTACGCAGCATAAGAGTTTCAGTTTGTATGCAATCAGGCAGGCCCTTGCACTACATGGTTTTGGTAAAGCTAAAGGAAATCGGACAACGATGCATTTTTAGTTCTTTTTGCATTTTGCAGATTTTCACTACACAACGTGTTCCATAGGAAACCATGTTAAATGGACTGTAGGGCAAATCTGCAAAAAGCACTAAAAATGCATAGGTGTGAATCCAGCCTTAGGCAGCCCATAGATCAGGGATATGCAATTAGCGGACCTCCAGCTGTTCCAGAACTACAAGTCCCATGATGCATAGCAAGACTCTGACAGCCACAAGCATGACACCCAGAGGCAGAGGCATGATGGGACTTGTAGTTTTGCAACAGCTGGAGGTCTGCTAATTGCATATCCCTGCCATAGATGATTTGATTTTCTTTACTTCCAACACAGGTGGAGGAAAGAAAATAGCTTGATTCCAATTGAATGTGTTGATGTGCAGAGTACCTTCTGCAGTGCTATTGTGTTCTGCCAGCAGGGGGCACCGGGAGCCTTCCCGACTGGCAGAACACAATGATTACTGCTAGCAGCTATAGCTGCCGGAAATCCAACAGGTTGGTTGTACGATCGACTTGGGTACAATCAGCCTACCCATACATGGATTCAAATTCAACTGGTCCCTGCTGAACCGGCTGAATTTCGATCCATGCATGGCTGGCTTTAGTGAACTTGGTGTACAGTTATTCACTTTCAGGGGGTACTCTGTATGTCTGGAGGAAAAGAGATGTAACTTACACATATGTGAAGGTTTCTTTACAGTAAGAGCTGGAAAAATGTACATTAGACTCCCCCCCAGAACTAGTTCTGGCCAGCTCAGCTGGATGCATTCCTAAATACACAAAGTATAACATTTATAGGTAATAACACCAGAGGTTGTGGATCCAGGTTACATGCATTTGCCTTCTGGGGGATCAGAATTTATTTTGGACAATTCTTTATAGGGGTTTTTTATTTATTTTTTGCCTTCCTCTGGATCAGCTGTATGTATAGGATTCTTTTTATAGAGGTTATTTATTTATTCAATATTTTATTAATTTTTTTTAATTGGTTGAAGTAGATGGATTTGTATCTTTTGTCAACCTGATTAACCATGTAACTATTCCAATGGCAAATGAAGTTGATCATTTATGGTGGTGAATTACTAACAGGCATAGGCAGACCTTCTGTCTGAACAATCTGAAGGTGAACTTGAGGCTTTTTTTTTAAGTTCCTGAGCACTCAGGCTTCAAACACTCCAATTTTGGTCGGACAAATCGTTGCAATGTCGCACAAACAGAATCGTGGGACTCCTGTCATCCAAAAGAAGTTGAACTTCTTTTGGGCGACAATTGTGCAGGGTGACGAATAATCGCACCGAATGCGCCCGCAAAATGGGACGCCATGAAGTGAATGGAGCCTAAGTGTTTAGCACTTCCACCCAGCAGCACTAGGGCCGTTGGTTCGAATCCCAACCATGGCACTACCTGCCTGGAGTTTGCATGTCCCCCCTGTGCCTGCGTGGGTTTTCTCCGGGTACTCCGATTTTCACAGGTGAGGGAGCAGCAGGAAGGGGGGGGGGCATTAGAACAGGTGAAGAGGCAGCAGGAAAGTTTGGGGGCATTAGAACAGGTGACGGGGAAGGTGGGAGGCAGTATCACTAGGGCACCAGCTCTCACCTGTCCAGCAGTACCAGGAGGGGTAGCTGAGCCTGTGTCCCATCTCCACCAGGCTTTCTGGAGGCAGCTGCAAGAAAGAAAGGGGGGCTCCTCCGACAACTGGCCTCACCTGCCCCCTTCCCCGCACAGCCCAGGGCTCACTGTAGTACTGGAACAGAGCCTGCCTGTGCACACACAAAAGGGCAGGGGAGCTACTCCACCCTGACTTCCTCCTCCTCCATGGTGCCCTCCGCTGGCACCAACTGGCCGGCACATACCGTAGTACCGGACTGAAGCAGGCCCCAACCAGCACACAAGTGGGATCCACCCACCTCTCCACCCTCCTCTGCATCCTGGAAGATGGTCCACTCTGACGGCAGCTGCCATGTTTTAAAGATGGCCTGGGTTGTGACCCGTAGTCTGGGCCCCTCGGACGCCCGGGCCCATTACTTTTGTACCGGTGGTACCCCCCTGATGGCTGCCCTGACCATATGCACTAAACAATAAGGGTTCACCCGTCTCTACTCTTTTTTTTCCCAGTGGATATCTTGGAGTTCTTTTCTTCTCTACTTACCTTTGAGGACCACTGCCCTATAGACAACTTAAATTGTTTGTTTTTTTATAAAGCATATCTAAACCCAAAAACAAACAATTTAAAGTGTCTGTAGGGTGGTGGTCCTCAAAGGTAAGTAGAGGAGAAAAGAACCCTGAGGTATCCACCAGGAAAAAAAGGAGAAGCCAAAGTAACAAGCTGCATCTGGTGGCAAGTGAAAAGCTCCATCTGGTGGCAATCGACGGTGGCAAGTGACATGCTGCATCTGGTGTCAGGCGACGGTGGCAAGTGACATGCTGCATCTGGTGGCACGTGCCGGGTGACAAGCTGCATCTGGTGTCAGGCGACGGTAGCAAGTGACATGCTGCATCTGGTGGCAGGCAACGGTGGCAAGTGACAAGTTGCATCTGGTGGCAGGCAACGGTGGCAAGTGACAAGCTGCATCTGGTGTCAGGCGACGGTGGCAAGTGACAAGTTGCATCTGGTGGCAGGCGACGGTCGCAAGTGACAAGCTGCATCTGGTGTCAGGCGACGGTGGCAAGTGACAAGTTGCATCTGGTGGCAGGCGACGGTGGCAAGTGACATGCTGCATCTGGTGGCAGGCAACTGTGGCAAGTGACAAGTTGCATCTGGTGGCAGGCAACGGTGGCAAGTGACAAGCTGCATCTGGTGTCAGGCGACGGTGGCAAGTGACAAGCTGCATCTGGTGTCAGGCGACGGTGGCAAGTGACAAGCTGCATCTGGTGTCAGGCGACGGTGGCAAGTGACAAGTTGCATCTGGTGGCAGGCGACGGTGGCAAGTGACATGCTGCATCTGGTGGCAGGCAACTGTGGCAAGTGACAAGTTGCATCTGGTGGCAGGCAACGGTGGCAAGTGACAAGCTGCATCTGGTGTCAGGCGACGGTGGCAAGTGACATGCTGCATCTGGTGGCACGTGCCGGGTGACAAGTGACAAGCTGCATCTGGTGGCAGGCGACGGTGGCAAGTGACAAGCTGCATCTGGTGGCAGGCGATGGTGGCAAGTGACAAGCTGCATCTGGTGGCAGGGCGACGGTGGCAAGTGACATGCTGAATCTGGTGGCAGGCGACAGTGGCAAGTGACAAGCTGCATCTGGTGGCAGGCGACGGTGGCAAGTGACACACTGCATCTGGTGGCAGGCAACGGTGGCAAGTGACATGCTGCATCTGGTGGCAGGCGACGGTGGCAAGTGAAAAGCTGCATCTGGTGGCAGGAGACGCTGGCAAGTGACAAGCTGCATCTGGTGGCAGGCCAAGGTGGCAAGTGACAAGCTGCATCTGGTGGCAGGCCAAGGTGGCAAGTGACATGCTGCATCTGGTGGCAGGCAACGGTGGCAAGTGACACGCTGCATCTGGTGGCACGCGCCGGGTGACAAGCTGCATCTGTTGGCAGGCGACGGTGGCAAGTGACACACTAAGGGCTCCCACTGATTCTGCATTATAGTGAGTTGAACTATTTCATTATATTTTATAATGTTATAATATAAATATTTCACTACAATAATCCTGACACCATATCAACCTTGGTGTCATGATAATTGAAGCAGCCATTGCCCCGATTAATCGGCCGTGGAGACCGCCTCCATCTCCAAACCCCACCCGCACCAAACCCCTGCACCTGTCCTCCGTACCATAATGCCAGTGCTAAGGGGGGTGGAGCCACTAAAGAGGGGACTGAAGTTCCTCTTTAAAGTGGAACTAAACCCTCCTATCCTTTACAGCCAAGGAAGCTGCCATCTTAGCCTCTGTTTGATCTGCAGCTGTCATGGTGCTGCACATGTGATCAGTTATGACACCAGTCATCTGATGGCTCGACAGCTGGGTTTAGAGCACAAGCAACTGTGAAAGTTATCATTCATGGCATGCCTTGAATGTAACTGTTTTGGGGAAACAGTTAAATCGATGAGTTTAGTTCCGCTTTAATAACAATAAAGTAAAAAGGGCGGGTTTACATCATGGTGCGGGCGGGCACACTTTTTATCCCACTAATGAGGGATGTGAGTGAGTGAAGCAAATCTATTGAAAACGTCATTCCTGTGACCGTCACTGTATACATACAATGCCTGTGTGTGTGACATTGACACTAGTTACTTTTATCTAAAAATCTACATTCTTCTCTCTTGCTATGTTTATATTTGCTTTTCCTTTATTATTAGGTAAAGCAGGAAGCTCTGCGGCCACACAGATGTGACATTGTTATCACTGATACAAAATGTTACAACATGCATTGCTTTGAAGCACAAAAAAATGTAACACTTTCCGGGGCTAATCCAGTAAGAGCTCCTTCACACTTGTGCCTGGGAGGGGGAGTGGTAAAAATAGGCATTTGAGTCGCAATTTGACCACCCCCCTTAACCTAACAGCGGCTGGACGGGGGTTGCACACATGGCACGGCCACAGCAATACTTAGGCCCTCTGTCGCGTTTGGTAGGCAGTACCACCAATGAATGCAGCCCATTCAAGTGAATAGGAAAAACTGTAACTGCAATACGGGTGCAGTGCAGTAGTGCTGGCCTTTAACCACTTGACCTCCGGAAGATTTACCCCCGCCTTCATAACCAAACAATTTTTTTTGCGATACGGCACTGCGTTACTTTAACTGACAATTGCGTGGTCGAGCGACACTGTACCCAAATACAATTGATGTGCTTTTTTCCCACAAATATAGCTTTCTTTTGGTGCTATTTTTTCTTTTTGCATTATAAACAAAAATGGCAGACAATTTTTTTACTGTCTGCTACATATCCAATAAAAAAATGTAAACAAATCAAATTTCTTAGCTAAAAACATGCCAATATGTATTCTGCTACATATTTTTGTTAAAAAAAATAAATACCAATAAGCGTATATTGGTTGGTTTGTGCAAAAGTTATAGCGTCTACAAACTATGGGATATATACTTTATTTATTTTTTTTACATTTATTTTTACAAGTAATGGCAGCGATCAGCGACTTGAAGCGATATTGCGGCGGACATTCTGAAACTAACTCACACTTTTGACACTTTGTGGGAACCAGTGACACTAATACAGTGATCAGTACTAAAAAATATACACTGTCACTGTACTAATGACATTGTCTGGGAAGGGGTTAAACGTCTAGTGAGATCAAAGGGTTAAATGTGTGCCTAGCTTGTGTTTTGGTGTACTTTGTGTGGTGCTTTTACTAGAGGAAGTGATCGATTTTATTCCCTGCTTTGTGGGGAAAGAAAATCTATTATTTCCCCGTTGACAGGACAGGGCTCGAAATATAGTTTACATAGGCAGAGTCCTGTGTAAACTCATGACGATCGCCAGGTGGCGGCAGTAATCTATTGGCCGGCACCTGGTGTTGTGGTCACAGCACGTCCAGGTTGCCGACGCCACGTACGGGCGCCACCTACCCGGAAATGTCAGATCACGCAGCCAAGCTGCCTTGCCACCGTATATTTGGGTTATATGGTTAAAGTAGATGTAAACCCTCACATATACCCAGTGAAGTGAACAGCGTCAGATGATACACAGAGGTGAAACAAATCTCCCTACAAAAGTTTTACCTGTATATCTGCTGTCTTCAGCTTTATATACTGTTTAGAAAGTGCACATCTTCTTAAGAATGTTCTCTTTCTGTTCCAGCAGGGGGGGGAGTCTTGCCATACACTGTGAGACAGCTGATTGGAAGAAAGGCACACACCCCCTCTCCTCAGACTTGCAGAGCTATGCTCTGAATTGACCATCTGTCTGCTAATCTATTTATAGCACTCACCCTGACACAAATTTCAGGCTGGTTTTATCACATGTGTCAGAGAACTTGTCAGAAGTTATCATGCTGATAACAGAAGAACGGAGCAGGAGAAAGCCACAGGACTTAGTGCTTTGGAGAGAGATCAGAAAACATTACAGATATATATGTGCCCAGCTCAAATTCATGAATCGGGTTTACATCCCTGTTAAAACAGGTTTGTGAAGAGGGACATTTTTCCTTCCAGATGAGTGTCCTCTGAAATGTGTTTCGCTGTGGATCAATTTTAGAGGGGCCACAAGGGTTGCCGCTAGTCATTCTAGTTAATTTTCAATAGAGCAGGGAAGGATCAGTGTTTTTTCCCACAATAAGGGACCAGCTTCTCTGTTTTTATTGCCACCACTGACCCTATATGGGAGGTTTGCCCTTACTTCCTGTCCTGACAGGAAGTTATGGGAAATCACTTTAACCACTTCAGCCCCGAAGGATTTTGACCAGAGCACTTTTTGCGATTCGGCACTGCGTTGCTTAAACTGACAATTGCCCGGTCGTGCGACGATGTACCCAATCAAAATTGACATCCTTTTTTTCCCCACAAATAGAGCTTTCTTTTGGTGGTATTTGATCGCCTCTGCTGTTTTTATTTTTTGCGCTATAAACAAAAAAAGAGCGACAATTTTGAAAAGAAAACGCAATATTTTTAACTTTTTGCTATAATAAATACCCCCTAAAAATGTATAAAATTTTTTTTATTTTTCTAAGTTTAGGCCGATATGTATTCTACATTATTTTGGTAAAAAAATTGCAATAAGCGTATATTGATTGGTTTGCGCAAAATTTATAGCGTCTATAAAATAGGGGATAGTTTTATGACATTTTAAATTTTTTTTTAATAGTAATGGCGGCGATCTGCGATTTTTATCGGGACATTATGGCAGACTCATCGGACATTTTTGACACTATTTTAGGACCATTGTCATTTATATAGCGATCAATGCTATAAAAATGCATTGATTACTGTGTAAATGACACTGGCAGTTAAGGGGTTAACCACTAGGGGGCAGTGAAGGGGTAAAGTGTGTCCTAGGGAGTGATTCTAACTGTTAGGGGGCTGGGCTTTAACACACATGACAGCAATCACTGCTCTCGATGACAGAGTGGGGATCTCTGTCCTGTCACAAGGCAGAATGGAGAAATGCTTTGTTTACAAAAGCATCTCCCCGTTCTACCTCTCCATGACACGATCGCAGGCACCCGGCGGACATCAAGTCCGCGGGACCCTGCGGTCACAGAGGCCGCGGCAGGTGCACGTCCATGCCACCGCTTCTTAAAGGGGACATACCTGTAAGCCCTTTTGCCTACCAGCGCCATTCTGCCGACGTACATCGGCGTGCGCTGGTCGGCAATCGGTTAATAGGAACACAAGAAAAAACATGTTTTTAGTAGAGCGGCGAAGGGTCAGAACCACTGTCAATGTTTTTATCTGTATTTGTGTCTTCTTGCCCCAGTGACAACAACATCCACCATTTCTTCTATGGTATCACAGGGACAGGAAGTGAGGGAAAGTCTCCTCAGTGGGGCCACAGACAGAATTAAAGCCACAATAGAAATTCTAACTCTCAGTTAAGCTTCGAAAATATAGCTGGAGTCAAATCCCCAATTCACAATTGACTAGTGTATTCAGGAAGTTTTGAGATATTTGTGCATTCTTGCACATTTTTTCATCCATTTTAAGATTGATGTGCCATACAGGAGCTTCTTCGATGCACGACTGTGCATTTTTGGCCCCTTAGACTGGTATTATGAAAGTGCAAGTTTTCACGTCATTTTCATACACGTTCAATCAATCATACACCTGACTCTAATCCTACAAAATCCTTGGCTTTGTGCAAGTGTACAAAGGGTGCAAGTGTAAGAACTGATGCTGGTTTGAAGCCAAAGGGTAGTCACACCAAATATTGATTTGATTTACTGTAGATTTTCTCCCGTTCACTAACTTTTCATTTTGTAAATTGATAAATCTAAACAATTAAAATATATATTTTTGAAAGCGTTCTCACTTTACAGCATTTCTTCATACCTGTCTAAAAGTTTTGCACAGTTCTGTACACATACATAGTGTATATATATCTATCTATCTATCTATATCTATAGATATAGATATATATATATATATATATATATATATATATATATATATATATATATATATGTATATGTGTGTATATAGATAGATAACCATATAGCTATAATATATCTTTATATATATATATATATATAGTGGGGAAAATAATTATTCTATTCCCTGCAGATTTTGTAAATTTGCCCACTTACAAAGAAATGATCAGTCTATAATTTTAAGAGACAGAATAACAACAAAAATATCCAGAAAAATACATTTCAAAAAAGTTATAAATTGATTTGCATTTTAATGAGTGAAATAAGTATTTTATCCCCTATCAATCAGCAAGATGTCTGGCTCCCAGGTGTCTTCTATACAGGTAATGAGCTGAGATTAGGAGCACTCTATTAAAGGGAGTGCTCCTAATCTCAGCTTGTTACCTATATAAAAGACACCTGTCCACAGAAGCAGATAATCAATCAGATTCCAATCTCTCCACCATGGCCAAGACCAAAGAGCTGTCCAAGGATGTCAGGGACACGATTGTAGACCTACACAAGGCTGGAATGGGCTACAAGACCATCGCCAAGCAGCTTGGTGAGAGGGTGACAACAGTTGGTGCGATTATTCGCAAATGGAAAAAACAAAAAATAACTGTCAATCTCCCTCGGTCTGGGGCTCCATGCAAGGTCTCACCTCGTGGAGTTTCAATAATCATGAGACTGGTGAAGAATCAGCATAGAACTACACGGGAGAATCTTGTTAGTGATCTCAAAGCAGCTGGGACCATAGTCACCGAGAAAACAATTGGTAACACACTACGCCGTAAAGGACTGAAATCCTGCAGCCCCGCAAGTCCTCTGCTCAAGAAAGCACATGTACAGGCACATCTGAAGTTTGCTAATGAACACCTGAAAGATTCAGAGGAGAACTGGGTGAAAGTGTTGTGGTCAGATGAGAACAGAATTGAGATCTTTGGCATCAACTCAACTCGCCATATTTGGAGGAGGAGCAATGCTGCCTATGACCCCAAGAACACCATCCCCAAAAATGAAGGTGGAAACATTATGCTTTGAGGGTGTTTTCCTGCTAAGGGGACAGGACAACTTCACTGCATCAAAGAGACAATGGACGAGGCCATGTACCGTCAAATCTTGAGTGAGAACCTCCTTCCCTCAGCCAGGGCATTGAAAATGGGTCGTGGATGGGTATTCCAGCATGACAATGACCCAAAACACACAGCCAAGGCAACAAAGGAGTGGCTCAAGAAGGTCCTGGACATTAAAGACATTAAGGTCCTGGAGTGGCCTAGCCAGTCTCCACACCTTAATCCCATAGAAAATATGTGGAAGGAGCTGAAGGTTCCAGTTACCAAACGTCAGCCTCAGGAGAGGATCTGCAAAGAGGAGTGAGACAAAATCCCTCCTGAGATGTGTGCAAACATGATGGCCAACTACAAGAAACATCTGGCCTCTGTGATTGCCAACACGGGTTTTGCCACCAAGTACTAAGTCATGTTTTGCAAAGGGGTCAAATACTTATTTCACTCATCAAAATGGAAATCAATTGATAACTTTTTTGAGATGTGTTTTTCTGGATATTTTTGTTGTTATTCTGTCTCTCACTGTTAAAATAAACCTACCATTAAAATTATAGACCGATCATGTCTATGTCAGTGGGCAAACATACAAAATTAGCAGGGATCAAATACTTTATTCCTTCACTGTAGGTGTATTTTAAATGATAAAGATAGAATATCAATGAAAAATCCAGAAAAAACACGATACAAATGTTATAAATTGAGTTGCAGTTCAGTAAATAAAATAAGCATTTGATCCCCTACCAATCAACAATAATTCAGGCTCCCATAGACTGGCTACAGTATGTGCTCATGTGGTACACAGAATCTCTTTCTTCCATTCAAACCTCTCTATCATGGGCAAGACCAAAGAGCTGTCAAAGGTCATCAGGGGCAAGATTGTAGACCTGCACAAGGCTGGAATCGGCTACAAGACCATCAGCAAAAAGCTTGCTAACCATCAATCGCCCTCAGTCTGGAGCTCCATGCAAGATTTTGCCTCATGGGGTATGGATGATCATGAGAAAAGTGAGGGATCAGCCCAGAACTACACAGGAGGTGCTTGTAAATGATCTCAAGGCAGCTGGAACCACAGTCACCAAACAAACCATAGATAACACACTACGCCGCCATGGATTGAAATGTAGTGCCCACAAGGTCCCCTCCTCAAGAAGGCACATGTATAAGCCTGAAGTTTGCCAATGAACATCTTAAGGATTTGGAGAAAGTGCTGTGGTCAGATGAGACCAAAAATGATCTCTTTGGCATTATAGTGGAGTTCCTCCCAAAATTAGAACTTCCTCTTGTTGTACTCCCCCCCCCCCCCCTTCCGGTGCCACATTTGGCACCTTTCAGGGGAGGGGGGACAGGATACCTGTCTAATACAGATATCCTGTTCCCACTTCCGGGAGCCTCAGCCGCGGGTATTGATGTCACTGCCCGGGCGCCCTCCCTGGTCGCTTGGGCCAGTAGGAGAGAAGAGCGGAGCCTTGCGAATGTGCAGAAGGGTTCCCTTACTCACAATGGAGGCGGCATGTACCCGACAGCTGATGAAAACATCAGCTGCGGTGTCAACATCGCTGGACTCCAGGACAGGTAAGTATCCGATTATTGCAGTATGTGCAGCTGCTGGCTTTTAATTTTTTTGTAGGCGGACCTCCACTTTAACTCAATTTGCAGTGTTTAGAGGAAGAAAAATACTATGACCTTAAGAACACCATCCCTACAGTCAAGCACAGAGGTGAAAACATAATGCTTTTGGGCTGTTTCTCTGCTAAAGGTACCGACTTTGCCACAGTGAGGGGCCAATGGACGGGGCCATGTAGTGTAAAATCTTGGAGGAGAACCTTCTTCCCTTAGCAGAACACTAAAGATGGGTCGTGAATGGGTCTTCCAAAATGACAATGACTCAAAACATACCGCTAAAGCAACAAAGGGGTGGCTCAAAAAGAAGCACATTAAGGTCATGGAGTGACCTAGCCAGTCTCCAGACCTTAATCCTATAGAAAATTTATGGAGGGAGCTGAAACTTCGAGTTGCCAAGAAACCTTAAGGATCTAGAGAAGATCTGTAAAGAAGAGTGGACCAAAATCCCTCCTGAGATGTGTGCAAACCTGGTCACCAACTACGAGAAACGTCTGTGCTTGCCAACAAGGGTTTCTCCACCAAGTACTAAGTCATGTTTTGCTTATTTTACTCACTGAACTGCAACTGCATTTATAACATTTGTATTATGTTTTTTTCAGAATTTTTGGTTGATATTATCTCTATGATTTAAAATACACCTACAGTGAGGGAAAAAAGTATTTGATCCCCTGCTGATTTTGTATGTTGATTATATAAAAATGATAGACCCTTCATTTCTTTGGAAGTGGGCAAACTTACAAAATCTGCAGGGGCTCAAATAATTATTTTCCCCACTTTATATACTGTATCACCCTAAAAGACTATGATTTCCTTTTATCTATGCGTATCTGAATAAAATCTTGACAGTCCCTCTAGCTTTTTATGAGCTGATATGGCCGGCTTGTTGAGAGTTACCTGGGAACTGAAAGCCTTTTATGAATGTTTGAAGAGCTGCTGATGAGATGGGCTCTCAGAGTAAAGCACACATAGAGGCAGCTCAGTGCGGCCCAGCCAGAAATAACTGGCGGTATTGTCCTATCCTTTCCACAGGCTCCTACACAGGGAGCACAGTCTACCCTGACCTCCCCAGCTCTCCTCTATTAATATCCCGGTATTTCTGGAAATAACAGGGCACATGGGAATTCACATTAATGAGAAATATGTATTTTTCACAGTGTGGCTTCATCTCTGTCCTGCTGAAGGACCATCTCAGAGTCTCCTAACGCTTCTTTTCTGTAAAGGGTCTTGCCTGGGATCATTTAAAGGAATAGTCCAGTTTTATTGAATACTTTGATTGTGGGTAGATAATTGTGGCCTGAATCAAGCAGAATTTAAAATATGAAAAAGATTAACAAAATCGGGCTATAAAGCATTTATGCTCTGTCAGAGTTTTCAAATGTATATTAACATGAAACACAAATCTACCCAAAAACTTTTTTTTTTTTTTTTTTTTTTTTTTTATATATATTGTGTGACATTGGGGGATGTCTAGCTCAGTGGTAGATGCCTTTTCAATAAGTTCACAGCGAACAAGAACTTTAGTTTAAGGGCATGGTAGCCCACTTTTATTAAAAAGGAACAAAATAAAGGAAAGTTCATGCACTTGGATGCCCACACAGGGGTTCTTCTCCCAAAAACAACAACAACACATGGAAAATGCCAAGCCACCTGGCTCTCTTCAGAAGTATTGCCACCTAGGCTTTTACACTTCAGCCCTCTTGGCCATATAACTGTACAACCACTGTACCTCTTTTCAGCTTCCTTGCTGCTCAGGCCTTCCACTTCAGGCTCTCATCTGTCTCCTTAGATGCACAGCTTCAACGCACACAGCGTCTATCTGGAAAGCAGCCCCTCACTGCTCTGATCCTCATACTGTCACAATTGATAGAGTGGCACACCATTGGGTCATTATGGCTGTCTATGGATCCATTGAGAAGTATTTTACCCCACACATATCACAAACATGATAGTCAGGGTCTGATTTGAGTCAAACAACCTGGCACCTCTCTCTAAAGTGTGCTCTCCTTATGCCTCGTACACACGATCGGACTTTCCGACAACAAAACCGTGGAATTTTGTCCGAAGGGCGCTGGCTCAAACTTGTCTTGCGTGCACACGGTCACACAAATGTTGGCCAACAATTACGAACGTGGGAACGTACTAGACATACTACGTGGTTTTTCAGCTCTTTAGCGCCACACTTTGGGCTCCTTCTGATAATTTTGTGTTAGTAGAAGTTTGGGGAGTGTTGATTCGTGCTTTTCTTTTCGCGCTTTTCAGTTAGTTTCTGAACGGCCGTTCGTCAACCAGACATGTTGCGGAATCGGAGGAGATAAAGTGTTATTTATTATTGGCCTTGGAGTTATTGCTTTGACATTATTTTTTTGGTTGAATAATGATTTGATTTGGTATATTTTCTATATTTTTGGATGCATAGAATGCACTTTTTGGTTAAGTTCTATTGGCAGATAGCATGGCTATTTTTTTTTTTTTTTAATGCACAATAAAAAAATTGTGTAGAATAATACTTGGCAGTTTGGGATTAGGCAGTTACATTTAAAAAAATACAATGTAATATTGACAAGGGACACCAACATAGTATCTTTGATCTTAAAAACTACCAGATAATGGTGTTGTGGTAACTTGCACTTAAAAAAAAAAAAAAAAACATAATATTATTCTTGAGATCACTAGAAAAAAAAAGCATTGAAAATTTGTGTGCAATAACTCCATCAGTATCACCAGCAAAGCAGCTTCATTATTATCCCATTAAAGAAGAAGAGAATGTGCGCTGCATTTGGAGACTTCATAATTTGCCACGTCACGAATGTTAATTCTCCATTATGAACGCTAGTTTACAAGACCGACCGCTTCTGCTTCCGAGCATGCGTGTTTCTACTTTGGACTTTTGTCCGATGGACTTGTGTACACACGATCGGAATATCTGACAACACACATTTGTTGGTGGAAAATTTGAAGACATGCTAGCCAACATTTGTTGGCGGAAAGTCCGACAACAAATGTCCGATGGAGCATACCCCCGGTTAGATTTTCTGCCAACAGCCTGACATCCAACATTTCTCGTCGGAAAATCCAATCGTGTATACAGGGCTTTATATTTCTATGGAAACTCCACTGGAGGGACAGTGACACCAGCATTTTGGTATCATTCTCTGTAGCAGTGGTTCTGTAATGTAAGAGTTTTCCAGAAGCCTGTGCCCTGGCACTGGCTTCTCTTTCTTATTGTTGGGAGCACCAGCCTTTGGAAGCATTGCCCTCTCTGTGTGAACACCGACTGGGCATAGCAATGGATTGTAGATTCCACCTTCCATTAGCCCTTTCCCAAACACGACTAACAATTTTCAGGAACAGAGGTGATCAGAGACTTCATGAGCTGTGAATGGGACTAAGTAGGTGAATGTGCAGCACACAATCAATAAATACCATCAATAATAAAATAGCACAAAAGCAAAAAAATATGTTTTCAAAGACGTTATAAACTATTGCATTTAGTAATGCATTAGTAGGCAGTAATTTTGCAGGGTAATATGTGGACATAGGGCCACACTATACTGCATCTGTGTCTAAATACTGTTTGCTAGAAGTATCTAAGGGTGTAGAGCAGTGTGGAAAGGGTTAATTCAGAATTATTAGGCTCCATTCACACCTGAGTGATCCGAATCATGGGCGGAATTGCTGCGATTCTGCCCGCGATCCGAAACCACGACAAATGGCGTGGGCGGTGATTTTGCCACGATTGTCACGCGATAAACTGCAGTGCAATTTATCGCGTGACTTTTGTGGAAAAATCACAGCAAATCGCAATGCGCAATGCTGACGCTCAAAAGAAGCTCCTGCTCCTTTTTGAATGACAAGCGTTTCCATTTTTTCCCACGATTGCAACACGATTTATCGGGTGCCATTAAGAATTAATGGCATCGCACAAGCGTCCCACAATTTGCAGAAAATTTGAATCATGACGATTCGGATCGCTCAGGTGTGAATGGAGCCTAAAACCTCGTACACACGGTATGATTGTTGACCAACCGAGCATCTGATTTTTTGTATTTGCCCTTCTGCTAATTTCGTGTTTGGTGAGCATTGATTCTGAGCATGCGTGTTTGTACTTTCGACTTTTGTGTAACGGACTTGTGTACTGACCATACGAAAGTCTAACGTCAAACCGTTGTCTGCCAAAAATTAACTAGCCTGCCATCCAACATTTGTTGGCCGAAAGTTGGACAACAATTGTCAAAAGGAGCGTACTAAAGCCTTGTACACATTATCGGACTTTCCGTCGGGAAATGTGTGATGACAGGCTGGAAAATCCGACCATGTGTATGCTTCATCAGACAATTGTCAGATTTTCCGCAGACAAATGTTGGATAGCAGGTTTCAAATTTTCCGCGGACAAATGTCTGTTGTCGGATTTTCCGAGCGTGTGTACACAAGTCCGTCGGACAAAAGTCCAAAGAACAAACACGCATGCTCGGAAGCAAGGACGAGCCAGAAGCGGTCGGTCTTGTAAACTAGCGTTCGTAATGGAGAATTAACATTTGTGACGCGGCAAATTATGAAATCTCGAAATGCAGCGCACAATTCTCTTCTTCTTTAATGGGATAATAATGAAGCTGCTTTGCTGGTGATACTGATGGAGTTATTGCAAACTCATTTTCAAAGGCTTTTTTCTTCTAGTGATATCAAAAATAATATTATTATGCTTTTTTTTTTATTAATTTTTTTTGGGCAAATTACCACAACACCATTATCCTGTAGTTTATAAAATCAAAGATACAACTATGTTGGTGTCCCTTGTCAATTAATTTTTTTTTAAATGTAACTGCCTACTCCCAAACTGTCATTTGAAGTAAAACACATAGCCAAGTATTATTCTCCACTATTTTTATATTGTGCATTAAAAAAATAAAACAAATAAAATTAGACATGCTATCTGCCAATAGAACTTAACCAAAAAGTGCATTCTATGCATCCAAAAATATAGAAAATATACCAAATCAAATCATTATTCAACCAAAAAAATTAAATAAAAGCCTCATGCATGTGTCCTGTTTCTTAATATAGGGGGTCAACAATGCCAAGAGTTGGTGAAAGCAGGGGTCCGTCATCCGGAGATAATTCCGAAAATCATCCGGATTATTCTCCTGGAGCTCCCGCAGCAAAGGCATATGACATAATTGGTCACGTTTAATAAAGCAACCAATTTTTGGTCCAAGAACTCCTCCTGTTCCTGGACTTGACTTGGGTCAAAGCAATAACTCCAAGGCCAATAATAAATAACACGTTATCTCCCCCGATTCCGCAACATGGCTGGTTGACGAACGGCCGTTCAGAAACTAACTGAAAAGCACGAAATGAAAAACGCGATCTGAAAAGCGCTAAATGAAAAGCGCGAAAAGAAAAGCGCGAACAGAAAAGCGCCAAAAGAAAAGCGCGAATCAACACTCACCAAACTTCTACTAACATGAAATTAGCAGAAGGAGCCCAAAGGGTGGCGCTAAAGAGCTGAAAAACAACGTAGTACGTCACTACGTTCGTATTTGTTGGCCAACAATTGTGTGCCATGTGTATGCAAGACAAGTTTGGGCCAATGCCCTTCGGACAAAATTCCACGGTTTTGTTGGCCAACAATCCGATCGTGTGTACGAGGCATTACGGTCACAACAGTCTGTCAACAGACAATCCCCTGCCAACAATCGAACCGTGTGTACGAGGCTTTAGGGTTAACATATGGTCACATTTTCTTTAGCACCTAATGTGTTATTATATTTATATATATATATATATATATATATATATATATATATATATACTATTTGGATTTGACCGCAGGCATGGCTCCTCCATTTCTGACCCTTTACTATTAGCACAGTGTTCTTGAAACAATATAAAAAAAAAAAAAATAAGTTTTTGCTGGCTTGCTTACATCAATCTGATCACTTTCAGTGTAAAAAAAATAGCTGGAAAGTGAAAGCAAAAATTGCAAGTGAAGGCGTCAGATGTAAAATGTGAAGAAATCTCTTTTTTCCCATCTCAGAGTATTGGCAGGTCCAAAGATTTTTTATTTTTCAGCCGTTGACTGAGACGCTGTGCTGGCAATCGCATATCGTCATCACAAACATAGGCAGTGTGGGATGACCCAACAGAGTGCCATGCTGCTTCCTGCACACAGGCCTATAAGAAAGCGACACGCCTTCACACCCGGCAGCCATAAATTATTACTCTGCTATCGCACAGACATTTCACTGATAACAGTGACAAGGACATTTGGGTTTGCAAGCACACACCACGAGCGCAGTGAATGTTTCCACCACATTCAACACAACTTAAATGTTTTCTAGGAAGAAGGAAACTGTAAAGACCTCATTTGGAAAATGAGATGCAGAAGAACTAGAATGTAGCAAAATCAGGGACGAGTTAAAGTGGTGTTTCCCCCTAAAAAACAAAAAAGGCTTAAAAATCAAAAAAAATACCTCTAAATGCCTGTTGCTAGGGGGTCCCTCGAAGTCTGCCTTCTGCCTAGCCTAGGCTGGTGACATCACTTCCCCTCGGCGCAGGAAGGGCTCCCCAGTCATCTGGGACCTGTCACGTGTCCCAGATGACTGTGCACCAATCATGGCATGCACAGTGGGTGCCCGGCTGTGAAGCCACAGCCGGGTGCCCACAGTTGCAATGCCGGCACCGCCGAGCGGATCGGGGAGCTAGTGGAGCTTCGACCCCCCGCATCCCTGGACCCTGGAACAGGCAAGTGTCCGATTATTAAAAGTCAGCAGCTGCAGTATTTGTAGCTGCTGACTTTTACTTTTTTTTTTTTTTTAAGGGATACACCTCTTTAATCTGTATCTGTAATTCACTGCAGGCAGAATTCCAGAGAGCACCTCACAGGGTCAGTGGGAGTGTGTGTCCTGAAGCCTGTGTAGCTTCCTCTCTGTCTGCTTTATTTATAACCAGACAGGTTCTACAAAGCAAAGCAGCTTTAAATGTGATTGGTGGCTTTTTCATCAGGCACTGAGAGATACAAAACAGCCTGCATTGGGTGGGTTTGGGAATTTTTGTCACGAACAGGGGTTCCCAGATCACCAGGTTACCAACAATAGGAAGTAGGGCGGACAGAAACTTTACAGTAATGCCTAGATGAAAACCAGTAGGCTGTTTCTTCTATATGCATCTCCAATGCTGCGTACACACGATCAGAAATGCCGCCAGCAAAACTCAGATGAGAGCTTTTTGTCGGAAAATGCGACCGTGTGTATGCTCCATCGGTCTTTTGCTGGTGGAATTCCAGCCAGCAAAAGATTGAGAGCAGGTTCTCTATTTTTCGGTCGGGAAAAGTTCCTATCCGAAAATGCGATCGTCTGTATGCAATTCGGGCGCGCAAAAAATCAGGCATGCTCGGAAACAATTTGACGCATGCTCGGAAGCATTGAACTTAATTTTCTCAACTTATCGTAGTGTTGTACATCACCACGTTCTTGTCGGGTGAAAGTCCAGTGAACTTTTATGTGACCGTGTGTATGCAAGACAAGCTTGAGCGGAATTCCGTCGGAAAAACCATCCAAGATTTTTCGGACGGAAATTCCGCTCGTGTGTACGCGGCATAAGCTTAATTTTCAGCTGGAGATTTACCTGGGTCCATTTACACTATGGGGTTGATTTACTAAAGGTAAATAGAGGGGTTGATTTACTAAAGGCAACCGGACTATGCACTTTGCAAAGTGCAATTGCTCCAGAGCTTAGTAAATGAACAGAAGCTCTGCTGACTTCCATTATCCAATCATGTGCAAGCAAAAATGCAGTTTTTTTCATTTTCCATGCTTGTGATTGGATATTCTTTGCAAAGTGAAGCTTTACCTCATTTACTAAGCCCTGGAGCAACTGCAGTCTTAGTTTCCTTTAGTAAATCAACCCCTTTGAGTATGATGTTTCATCATTTTGTTAATTGCAATGTATTTGTGTTTGATGCACACTCATTATATGTTTATACAATTATTGTCATGTAGTATTCAGATAGTTAGTGGGTGCAGCTCTGAACACACTTTTTACACTAAGGCCCGGTATCTTGCCGAAAAAGGTCCCCCGGCGGATAATGACCCCCCTGCACTGCGCAGGCGCAGCGCTTGCGCAGTACGAACGACTACGGACCCGCCGAAAGTCTCCGTCAGCTCTACACAGCGCCTGCGCACTTAATACTACATTCTGCCCTGAGTCCAGGTTCAAGCCCCACCATCCAAGTGGACATAGAGCCGAGCGAAGAGTGGCGAGCGAAGTGTGCCCGCGAGGGGCCCTGTTACAAAGTGGTGTCTTACAACAGTGTTGGAACGCAGGCGCCGTGTACAGCTGACTCATAGAACGGCAAGACACCGGCCCTTAGTGTAAAAAGTGTGCGAGCGGAACTTCCCTTCTTTTAGTGTGCATTAACCAGCGCTCCACAACGCACATTGCATTGCCACACTATGTACTGCATTGCAATACACGCCTGTCCGGAGGGCACCTCGGATGCCAGTCAAATGGATGATATTGCATCACAACAACACATGTTACCACCAAAAGTGCGAACAGGCCCTTAAGCTGGGTTCTCACTTTTCTATTGCAATGTGTTGTATTAGCACACATTCGTTAACACTCGTTTTTTCACTTGAGTTACTTCGAGAGAACCTTTTCAAATGACTGGCAATGGAGTCAATTATTTTTTTTTTAAATTGACATGCCCCATTTTTGGCAACACAGCATGCCATAATGCATGGTAGTATGTTACCACGGGTTGTGGTATGCTGCAATATGTGTGCGTTGGAGAAGTATTGGAGTTCTATTAGGCTCTGCTCACACCTATGCAGGTGTCATTTTTGCCTATTTAGGGCAGCCTATTCATTTCAATGTTGAAATATAGACATGTGTGGTTCGTTTTGTTCCGAATCTAAATCCGGACAAATTCTTTGTTATTCAAAAATTCGGGTTTATCCAAATTACAATAATAACGAATTTAAGCAAATCTGAAATAACGAAACAAAAATTTCGGACAAAATTCAAATAGTTTTCTAATCAAATTTGAATCAATTTTTAATCGAATTTGTATATTTTTTTAATCAAATTTAATCAAATTCTAATTCAAATTTTAGAAGAGAATAAAATAGAATAGAACATAAAGCAAAACCATATAATAGAATGGAATATAATAGAGTAAAACAGAACAGAAAATAAAAGAATAGAAAAAATAGAATAGAAATTAAAGCGATAGAATAGAAAATAAAGGAATTTAATAGAAAATAAAAGAATAGAACATAATATAATAGAGTAAAACAGAACAAAATAGAGTAGAATATAAAAGAACAGTAAAAAAAAATGAATATAAAATAAAGCAATAGAATAAAATAGAGTGTAGTTGAGCATCATGGGAAATGTAGTTCCAAAACATATGGGTTGCCAAGGTTCGCCATCACTGGCCTAGGCTATAAGAAGATTGCCAAGACCCTGAAACTGAGCTGTAGCACGGTGGCCAAGACCATACAGTGGTTTACCAGGACAGGTTCCACTCAGAACAGGCCTCGCCAAGGTCGACCAAAGAAAATTCAGTGCACGTGCTCAGTGTCATATCCAGAGGCTGTCTTTGGGAAATAGATGTATGAGTGCTGTCATCCCAGAAGGAAGCCTCTTCTAGAGATGATGCACAAGAAAGCCTGATGGGGGGGGGGGGGCACAAACAAAGAAAAAAGAAACCCCCCTCCCCCCCTGCTCTTATATGCAGCCACTTGTGCCCATCATATGCCCATCATATGCAGCCACTTGTGCCCATCATTGCAGCCACTGTGCCCATCATATGCAGCCACTGTGCCCGCCATATGCAGCCACTTGTGCCCACCATATGCAGCCACTTGTGCCCATCAAATGCAGCCACTTGTGCCCATCATATGCAGCCACGTGTGCCAATAAAATGTAACCACTTGTGCCCATCATATGCAGCCATTTTTGCCCGTCAAATGCAGCCACTTGTGCCCATCAAATGCAGCCACTTGTGCCCAGTATATGCAGCAACTTGTGCCTAGTATATGCAGCCACTTGTGCCCATCAAATGCAGCCAGGAGCGTCCCCCGGCTCAGCTTATACTTCACTAACCCCCCCCGGTCCGGCGGCATTTACCACTCATGTGGCGGGGCTCTGCTCCTCTCCTGGAGTGAAGGGGTTCTCCTCCTCCTCTTCTGTAGCTCCTCAAGCTTCCTCCACCGTGTCTCTTCTGCCAAAGCTTTAGGCATCCAATAGGATTGCCTAAACCTTTGGTCAATCGTGAGACAGGTCTCACTGACCTGCCTGCTGATTGGCAGGGAGGAACGTTAGCAAAATAGCAAAATTAATTTGCTATGCCACACAACAGGTTGGGATCGGGACGCAGTGCTTTGTGTCTTGCCTGCAGTCAAGCATGGTGATGGGAGTGTCATGGTCTGGGGCTGCATGAGTGCTGTCGGCACTGGGGAGCTACAGTTCAATGAAGGAACCACGAATGCCAACATGTATTGTGACATACTGAAGCAAAGCATGATCCCCTTGCTTCCGAGACTGGGTCACAGGGCAGTATTCCAACATGATAACGACCCCAAACCCACCTCCAAGATGACCACTGCCTTGCTAAAGAAGCTGAGGGTAAATGTGATGGACTGGCCAAGCATGTCTCCAGACCTAAACCCTATTGAGCATCTGACTTTTTCATTCTAAAATTCTGACGGACCTAGAAATAGAACATGTTTCAAATCTTTCCACCGGAACCAGTTCCTATCGAGAAAACCGCTCCTCTGTGTGCTGTTCTGACAGACCAGAAACGACGCAAGGGCAGCTATTGGCTACTGGCTATTGAACTTCCTTTTTCTAGTCCCGTCGTACATCATCGCGTTCTAAACTATCAGACTTTGGTGTGATCGTGTGTAGGCAAGTCCGTTTCGGTGGAACTCCGCTCGTGTGCACGCGGCATTAGGGGTGTACTCAGTTTTGTTGCCAGCGGTTTAGACATTAATGGCTGTGTGTTGAGTTATTTTGGGGGGACAGCAAATTTACACTGTTATACAAGCTCTACACTCACTACTTTACATTGTAGCAAAGTGTCATTTCTTCAGTGTTGTCACATGAGAAGATATAATAAAATATTTACAAAAATGTGAGGGGTGTACTCACTTTTGTGAGATACTGTAGATATGTCATATCAGTATTTATAAAATATAGAGCTTGCCTGGTCTGGACAGCTGAAGGGAAAGGGTAGCATAGGTCCCAGTGGTGGACACAGAAGCTCCTCAGATGGAAGAGGGAGTAGCAGGGGCACCCGGAACCTCCAAAAACGAAGGCTCGGACACTTGGATAGCTAGATATCATCCATTAGTTTCTAAGGGTATGACAAAGATATATTTTTTATATTTTTCACACCATATTCTTTCTAATAGAAGCTTTATATGGACTTGTTGATGTCTACACCTACCCCCTAGATCAGTGTTTCTCAACCTTTTTTAAGTCAAGGCACCCTTTAAAATTATAGACAAATTATAGACAATCTCAAGGCAACCTTTGTCTATTATTTTAAAGGTTGCCTTGAGATTGTCTATAATTTGTCTATAATTTTAAAGGGTGCCTTGAGATTGTCTATTATTTTAATCTCAAGGCACCCTTTAAAATAATAGACAATCTCAAGGCACCCTTTAAAATTATGGACAGTCTTGAAGCACCCCATTCTATAGCGTAAAACACTATTCTAATAGCCTTACATAATGCAGTAACATCCACACGCAGGACACCCAACATTAGAGGTGATTTATTCTTCCAAAGCAGAATACTGTACACTTTTGCACACTGGTACTGACTAGTATTCCAATGTTTCTGTTCTCCCTCAATTTCTCTCCATCAGTCAGCTAATGTCAGTGTCACCCTAGTGCCAAGGGAGAGGCGCACAGGAGGGTCAAACAAGGATGCTGTGGAGGCTACAGACATCCTCCTCATTAACTGATGACGTCATTGGTTGTTAAAATGTCATTGTCTAGAAAGTCATAATGAAAACCCATGGCTTTGTGTAACTAGCAGGCTTGATTCACCCGCTGGCTTGTATACAATTTTTTTATTTTTTTTTATTTTTAGGCATTTTGCAAAGCACCCCAGCGTGCCTGGGCACTCTGATTGAAAAAGGCTGCCCTAGATGCATCCTCTTCACTTAGGGTAGGACATGCCATATAGAAGGTGTCATAAGGAGGATTTAGTATTACAGTAAAACCTTGGATTGCGAGCATAATTCGTTCCGAACTAATTCTTGTAACCCAAAGCACTTGTATATCAAAGCGAATTTCCTCATAAGAAATAATGGAAACTCAAATGATTTGTTCCACAACCATTTATTCATAAGTCCTTCAGTCTATAGTCCATATAAAAAGATTTTAGCAAAGTGAAAGGTTGCAAGGCCGGCGCTAGACTATTTTGTGCCCTAGGCAAGACAAGTTATTTACACCATACCCCCCCCCCCCAAAAAAAAAAAAAAAAAAAAAACTGTACACATTGCTCCCCTTCCTGCACATAATGCCACCCCTTTAACCATATACTCCCCATTCACTGCCCCCCCTTTAACCCTACACCACGCTTCCTGTATACACTGCCCCCCCCCCCATTAACCCTAAATCCCCTTCCCGCACAAACTGCCCCCTTCCTGCGCAAACTGCCTTGTATAGACTATACCCCCCTGTGATGTGTGTTGCCCCCTCATTGAACTGACCTGAGCTGCCTTGCCGGACACAGCAAGCAGCACATGGCTGGAGTACCTGGTCTGTCCGTCCCCGCTCAGTCCTGCCAACTAGGTTACTAGTTCCATGGTTTCACCTGGCAGCAGAGTTCATATGGCGGCTCTGGAGGTGACATCCACTGGGGATGAGGAGGTGACAGGAGAGAAATGCGGCACTGGCCATGGCTCTGCCCTAGGTAGGCAGCTGCCTTGTTCGCCTAGCGGTAGCACCGGCCCTGATAGGTTTTGTAACCATAAAATGTCCATCCGCAAATGGACACCTCCACAAGGGGATTAGAAGCAGAATCCAGCAGAAGCTACAGAGTATAAAAGAGAAGAGAGGCGCCTCTAAGTGTAGCAATATGGTTACATTTAATGAAGGTACAACATTTAGCAACTCTCATCATGGTTGATGATTTAAAGAGGCACCTCTAAGTATGCAGGGATCCGGGGTAAAGCTGTCTGCAATCTTGCCCGGGAAGACTACCCTGCAGTAGAGCGATCTGAAAGCGAGGCTGGAAGCGCTTGCGGAGCGCAGCGTGGAAGGGATGACATCGATGGCAGTGAGGAGGATGGTCTATGTGGACAGATTTACCCCGGATGCCTGCATACTTAGATGTGCCTGTTTTAATCGTCAACCATGTAATTTGGTAAATGTTGTACCTTCATTTAATGTAACCATATTGCTACACTTAGAGGCGCCTCTTCTCTTTTATACTCTGTTGTGACATGACGATACTTGTATATCAAGACATCGCTTGTATATCAAGTCAAAATGTATTAAAAAATGTTGCTTGTCTTGCAAAACGCTCTCAAACCAAGTTACCCTCAAACCAAGGTTTTACTGTATATGTATTGTTTACGCCAGGAGGACAAAAGAGGAAGAACTGGATGAACTGGCAGTCTTAGGTAGATCAGAAGATAAAATCTTTAAATCCAAAAATGGGCTCTCACACTAGATGTCCCTTGCATCAGTCCTAAAGATGGTAAATAAACATAACAAATGTGAATATAGCCAAACATCTATAAAGCAGCTATTCCATAAGACAGTGCTGGTAATCGCCCACCTTGATATAAACAAATATCCCAGGGACTGATATCTCCCTCTATATTGCCAGGTGATATGATCAAACAATCAAGCATTGGTGGACATGCCACAATCTCTAGAAAATATAAAAGCATAGGCTGCCATCATTCCAAAGTCTCACATATCCTCGCGGCATCAGCGCGGCAAAAAATAAAAATTATACATACGGCTTACAATCCAATCCGATTGTTTCTTTGCCAATTTTTGTTTGATCTACTAGCGCAATACAGGCATACCCCACTTTTAGGTACACAATGGGTTTTATTTACTAAAGCTGGAAGTGCAAAATCAGGCTCACTTCTGCATAGAAACCAATGAGCTTCCAGGTTTTATTACCAAAGCTTAATTGAACAAGCCGGGGGTTAGGATCTCATTGGTTTCTATGCAGAAGTGAGCCTGATTTTGCACTTTCCAGCTTTAGTAAATGAACCCCATTGTGTACTTAAAAGTGGGGTATGCCTGTACTTATTTGTTTTTAGTAACAAGGCTGACCTGTAGCTCTATAAACCACATGTAAATCGCACAGAAACCGCACTGCATTTCAGTTCAATTCACATGCCAATCAGTACGCTATGATTTGAAATGAATGAATGGGCTCAAATCATACCGCATCGCAACAAAAGTGCAATCCCTTTATTTTTGTGAGCCGGATCACATGGTCGTTTTGTACTACGTTTATGACCTGCGTTAACTTTGTAATGAAACCAGATCGCAAGGGCAGTGCGCTTTGCACGCGGTGCAGGAAACGCACATGGATCGCAGAATTTCCCGCACCGCATAAGTGTGAACCTAGCCTTACAGAAAAGGTTATCGTTTTGCTGAAATCATTAACGCGTCATAATATGTAAAACTGTTAAATAATACCAATGGCACCAGTCCTCCTGTATATGGCACGGCCAGCAGGGGGGCCCAGGCATCAGGGTGAATCGGATGTGGGCGGGGAGGGTGATTGGTGCAGCAGGGGGCAATTACTGGAACTGATCCCCTGTATGGCTCTCTCTGCAGCAGCTGAAAGCTGGCATCCTCTCCTCTCCCTCCCATTGGCTTTCAGCTGCTGCAGAGAGAACCATACAAAGGATCTGTTCCAGTAATTGCCCCCCCCCCCCGGAAGACTGATTACCCTCCCTGTACACCATATGTTTCCACCCGCTGCCCAGGCCCCCCTGTGTGCCCCCCTGGCCCAATAGGGATGCTGGCTTCCTTCCTCTTCTTCCTGCTGGCAGCTGCAAGCACACAATAGGATCCTTCAAGATTAAGAATGAGGGAATGGTCTGGTAGATACACCATATTTACCAGCCCCTTCCTTTCCTAAATGAACACAACGAGGGATCGGTACTGTGTTCATTCATAACTGAAGCATTGGCTGTATGGGGCCCCATGTCAGGTTGGCTGTATGGGGCCCCATGTCAGGTTGGCTGTATGGGGCCCCATGGTTTCTAGCAGCAGCCCTGTGGGGGTGTTGGGGTGTCCAGGATATATTGGGGAAAGAAATGAAAGTGGAACTATAGGAAAAACGTTTTTTTTTTTTCATTTTGAATAGAGTAATTAAGGGTTATAACCCCTGGTCAGTTTTTTTTGTCATCTGTCTCCCATTAGGGAGATTTCCCTTACTTCCTGTCCCATAGCTACAACAATAAACAACTCCAAAGTGAGAGACTCCCTGTCACCAGGACTAGTGTCCCCATTGGAAGATTTCCCATCTATTCTGGTTTTGGTGACAACCCAAAATTTGGGATTTTCTTTTACTTTGGCTCTCAATGATAAAAGTAAACAGGACAAATATAGAGGGTGAATCTCCCTAACATGGACACAGACAGCACTAAAACCTGACAGGGGTTCTAATCCCTTTCCACTCTATCCAATACTCAGCCCTGGTTCATGCCAGTGCGGCTTTTTTAAAATCACAATGTTTCAATTTTAAAGCCGCCGATCAGTGCAATTTTGATGTGCCATTTTATTGCAGCTTGCGACTTCATTTAACAGAAGCCAATGCAAGTCGCAATGAAATCATAAAAAACGTAGTGCAGGAGCCTTTTTCAAAGCCACTGTGACTTGATTCGCAACGATTTGAAAAAAGGTTTTAACCCTGGTTCACACCAGTGGGATTTGTCATGCGATTTGATGGTTGACATCGCTGTGACATGAGACTTTGAAAAAGGTCCCTGCACTACTTTTTTGAAACTTCATTTAACAGATGTCAATGCAAGTCACAGTGAAGTTGAAAAATAGTAGTAAAAAGAACCGCAAGCTGCAATGAAATGGCACATCAAAATCGCACTGATTGGCGGCTTTGAAATTGCGCTGAAGTAACACGATTTCAAAGCCGCACTGGTGTAAACCAGGGCTTACTCTAAGAACATGGAGTAGCTTATGAATAACTGCAGGATGCTGGGACTGGTTAGGGGGATAGCCAGGAACCGCCAACCAAGTAAACAGGGATTGGTCACTCAGGAACCTAAAGTGTTACTAAACCCAGGACGCTGCATTCACTATATCTGGTCTCCCACAGTACACAGAACATGGAAATGCAATTATTTTAGTAAATATAAACTGCTAAATACCTTTTCTCATCAGCAGTATATAGCAGTCTTGTGACTTCTATCAGTGTCTGGTTAAAGCTTGTAGGAGGAGTTTTAATTATCCTCTGACTGTCCTATTGTTTGGCCCTGTGCTGATCACATGTACTCTCCCAAGAAAAAAAAAAACACTCTCTAGCAAGACACACCAAACTGAGCATGTGCACCTTGTCCCCAAGGCTCTGTTGTATCAGGAGATGGTTTGGGGAGTGTGGAAGGGGAGGATCAGAGAAGACAGGATCAACCCCCTTAGGTTTCACAGTGAATATAACATGCATGCTTTACTGCATATACACACTGATTTTGCTGTTGTGGGTTTTAATTTGTTAACACATCTGGACATTCTGGTTCCAGAATGTGGGGTCGTGTTGCCGATCATGCTGGTAACTGTAGTTATTCAAGATCTGGGGTCAGGTGTCTGAGATGTTGTTCCTCAGCATTTGGGATAATTTTGCTGATCTGTCTGGGATCTGCAGTTCTTCAGGGGTCAAGTTGCTAAATGTCCTGGGAACTATGGTTCCTCCGAAACTACTGTAGACTCAGGTGGTAGAGCCTGCTGGGCACTGTGGTTCTTCAGGAACTGGCATCAAGTTGCTGAGCTCGTTGGCAGTTGCAGTTCCTCAGAAAATATTGTCACAAAGCTAGGTAACCTGTGAATTTTCACTACAAACTGATGTATACTTAAAATTGGAGATCCTGAGGTTCTGAGGGTGGGTTGATGGACACCCTGAGGCTTGTAGTTCCTCGGAATGTAGGTTCAGGTTGCTGGACAATCTGCAACCTCTAGTTCTTCAGAAACAGTGATGATGGGACAGGTGGCACTGAAGAGTTGAAGGTTCATCTGCTCTTGCTCTACCCAAACAAGCTGCTGGGGAAATCTGTGACTTGTGGTTCCTCTGGATTTAGGTTCCGGTTGCTGGACAGTCTGCAACCTCTAGTTCTTCAGGAACAATGATCATATAAAAGGGGATACTGACCAGCTGAAGGTTAATTGGCACTTGCTGTACCCAAACAAGCTGTTGGGAAAGCTGTGACTTGTAGTTCCTCAAGCACTATATAGCCATACATTGCTAGGACCTATAAATGAGCACAGGAAGGACTCCACATGTCCTGAAGCTACTATGACTGTGTTATCTGAAAACCTCAATGGTGATGTCACTTAAAAGAAATTCCTGGCACACGTCAGCAGAACTGGTTTGTGAAGCTTCTCTCAACAACTGAAATTACATTTGGCTCACTATATGGGGAGTTCCCAAGCCATTTCCACCACAAACCCATGAATGTTCCCATACATTCCTCTGTATCAGGGGTATAAAAGGCTGTTTTGCCTAAAGACACCATTTTTAGAAAATGATTCATGCAAAAGAGATTTTAAAGTGGAATTGCACTTTGCCTAGGATGGGAAAAGTAACAGGTTCCCTTTATTGTAAGAGAAACAGAGTAGCCAAGGCGCTGGGTTAATATAAAGTAACCACGTTTATTTAGAAAGCAATATCCAAACTTACACTTATGGAAGGGAAGTGCACATAGGCATGCGCAGGGGGTGTGCCTGGGCACACCCAATCACTGTGCAGTACCAATTCCCCCTTAATTCCCACCTCTTAATTGGCTCCGTAGTGCTGCTGTCTTTCCTCCTCTCCCCCAGGCTGCTGCAAAGGATGTTTAAGGATGGAGAGCAAGGGAAGGGGCTAGTAAATGTGTAAATTACCGGCCTCTTCCTTTTCTAAATGAACACACTCGCTCACTGTGTCCATTCATAACTGAGGCATATTGTTTACTATGCTTCAGTTTGTGAATCAACAGGAAGCCGCTCAGTACAGAGCGCTTCCCATTCATTTACTGCTTAGTGCAGCTGAGGCAGCAGAGAAAGGCATGTGTGTTTGAGCTTTGGGGTGCACACCCTAATGCAATAGGCTGCGCACACCTATGGAAGTGCAGCTCTGGGGTAGAGGGGTCTCACCTCTGTGACCAGCTGCGTGAACCATTGGATCGTTTCCCGGGCTTGCCGGTAAGAACGGTAAGCCCGATAAACACCAGCGGGAGAGGAGAGTCCTTCCCGCTGCTTCTAAAAGCGATCCAGTGGCTAATCAGCTGCTCGTATCACTTTTATGAGAAAGAGAATTACTGGCTGAAGAAAAAAAAAATAGAGGGGTTATGGGGGACAGCTTCAGCCATTTCAGTCATAGCCCCGATTAACCACTTTATAGCCACAACATATACTGTATATGTATTGTGACCTTTAAGTGGTAGTAAAGATGCCATGAGAGCACAAGAAGATACGGTATGTGTAGCGCTCAAAGTGAGTGGTGGGTGCTGGTCCAGGTCGCTGCACTCCAGGATGCAGCAACTCTTCTTGTTTATTGAACAGTAGCAAGGGTCACCTCCGACAAGTTTTGTGCTGAAAATGGCTTTTTCAAAGGATCATGACAGCAATACAGGACCTTCCATTGCTGACCTCTGATCTTATCTCGATGTTTTCACAAGTTCTACGTCACTAGAAGGGCTATCCTGACTTCTCGCTCTGTTTTTTTTTCATGCGTGTTGTTCACGTACTCACTTTTTTGAGAGATAAAGAATTTCATAGATATGTGAGTTCTCCTTATTGCTAAGTTTTCTGCAAAAAAAAAATCTTATTAAAGCGGAGTTCCACCCAAAAGTGGAACTTCCGCTCATTTGTCTCCTCTCCCCATCCGGTGCCACAATTGGCACCTTTCGGGGGAGGGGGGACAGGATACCGGTCTTTGATGGGTATCCTGTTCCCACTTTCGGGAGTCTGCACCACGGCCTGTGACATCACCGCAGGGCTTCCTTCTCCTCCCCCAGTCACCGGGTCAGTAGAAGAGAGCAGCAGGGCCTCGCACATGCGCAGTAGGGTTCCTGGCATGAAGCCGTAAGGCTACACTGCCGGGTACCCTTACCCGCAGTGGCGGCGGCAGCACCCGACAGCTGATGGAAACATCAGCTGCGGTGCCGACATCACTGGACTCCAGGACAGGTAAGTGTCCTATTGTTAAAAGCCAGCAGCTGCAGTATGTGTAGCTGCTGGCTTTTAATTTTTTTTTGGGGGGCGGGACACCGCTTTAACTACTTCTGCATCGCCCGCCCGCAATGTACTGCAGAGGAGTGCACTCTACAGACAAAGTGACAATCTGTTACGTCGCTGTTCTACCAAATCATTTGGTGGAGGGCGGATTATAGTGTGGGGTTGTTTTTCAGGGGTTGGGCTTGGCCCCTTAGTTTCAGTGAAGGGAACTCTTAAGGCTTCAGCATACCAAGACATTTTGGACAATTTCATGCTTCCAACTTTGTGGGAACAGTTTGGGGATGGCCCCTTCCTGTTCCAACATGACTGCACACCAGTGCACAAAGCAAGGTCCATAAAGACATGGATGAGTGAGTTTTTGGGGTGGAGGAGCTTGACTGGCCTGTCCTCAACCTGATAGAACACATTTGGGATGAATTAGAGTGGAGAGTGTGAGTCAGGCCTTCTCGTCCAACATCAGTGCCTGACCTCACAGATGCGCTTCTGGAAGAATGGTGAAACATTCCCATAGACACCCTCCTAAACCTTCTGGACAGCCTTCCCAGAAACGTTGAAGCTGTTATAGCTGCAAAGGGTGGGCCAACTAAATATTGAACCCTACGGACTAAGACTGGGATGCCATTACAGTTCATGTGCGTGTAAAGGCAGGTGTCCCAATACTTTTGGTAATATAGTGTACATGGGCTAAATGCTCAGTGTGTATGAGGCCAAACATTACCTTCAACAGTCCCCATCCCTCGCTGGCACTGGCATCGTCTTCTGGGTGCCAATCTTCAGCCATCTTGATTGACCGGGTGACGTCACTCCTGCTCATGTACAGTAATCTGGCACACAGGGACTATGCCGGCGATGTGCCTGAGAAAACAGCAAACAAGCAGTTAGGTATATTTTATTGCAGAAGAATGTCATAAAAACGATTGATATTGGGTCTGTGTGTGACCCGTCCGTATATTGTAATGAACGGGACCTCCAGGAGCTCTTCAGGTGCATAAGCAACCCTGTAAATTAAAGAAAATATATTCACCATCCTGGGATCATATAGTCAACAATCCTCTTAGGCTGGCCATACACGGGTCAAATTTCAAAAGAATTTTCTTTTGAAAATCAGAAAATTTGTGCGTTTTGTGATCCGATGGTGCCACCATTAATTTCGGAATTCAACCAACCAAGCCTTCAATTTCACCTCATGTTGCTACAGAAAATAATTTTCATGGCCTGGAATCTTCTTTTTTTTCCGGGAATTTTCTTTTCTTGCACATGAGCATTTCTTTTCCGATTACGTTTCTGGCACGATTCTCCCATCATTGATTAAAAATCATTTGTTTTTCAAAAAATTTCCAACATGTCCGATTACTCATATTCGATGGCCGCATGAAAATCAGCTGTTGATGCAGCCCACTAATGGTGCGAAATCCGAACGAAAATTCTTAGATAAGATTTTCAGAAGAAAATTATTTTGAAATTCGATGTGTGACCTGCCTTATGCCACGTACACACGGTCGGATTTTCCGACGGAAAATGTTCGATGGGAGCCCTTTGTCGGAATTTCTGACCGTGTGTAGGCTCCATCGGACAGTTTCCATCAGAATTTCCGTTGCACAAAATTTGAGATCTGGTTCTCAAATTTTCCGACAACAAAATCCGTTGTCGGAAAATCCGATCGTGTGTAGACAATTCCGACGCACAACATTCCACGCATGCTGGATATCAAGCAGAAGAGCAGTACTGGCTATTGAACTTAATTTTTCTCGGCTCGTTGTACATCTTGTACGTCACCGCGTTCTTGGCGTTTGCAATTTCCGACCAACTTTGTGTGACCGTGTGTATGCAAGACAAGTTTGAGCCAAGATTCATTGGAAAAAAACGATGTATTTTGTTGTCGGAATGTCTGATCAATGTCCGATCGTGTATACGAGGCATAAGTCTGTGTAGCAGATCATCTCATTACCGATCTAGGTAAAAGCATGTATTTCTCCTAGATGGTGAATACAAGCCGGTGTACTATCATTAGCCGTCCCCCATCACGAAGTGTCCGCTGTGTACTGCGCATGCACAGTACACAGGACACCCATATTCCGAAAATTGCCGAGGATCAACGGCGCCTGCGCCGTGAGACCACTTTCAAGCCCCACCGTCGAAGTGGACATAGAGTTAGAATATAAAAGAGCCGAGCGCAGCGAGGCCGTGCCCGAAGCGTGGCGAGCGAAGCGAGCCCACGAGGGGCCCTCTAAGTTTGACTAGCCCTATGTCCGCTTGGATGGTGGGGGCTTCACCTCGACGTTCATCTTCCGACAATTTCCGAAAATCTTCATGCTCCGTACTGCGCATGCGCATGCGCAGTACACTTCGGACACCTAGTGACAGCCGGACACTTCGTGATAGAACACCGGCATTATTCAATATGTTTTTTGACTCTGTATCTTGGAACTGAAAAGTCAATAAAAATCTGTTTACTTTTCAAATTGATACATGACAAAATTATCAGGATGTGTCAATAAAAAGATCACAACAAACAAAAATGTAACAAAGTTAATATTGTAAATAACAAGATAAAAATAAACAAAATGTTCAAAGCAAACAAGTAAAAAAAATAATTAGGCTGATGACACAAGGGTAGATTTTTTGCTCCAAAGTTGTACAATTTCCATTGCGACTTTACATTGCACCTTGAGCCCAGGTTCCCACTGCTGCGGGACTGAAATTGTGCGATTTCAGCTGAACTCGCACAATTTCATACCCGCATGTCAATCCGACCTCAGGGGCGATTTCAGAGACATCTGTGCAGGTTCCTGGGATAGGGAACGACCAATTATCGTCAGCCGATATTCACTTTTTTAGAAGTATCGTTCAAAAAACTGACTGATATTACTGATATTGCTTCAAGGGGTTTTACCGGGGTGATGCATGCAGCTTCAGGCATCACCCCTGTACCGTTCTTTAGAGCGGACGATCGGATTTATTGGATAACAACCGATGTGTCTCAGCAGCAGCTCGGCTGTTATTACAAGCAGTGGAAGGGACGTCCTCCCGCCGCCTTCCGCCGCTCTACCGGGCTTTCCCGTCCTACCGGGAGGCCGAGCAACCAGCCAGCATGTCCACCGGCTGGCCGAAGATCTGAACAAAGCCAATGTATCGTTCGGGTCTCGAATCTAGTAATCCGAATGCGATATCATGACATCACTTCCCGGATTACTGTCATCTTAAAAGCGCCAGTTTTAAAATATAAATTATTTAAAAACGCCAATCTTGATGTTTTGAATACTTTGAAGTGCAGAGGAGGGGTTTGCGGTCTTAGAGACCCCCGATCTCTCCATAAAGAGTACCACTGCCTATTACTGTCACAAGGGAGGATTACATGCCATGTGACAGCAATAACAGCAGGGCTCAAGTCCTGCAGGAACGCATGGGAACGGAGTTCCTGTACTTTTTCCACAACAGGAACTCAGTTCCCATTAGCAGCTGCGTCCTGCAAGACTTTGAAGTATGCGAGCTGTGTGGCAGGTGCTACACCAGCAGCTACCGACACAGCTTGCAATAGTAAGTGCTGCACACCTGACCATTCAGGCATTGCCAGTAGGGGACCCCATGACAGCTTCCGCTTTGATCTACCTGTCAATCACAGCTAGCTGACGGGTAGATCAGGTCCCTGCTGCTAAGAGAATGTGTTTAGTCAGACCTCTCGTGATGCGCTCCTCCCCGCCAGCCCCTCCTGATTTTCTGTCTCCTCACCCCCCCCCCCCCCAGTCTCCTGCATACTTGCTCTGTGTGTCCCGCTGAATCCCCCACCCCCCTCCTCTATCTTCAGTGCCATATGATGAGAGAACCCAGAGGAGGAGCACAGCTATTCTGCTCACAGGACATGCAGGGAGAGAGGTGAGCTGAGGGAGGAAAATCAGTTTGGGGTGGTAAGCTGAGCACAATACCTGGCAAAGTTTAATGCCAGGAGGGAAGGTTATGTGGAAATATGTGAAGGGTTGGAATAGCAGCGAGTGTGTGTTGGAGCCCTGCAGAGTTTGCAGCCCCCCCAAGCTAACATACATCTCCTAAGCAGGAACACATCACTATCTCCCCAAGCATTCTGTCCAGATAATGTGCAGTTCATTTATGACCTTTCCGTTTAACCCTGTGTTATCCAAACTCTGTTCAATGAAAAGTGTAAACTCACTACATAAACACTCTATATACAAAATAAATTCCCCAATAAAGATCAGAACATGATGTTCACATTTGCATGGAAGCACAATTGAATGAATGCTGATTATTCAGAGAATTACCGTATTTATGTTTATTGAGGATTGTTTTTTTTATGTACTAACAGTTAAGCTTCATACACACAATACGAAAATTGGATGAAAAATACCACTTTTGAAGCGTTCGTGCATATGAGCGTATCATTTTTTTTTTTTGGTGGGGGAGTGGATCTTGGGTGGGAGTTCCCACACTTTTTTCCCCAGGACTTGACCCCTGAATAACAGTGATAAAAAGCAAAAAAAAATGTAAAATTACATTGTAATTTTTTTTTTTAAATGTATAAAATATCGGCTATCGGCAGCAGAGGTGGCCGAAATGTCGGTATCGTATCGGCATCGAAAAAACGATATTGGTCGATCCCTAAAACAAGCCCTTAGGGCCAGTTCACACCACAAGCAGTCCAGTCTGCATCAACAACGTATGGAAAGTTGGGTATAGAGCTGGTTCACACCACAAAAATGCACTCCAGATCTGTTCCAGATGCATGTGTGTATTTAATGCTTTTTTGACGCATTCTGGTGTGTTTTTGATGCGTTTTGATGCATTCGAGATGCTTTTTTTCTTCTTTTTTCCTGTTTATATTTCACTGTACTGGGGTCCGGTGCATTTTTGATGTGTTCCAGTGCATTCCGGTGCATTTTTAATGCATTTTACTGCGTTGCTGTACAGTCCAGTGCAGGGAAAATGCAGCATGTTCTACTTTTTTTCCCCTGGAAAGCCATGGAACTGACTGCACTGGTGTAAACTACACCACTGGACACCATATAACCTACTTTCCATGCGGTTTTTGATGCAGAAAAAAATGCACCGGACTGCATGTGGTGTGAACTGGCCCATATGGCTTCCAATGGCATAGTTCACGCCAGTGCGGTCAGTTTGCACTGTACTGGAGCGCGGTAATACGCATAGAAAACGCAGCGGAATGCGCTGGAACGCATGAAAAACGCACCGGACCCCAGTAAAGTGAAAAAAATAAAACAGAAAAAAAGAAGAGAAAAAGCATCTGGAATGTGCACGCAGAAACGGATCTGGAGTGTGTTTCGTGGTGTGAACCAGCCCTTAAAGTGGAACTAAATGCAAAGAAAGCCACCATTATAGCCTCTATTTGATCTGCCATGGTGCTGCACATGCCATCAGTTATGGCACCTGACATTTAATGCCTTGACAAAGAACACAAGCAACTGTGACAGTTAGCATTTATCGCATGCTTTTAATGGAAGGGCTCATTCACACTATATTTATTTATTTCAGGTACTTACAGTATCTCACAAAAGTGAGTACACCCCTCTCATTTTTGTAAATATTTTATTATATCTTTTCATGTGACAACACTGAAGAAATGACACTTTGCTACTTTGTAAAGTAGTGAGTGTACAGCTTGTATAACAGTGTACATTTTCTGTCCTCTCAAAATAACTCAACACACAGCCATTAATTAACCTCTGGCAACAAAATTGAGTATACCCCTAAGTGAAAATGTTCAAATTCGGCCCAATTAGCCATTTCCCCTCGCCAGGATCATGTGACTCATTAGTGTTACAAGGTCTCAGGTGTGAATGGGGAGCAGGTGTGGTAAAGTTGGTGTTATTGCTCTCACTCTCTCATACTGGTCACTGAAAGTTCAACATGGCACCTCATGGCAAAGAACTCTCTGAGGATCTGAAAAAAAGAATTTTTGCTCTACATAAATATGGCCTAGGCCACACATCTAGGATGCCAAGGTTCCCATCACTGGCCTAGGATATAAGAAGATTGCCAAGACCCTGACACTGAGCTGCAGCCAAGACCATACAGCGGTTTAACAGGACAGGTTCCACTCAGAACAGGCCTCGCCATGGTCAACCAAAGAAGTTGAGTGCACGTGTTCAGCGTCATATCCAGAGGTTGTCTTTGGAAAGTAGACGTATGAGTGCTGCCAGCATTACTGCAGAGGTTGAAGGGGCGGAGGGTCAGCCTGTCAGTGCTCAGACCATACGCCACACACTGCATCAAATTGGTCTGCATGGCTGTCGTCCCAGAAGGAAGCCTCTTCTAAAGATGATGCACAAGAAAGCCCACAAACAGTTTGCTGAAGACAAGCAGACTAAGGACATGGATTACTGGAACCATGTTCTGTGGTCTGATGAGACCAAGATAAACTTATTTGGTTCAGATGGTGTCAAGCGTGTGTGGCGGCAACCAGGTGAGGAGTACAAAGACAAGTGTGTCTTGCCTACAGTCAAGCATGGTGGTGGGAGTGCCATGGTCTGGGGCTGCATGAGTGTTGCCGGAACTGGGGAGGTTCATTGAGGGAACCAAGAATGCCAATATGTACTGTGACATACTGAAGCAGAGCATGATCCCCTCCCTTCGGAGACTGGGCCGCAGGGCAGTATTCCAACATGATAACGACCCCAAACACCCCTCCAAGACCACCACTGCCTTGCTAAAGAAGCTGAGGGTAAAGGTGATGGACTGGCCAAGCATGTCTCCAGACCTAAACCCTATTGAGCATCTGTGGGGCATCCTCAGAGGGAAGGTGGAGGAGCGCAAAATCTCTAACATCCACCAGCTCTGTGATGTCATCATGGAGGAGTGGAAGAGGACTCCAGTAGCAACCTGTGAAGCTCTGGTGAACTCCATACCCAAGAGGATTAAGGCAGTGCTGGAAAATAATGGTGGCCACACAAAATATTGACATTTTGGGCCCAATTTGGACATTTTCACTTAGGGGTGTACTCACTTTTGTTGCCAGCGGTTTAGACATTAATATGAGTTATTTTGAGAGGGCAGTAAATTTACACTGTTATACAAGCTGTACACTCACTACTTTACATTGTAGCAAAGTGTCATTTCTTCAGTGTTGTCACATGAAAAGATATAATAAAATATTTACAAAAATGTGAGGGGTGTACTTACTTTTGTGAGATACTGTATATAGTACCATCAATGTATGCAGCATTTTGTGTATATGTTATACATTCACATCAGTCCCTGTACTGAAGGAGCTTACAATCTAAGGTCCCTAACTCACATTCATACATATACATACTAGGGCCAGTTTACCTACCAGCACGTCTTTGGAGTGTGGGAGGAAACCAGAGAACCCGGAGGAAACCCACACAGCCACAGGAAGAACATGCAAACTCTATGCAGGTAGTGCCGTGGTTGGAATCTGAACCGACAACTTTAGTGCTGCTAAGCTGAATTTCTAACCACTAAACCCCTGTGCTGCCTGTGTGTGGCTTTCCACACTTGATAAACACAGGTCCCGATTAGGACACATAGAAAACAATTGCTGTGTGGCCCATTAACGCCGCAGCGCTGCTGTGATGTGCAGAGGGGGCAGTACACAAGAAATGTGACCTCTGCTCTGAATGGCACCTCTTGTTCTGCTCTGGATGGCACCACTTGTCATTGCATTTTTGATGCGTTCCAGTGCATTCCGGTGCATTTTTGATGCATTTTACTGCGTTCCAGTACAGTCCAGTGCAGGAAAAATGCAGCACATTCTACTTTTTTTCCCCCAGAACTGAAAAGCCCTGGAACTGACTGCACTGGTGTGAACTGCGCCATTGGAACCCATAGAACCTACTTTCCATGCGTTTTTGATGCAGAACAAAAATGCACCGCATGGCATGTGGTGTGAACTGGTCCTCAGGGTCAGTTCACACCATAGAGACGCAGTCCAGATGTGTTCCAGATGCTTTTCTGCATGCGTGTTTTTGACACTTTTTGGATGCGTTCCAGTGCGTTTTTGATGCGTTTTTTGTCTCTTCGGATCACCTGTGTCCTTTTACCTACCACTTCACTATATAACTGTGGACTCCTATCACATTAAGGCTCGGTTCACACTGCCGTGACTTGTCATGCGGCTTGAGAGTTCAAAGTCGTATGACAAGTCGCACCCCATTTACTGCAATGGAACCGTTCAAGTCGCAGCGACTTAGAAAAAGGTTCTTGCCCTACTTTGGGGTAACTTCATCACCACTTGCATCTATTTTTTATGCATTTCTAATGCGTTACTAAAAAGACAATCTGCTGCGGGGGAAAAAAGTCCCTGACCCTTTCCAAAAAATGCACCGAGAAAACGCAGAGATGTGAAGGTGACCCACAGGAAAAAATCACGGTAAATGGACTGTAGTGCGTTTCTGCATTTTACTGGAACACAATTTTTTTGTCTGCAGCAGGTTGTGTTTTCAAAAACACATTAAGGCTTGATTCGCACTAATGCGTTTTTTTGATGCATTTTGCAGAAATGCAGGGAAATTTTTTAACATGGGTTCCTATGGAACATGTTCACATCAATGCATTTTCGTGCCTCTGCGTTTTTGGAAAGGGTCGGGGACTTTTTTTCATGCAAAATGCAGCGTTTTGTCAATGGACCCGCATCCAAAACGCACGTACCGCGTTTTTGCAGCGATTTGCGTTTTTTTTTACACTGTATATAGCTGGTTGCTAAGCAACCACAGTGTAAATGCTTTTTTGCATGCGCATTTTTGACGTGTTTTTGATGCATTCCAGTGCGTTTTTGGTGCGTTTTTAATTCAGTCCAGTGCATTTTCCCCCTCTTTTTTCTAAACCTTAAATAAGGGCCAGTTCACATCATAGAAACGCAGTCCGGATGCGTTTCAGGTGCTTTTCTGCATGTGCGTTTTTGATGTGTTTTTTGTGCGTTTTTGATGCTCCAGTGCTTTTTTTCCCCCTGTTTTTTCTTAACCTTAAACAAGGATAAGTGTGTTGCAGTGCATTTGGGTGCATTCCAGTGCGTTTTTGATGCGTTTTACAGCGTTCCAGTACAGTTCAGTACATAAAAAATGCAGCATGTTCTATTTTTTTTTTTCTGGAATTGGAACGTACTGGAACTGCAAGCACTGGTGTGAACTATGCCATTGAAGACCATATACCCTACTTTCCATGTGTTTTTGATGCAGGAAAAAAAACGCACTGGACTGCATGTGGTGTGAACTGGCCCTAAGGACATGTGTGTTCCAGTGCGTTTTTGGTGCATGTAGGTGCGTTCTTGATGCTTTTCAGGGCCAGTTCACACCACATCGCAGTCCAGTGCGTTTTTGTTCTGCATCAAAAACGCATAGAAAGTAGGTTATATGGTTGCCAATGGCCTAGTTCATACCAGTGCAGTCAGTTCCTGCACTGGACTGTACTGCAACGCAGTAAAATGCATCAAAAACACCCTGAAATGCACTGGAACGCATCAAAAACGCAATGCATTGGACCCTAGTATAGTGAAATACAAAGGAAACTGGACTGCATCTGGAAACGCTTCAAAATCGCACCGGAATGCATAAAAACAGCAGTAAAAACATGCATGCAGAAACACATCCGGAGCGGATCTGGAGTGCATTTCTGTGGTGTGAAGCGGCCCTTACAGCGTTCCAGTGCAGGAAAAATACTTTTTTATTTTTACTAAAGCTGCAAGCACTGGTGTGAACTATGCCATTGAAACCTACTTTCCATGCCTTTTTGATGCAGAAAAAAAAAAAACCCCGCACTGGACTACATTTGGTGTGAACTGGCCCTGAATGCGCATAAACGCATATTAACGCGTGTTTGCACGTTAACACTTTGTAATGGGCCAGAATAAATGAACATTCCGGGCCTATAGCATGCATTAAAACACCAGACGCACGAGATCACATAAACGCACGTAAACACGCTTGCAAAAGCGCAACTTTTTTTTTTACTGCTGCTAAACCCCCCCTAGGAGAAAAGGCGTCATAGAGAATACGGTGTGTGGATTTATTATCTTGACGACGTAATAATATCCGCCAAAAGCAAAAGTGAGTCGGCGCGGCGATCCTGCGGCGCTGGCTGCATTTTTCACTCGTCTGAATTTTTTTTAGTAGTAAAGTTGTAGGTGAATTCCTAGGCGGAGCTGTATATATATATGAGAGAGAGAGAGAGAGAGAGAGAGAGAGAGGCTGTAAATATATATATAGAGTGAGAAAGAGGGGCGGGGCTGTATATATACATAGAGGGAGAGTGAGAGAGAGAGGCGGGGCTGTATATATACATAGAGGGAGAGAGAGAGAGAGAGGGGCGGGGCTGTCTCTAGTATAGGGTTTCCTTTTTCTTCCAGACTTACAGAGAGGGGCGGGGCCTGCCTATGTGTCACTCTCACCCTCACCCTGATTGGTCACTAGGCCCTTTCCCGTGTGTTATGAGTTGAGTAGAGGGTGACAGCACTCAGCTCTCTGTCCCCCCTTCTATTCCTACAGCCAAAACTTCAAGGAACTCTCCCCCCCCAAAAGAGAGGAGCACCCCTTCCCTGAGATGTGTAGGGTGAGTGCTGGGGTGAGGTGGGGGAGGGGCTGGGGGGGTCCCCCCTACAGACTTGATGAAACTCCACGTTTCTGTTGCATCAGACACAGACACTTGAGCTTCAAGTTCAGGGGCCCCTCCCCCATGACATGTAGGAGGGGGAGGGGGGGGGAGCTGATTGGAAGTGGGGTCCTTGGGCTATAAAGAGGAGACTCTTATTGTTCTGATCACCATGTGGCTGCAGAGGTGTGGGGTGTCCTTCTACAAGCATGCTCAGTAATCTTGGCTGGGGCTGAACTACAAGTCCCAGCAGGACACACAGCGATCGTTTGCCTGAATCCGCAACAGCTGGAACGGCCGTGCTCGGAAATTTTACATTCGTATTCTACATACATACATAAATAGATCACAGTGGCCACATGCAATTTGATTTTGTTCTCCAATCCACATGTAATTCGATCAAAGGGATTGAACCGTCAACTGATCGAATAGGCATATCGATTCCGCCCTAAAAAAACGCACAGCAGTGTATTTTCAAGCACATTTTATTTTATTTCATAGGGGATTTAGTGCGTTCAGGGTTCGCTTTTAAAATCAAATAGGCACGATCCCTTTCCGATCGATGTTAGATTCGATCAAACTGAGTTAATCAGGCCAAGGCGGGAAATTATCAATCGTTTTTGCTCGTGAATTTTATTGAATTTTGATCAGATTGTGAGATTGTATGGGGAGAACAGAGATACGATCGATATAATTTATTGACATGTCCATGAAATGAGCTGTTTATCATTGTTTTGTTTTGTTTTTTTTCCTATCTGGAGAGATTGGTCAGGAAAGCAAGATGGTTTATTGAAGCATGTACTGTATAGTCACCATTAAGTTGGCAATCTAACGCAAAGGGAGCGTTCGTTCAATTTTCTGATGGTTAGTGGGGACAGATCAACATTCGTTTTTGACTGCAATATTGAGAAAGTTCAAAGGAACAAATGGAAATGTTTTTTTTTTTAATCAGGGGAGATCAATTGGAAAAGAAATGTATCGTATATTGAAACATATGTGGCCACCAATAGGCTACCAAAAGGGAAAGTTCGTTCAATTTTTCTGGTGGTTAGGGGGCCAGATCGACGTTCGTTTTTCACTGCAGTAATGAGAAAATTCAAAGAAACAAGCCAAAATCTTTTTCCCATTAGGAGATCTTGATTGTAAAAGAAATCGCTCATTTATTGAAACGTGTGTGGCCACCATTGGATTAGCAATCCAATGCAAAGGCAACGTTCGTTCAATTTTCTGGTGGTTAGTGGGGGTCAGATCGACATTCGTTTTTGACTGATATAATGAAAAAATTTGAAGGAACAAGCTAAACATTTTTTTCCTATAAGGAGAGATCGATTGGAAAAGAAATGTATCGTATAGTGAAACGCGTGTGTGTGGCCAGCATTCTAACACAAAACGTTTGTTCGTTTAATTTTCTGATGGTTTCTGGGGCCAGATCGACATTCGTTTTTCGCTGCAGTAATGAGAAAATTCTAAGTAACAAGATAGAATTTTTTTTTTTATTTTTTTCCTATCACCAATTGTAAAAGAAATCGATCATTTATTGAAACGTGTGTGGCCACCATTAGATTAGCAATCTAACACAAAGGGAACGTTCATTCGACTTTCTAATGGCTAGTGGGGACAGATCAACGTTCGTATTTGACATTAGTAACGGGAAAATTCAAAGCAAAAAGATGGAAATTTTTTCCTATTGGGAGAGATCGATTGGAACAGAAAAAATGTATTGAAGCATGTGTGGCCACCATTAAGCTAGCAATCTAACACAAAGGGAACGTTCATTCGACTTTCTAATGGTTACTCGGGACAGATCGACATTCGTTTTTTGACTGCAGAAACTAGAAAGATCTAAAGAACAAGACGGGTCATTTGTCTCAAATGAAGACACTTCCAACTGTAATGTGGCTTTGGTTCGGGGGAAAAAGTACATATTGTAATGAGACTTCTAAATCCACACTCTGTGTGTCATATCAATCGATTAGGTAGTCTGTCCAGAGATCGATTATTCCTATCAGGAGCAGTGGCGGCTGGTGCTCCATTTTCTGGGGGGGAGGGCAGCAAACAAACCCCCATTCACGTCTTGGCTGTTCCTCCCAGCCGATACGGTCTTAAAACCCCGCTTCCTGTCCTGATTGGCTGGGACAAGAAGCAGGAAGACAATAGCGAATACTGATTCGCTAATGTCACAAGCGGGTGGGCTGAGGGCGCAGTGTTCTGCGCCCTGATCCCAACCTTTTTGAAGCCAATTAGAGCCTCAGGTTTTAATCATGTGCTTCAAAAAAAAAAAAAAAACTCATAAAAACCTATGATTCCGGAGCCCTGCATGCAGATTAGGGGGCGGAGCCCCTGCACCATTTATGGACCGATCAGGAGAGATTGATCAGAAACGAAAGTGTTCATATATTGAAATGTGTGTGACCACCATTTGACTAGCAATCTAACACAAAGAAAACTCTAATTTAGATTCTCGTTTTTTTTTTTTTTTTTTTTTTTTTTTTTTTTATCGCAATATCAAGACATTTTGATGGAAGAAGTTGGAAAGTTTTTTTCTTGAACGAACAAAATTCCAGGTAAATAAATAAATAAATCATTTATTGAAGCATGTATGGCCACCGTGAGGCTAACAATCTCACACAAAGGGGCTGATTAGTGAAGGAGTAGAAGCTGTTGCCTTAGAAAGTGAATGTTGTTGTTAATAATAATAATAATAAATATTTTATAATAATAATATTTCTTAATATTTCTTAATAATATTATTAATAAATATTAAGAAATATTTATTATTATTATAAAATATTTATTATTATTATTATACAGGATTTATATAGCATGCTTACTGAGCTTATAAATAAAGTTGTGTTCAGTTCAAATACCCAATCATGTGCTAGGAAAATAAATTTGATCTCTTTCTGTGCCATGATTGGCTGAAACAGCGAAGGCGTCTTTGTCATTTACCTAGTGAAGGCGGCAGAGCGATCGTTCTCTATGGCAGTGTACGTGGAGCTGTCTTTTTCTATACAATGCAGATGGATTGATGGACTCGAGCTTTCCAGTTCACAACTAATGCCCCGTACACACGATCAGAAAATCGTATGAAAAATACCGCTTTCGAATCGATCGTTCGATAATCGGATCGTTAGTACAGAGCTTTAGGGAGCCGATCATGACAGTTCATCCGCTATTATTCTATCGGCTATTCACAACATTTTTTTTCATTTAATCAGTACAGCTAACATTCGAAAATGCATTACAACACATGACATCACTTCCTATTTATTTTTTTATTTTTCAGTTGTACGTGAATTTTTGTGACTTTAGTAAACTCATCAGATTCGATCTGAGATTAGCATGCAAAAAAAAAAAAAACGGACGATCATTCGTCCGATAATCTCATTGTGTGTAAGCTGGCCCTACATTATACAATTTTCTTGTTAAATTTCCTTTTAGATTTACCCTCAACTATGTAGTACAAGGACCTGCCTGATTGCTTACAAATTGAAAGTGTTTAGGTCTGACCTCATACTACATAGTTTTGGTAAAAAAAATTGTATAATGTATGGCCAGGCTTAGATCTGGACGGGATCAGCAACTTGCAGAGAGTTCCATAACTTTCCCTTTTTATTTGACTATCTAATGGTGGCCACAAACGCTTCTCTATATATATATATATATATATATATATATATATATATATATATATATATATAAATATATATAAATATATATATATAAACTTCCTTGCTGATTGATTTTTAAACTTTAGATTGGATTCTATCAAACTTGCCTGATCGGCCAGGGCGGAAAATTATTGATCAGTTTCATCAAATGGCAACAGTGAGATGCTTTGTTTATGAATACGATTGTATTTCAGATTATGAAATTGCGTGGTGGAAACAGAGAAACGATCGATAACTTGGTAAATGATCATATCTTAGTTATCAGCGCAATTCGCTTCCCCCATACGTGACTCATCGATTGAATGGGTTACTGACTGTGAATTGGTTCTTACCATTAGAAGAGGTTAGTAGGAAAATTGATAATTTATGGAAGCCGCCATAAAGCCGGCCGTAGGCGGTTCGAATGTCAGTCCGTTCGGCAAGGACTGTCCACGAATCGAACAATGTCAGGCTGATTGTACCCAAGATGATCGATTTAACTGGGTACAACCAGCCTGTCGGATTTTACATATGATTATTGCAGCGCCTGTTATAGCTCCATCTATGGCGTTATCAAGCGTTACAATCTGACCATACAATCAACTTTAAATTTACCAAAACTATATAATAGGAGGACCTGCCTTAACCAATCACTCTGTATCCAGGCAGACCCATGTACTACATGCTTGTTGGTAAATCTAAAGGCAATTGTACAATCTGATTGTAACGTGTATGGTGAGCTGTAGATTGCTGAGAACACACAGCAGGCTTTTCCTGCAGGAAGAGCTGATATAATTTCTTCTTTTTGTTTATCAAGCAGATATGAGACATGCTGGGAGATGTAGTCCTGCAGTGAGCGCACATCCCCTGTATGATGGGAAATGTAGTCCTGTAGTGAGCGCACAGTCCTGTATGATGGGACATGCTGGGAGATGTAGTCCTGCAGTGAGCGCACAGCCCTGTATGATGGGACATGCTGGGAGATGTAGTCCTGCAGTGAGCACACAGTCCTGTATGATGGCACATGCTGGGAGATGTAGTCCTGCAGTGAGCACACATCCCCTGTATGATGGGAAATGTAGTCCTGTAGTGAGCGCACAGTCCTGTATGATGGGACATGCTGGGAGATGTAGTCCTGCAGTGAGCGCACAGTCCTGTATGATGGGACATGCTGGGAGATGTAGACCTGCAGTCACCGCACAGCCCCTGTATGATGGGACATGCTGGGAGATGTAGTCCTGCAGTGAGCGCACATCCCCTGTATGATGGCACTTGCTGGGAGATGTAGTCCTGCAGTGAGCGCACAGTTCTGTATGATGGGACATGCTGGGAGATGTAGTCCTGCAGTGAGCGCACAGCCCCTGTATGATCGGACATGCTGGGAGATGTAGTCCTGCAGTGAGCGCACAGCCCCTGTATGATCGGACATGCTGGGAGATGTAGTCCTGCAGTGAGCGCACAGCCCCTGTATGATGGCACATGCTGGGAGATGTAGTCCTGCAGTGAGCGCACAGCCCCTGTATGATGGCACATGCTGGGAGATGTAGTCCTGCAGTGAGCGCACAGTCCTGTATGATGGCACATGCTGGGAGATGTAGTCCTGCAGTGAGCGCACATCCCCTGTATGATGGCGCATGCTGGGAGATGTAGTCCTGCAGTGAGCGCACAGCCCCTGTATGATGGGACATGCTGGAAGATGTAGTCCTGCAGTAAGCGCACATCCCTTGTATGATGGGACATGCTTGGAGATGTAGTCCTGCAGTCGCCGCACAGCCCTGTATGATGGGACATGCTGGGAGATGTAGTCCTGTAGTGAGCGCACAGTCCTGTATGATGGGACATGCTGGGAGATGTAGTCCTAGAGTGACAGCACAGTCCTGTATGATGGGACATGCTTGGAGATGTAGTTCTTCAGTGAGCGCACAGTCCTGTATGATGGGACATGCTGGGAGATGTAGTCCTGCAGTGAGCGCACAGTCCTGTATGATGGGACATGCTGGAAGATGTAGTCCTGCAGTAAGCGCACAGTCCTGTATGATGGGACATGCTGGGAGATGTAGTCCTGCAGTGAGCGCACAGTCCTGTATGATGGGACATGCTGGGAGATGTAGTCCCGCAGTGAGCGCACAGTCCTGTATGATGGGACATGCTGGGAGATTTAGTCCTGCAGTGAGCGCACAGTCCTGTATGATGGGACATGCTGGGAGATGTAGTCCTGTAGTGACAGCACAGTCCTGTATGATGGGACATGCTGGGAGATGTAGTCCTGCAGTGAGCGCACAGTCCTGTATGATGGGACATGCTGGGAGATGTAGTCCTGCAGTGAGTGCACAGTCCTGTATGATGGGACATGCTGGGAGATGTAGTCCTGCAGTGAGCGCACAGTCCTGTATGATGGGACATGCTGGGAGATGTAGTCCTGCAGTGAGCGTACAGTCCTGTATGATGGGACATGCTGGGAGATGTAGTCCTGCAGTAAGCGCACAGTCCTGTATGATGGGACATGCTGGGAGATGTAGTCCTGCAGTGAGCGCACAGTCCTGTATGATGGGACATGCTGGGAGATGTAGTCCCGCAGTGAGCGCACAGTCCTGTATGATGGGACATGCTGGGAGATTTAGTGCTGCAGTGAGCGCACAGTCCTGTATGATGGGACATGCTGGGAGATGTAGTCCTGCAGTGAGCGCACAGTCCTGTATGATGGCACTTGCTGGGAGATGTAGTCCCGCAGTGAGCGCACAGTCCTGTATGATGGGACATGCTGGGAGATGTAGTCCTGCAGTGAGCGCACAGCCCCTGTATGATGGGACATGCTGGGAGATGTAGTGCTGCAGTGAGTGCACAGTCCTGTATGATGGGACATGCTGGGAGATGTAGTCCTGCAGTGAGCGCACAGTCCTGTATGATGGGACATGCTGGGAGATGTAGTCCTGCAGTGAGCGTACAGTCCTGTATGATGGGACATGCTGGGAGATGTAGTCCTGCAGTGAGCGCACAGACCTGTATGATCGGACATGCTGGGAGATGTAGTCCTGCAGTGAGCGCACAGTCCTGTATGATGGGACATGCTGGGAGATTTAGTCCTGCAGTGAGCGCACAGTCCTGTATGATGGGACATGCTGGGAGATGTAGTCCTGTAGTGACAGCACAGTCCTGTATGATGGGACATGCTGGGAGATGTAGTCCTGCAGTGAGCGCACAGTCCTGTATGATGGGACATGCTGGGAGATGTAGTCCTGCAGTGAGTGCACAGTCCTGTATGATGGGACATGCTGGGAGATGTAGTCCTGTAGTGACAGCACAGTCCTGTATGATGGGACATGCTGGGAGATGTAGTCCTGCAGTGAGCGCACAGTCCTGTGTGATGGGACATGCTGGGAGATGTAGTCCTGTAGTGACAGCACAGTCCTGTATGATGGGACATGCTGGGAGATGTAGTCCTGCAGTGAGTGCACAGTCCTGTATGATGGGACATGCTGGGAGATGTAGTCCTGTAGTGACAGCACAGTCCTGTATGATGGGACATGCTGGGAGATGTAGTCCTGCAGTGAGCGCACAGTCCTGTATGATGGGACATGCTGGGAGATGTAGTCCTGCAGTGAGTGCACAGCCCCTTTATGATGGGACATGCTGGGAGATGTAGTCCTGCAGTGAGCGCTCAGTCCTGTATAATGGGACATGCTGGGAGATGTAGTCCTGCAGTGAGCGCACAGCCCCTTTATGATGGGACATGCTGGGAGATGTAGTCCTGCAGTAAGGGTACACTCTCTCTTTATTGTGCAGAGGAGTAATTGTAGCCGTAGCAGACGATGTGACTCCTATGGGGCACGAGGGGCTCAGGCTGAGTCCTGTAATCTGTATGGTCACCATCAATGCTGGAAACACTGGCATTCATTCATTCATCTTCGTATGTAGAAGCTCCCGGGAGGAGGACCCAAGTGACTCGTCTGGTCACATTGGATGATAAAATCAGAGTTAAAATGCGATTAAATCCAAAAGCAAACGTATTATATTGCAGCTTACCAGTTCTTCCATGTGATGGCTGCATTAGTTTTATTTTTTAGGCTTTCTTTCTTCTGTTTTCATGCTTGATCCAGCCAGTATGGCTGCTCTTCTTCAACAGAACACGTTGTTGTACAGATGTAGCAGTTAGAGGGTTGAGAAAAAACATTTACCACTGGTAGAGGTTCTTACAATGAGCAGCTTTTTTTTTTTTTTTTTTTTTTTTTATTATTATTTATGTAAAACTTTTATACCAATAAAGGAAATAAACTTTTCTGTAATTGCTTAAGTGTTATCTGGAGTTTGGCTTTAATTTGTTAGTTTATCTAAATCTGCTAGTCCATCTAGCGCTCTTACCGCCCAAATCACCAGGTGAAAACAGAGGGGGGAGCCTAAAAACAAAAACGAATGCAGCCACCACATCTCTATTGATTGGTAAGCTGCAATATATAAAATTTTTTGAGTTTGAGTCAGGAGTTTTTATCTATAATACTCCAAGTATTGACACAAGAAGCTGACTAAAGGCGATTGCAAGGTGTATGGCCAGCTAGAGAGGCGGCATATAGAACACAACTAGTATTTTCAGAGGGAAAGGAGAGCAGTGGCAGAGACTCTCATGTGGCTCTTTTAACTCTTCTTTCTGCAGTACTTCCAGGATGGATCAGAGTGATTCTGATTGGTCAGCACCGGCACAGAGCATCGTCTGATCCCCACCTGGAAGCCATGGAAGAATAGGGAGAAGACTGCTGCACCACACTATTATGAAGCAGGCGCCTCCCTTCTAGCTGTTGTTGGATTGGCTGGGGCCGGAGGGGACAGAAGCAGATCAGATCATAGCTAGGATTAGGAAGTGCCTAGAAACATGGGGCAGATACCATAAGGCACAGAACAGCTAAAATCTATATACATAATATTGTCAAAAGTATTGGGACGCCTCCTTTAAACGCACATGAACTTTAATGGCATCCCAGTCTTATGCCCCTTTCACACTTATATGACTTGTCCCACGATTTGGGACTGCAAAGTAGCATGACAAGTCGTTCCCCATGATTTCCAATGACAGCCATTCATATTAGTACGACTTCAAGTTGTTCCTACTTCAAATAGTCCCTGCACTACTTTGGTCCGATTTTGATGCCACTTACACTGGCATTCCTTGTGGCAAAAATCACTTTGAAGTCGCACAAGTGTGAAAGGGGCCTTAGGCTGGATTCACACCGATGCATTTTTAGTGCTTTTTGCAGATTTGTACTACAGTCCATTTACCATGGTTTCCTATGGAACTCGTTCTGTAGTGCAAATCTGCAAAAAGCACTAAAAATGCATCGGTGTGAATCCAGCCTAAGGCCCCTTTCACACTGGGGCGGGAGCGGCATCGGTGGTAAAGCAGCGCTATATTTAGCACTGCTTTACCGTCGTTTTTGGGCGCTAGCGGTGCTGTTTTAACCCCCGCTCACGACCAGAAAATGGTTAAAACCGCCGGCAAAATGCCGCTGCAGTGGCGCTTTGCCGGCGATATAGCCGCGCTGTCCCATTTGATTTCAATGGGTAGGAGCAGTGAATACACCGATCCTTCACCGCTCCAAAGATGCTGCTAGCAAGACTTTTTTGACCGCCCTGCTAGCGCACCGCTCCAATGTGAAAGCCCTCTGGCTTTCACACTGGAGTGAAAAGGGCCAGATTTTTTTCAGGCGCTGTACAGGCGCTATTTTTTGCGCTGTAGCACCTGAAAAATGCCCCAGTGTAAAAGGGGCCTAAGTCAGTAGGGTTCAATATTGAGTTGGCCCACCCTTTGCAGCTATAACAGCTTCAACTCTTCTGGGAAGGCTGTCTACAAGGTTTAGGAGTGTGTCTATGGGAATGTTTGATCATTCTTCAAGAAGTGCATTTGTGAGGTCAGGCATTGATGTTGAACCAGAAGGCCTGGCTCACAGTCTCCTCTCCAATTCATCCCAAAGGTGTTCTATCGGGTTGAGGTCAGGACTCTGTGCAGGCCAGTCAAGTTCCTCCACCCCAAACTCGCTCATCCATGTCTTTATGGACCTTGCTTTGTGCACTGCTGAGCAGTTATATTGGAACAGGAAGGGACCATCCCCAAACTGTTCCCACAAAGTTGGGGGCATAAAATTGTCTGAAATGTCTTTGTATGCTGAAGCCTTAAGAGTTCCCTTCACTGGAACTAAGGGGCCAACCCCAACCCCTGAACAACAACCCCACACCATAATCCCCCCTCCACCAATTGATTTGGACCAGTGCACAAAGCAAGGTCCATAAAAGACATGGATGAGCAAGTTTTGGGGTTGAGGAACTTGACTGGCCTGACCTCAACCCGATAGAACCCCTTTGGGATGAATTAGAGCGGAGACTGCGAGTCAGACCTTCTCGTCCAACATCAGTGCCTGACCTCACAAATGTGCTTCTGGAAGAGTGATCAAACATTCCCATAGACACACTCCTAAACCTTGTGGACAGCCTTCCCAGAAGAGTTGAAGCTGTTATAGCTAGGGGTGCAACGGATCAAAAAACTCACGGATCGGATCGATCCTCGGATCAGGAGTCATGGATCGGATCATTTTTCGGATCAGCAAATAATAATTGAATTTGCAAAAACCTGTGAAAATTCCGCCACCATATAGTCCCCACTGTAATATCCATGTCATCTCCCCCACTGTAATATTGGCTGGGTATCGCAGAGTATTGGCTGGGTATCGCAGAGTATTGGCTGGGTATCGCAGAGTATTGGCTGGGTAATGCAGAGTATATGCTGGGTAATGCAGGATATTGGCTGGGTAATGCAGGGTATGTTTACAAGTGATCGCTCCGTCATTTGACGGAGCGATCACATTGTAAACAGTGGCCGGGTGTACCAAGATGGCCGCCTCTCCGGAGCTAGGCCGAAGCCGCGGCCTTTCCTAAGGCCGCCGGGTGTACCAAGATGGCCGCCCCCGCTCCGGAGCTAGGCCGAAGCCGCGGCCTTTCCTAAGGCCGCGGAGCGCTCCGCGGATCACGGGGTGTGCCGATCCGAACGGGTTGACCCGTTCGGATCACGGATCGGCGATGATCCGTTGCACCCCTAGTTATAGCTGTAAAGGGTGGGCCAACTCAATATTGAACTCTACGGACTAAGACTGGCCATACACCTATAGATTTTCTATGGTCAGATGGAAAAAGTGGAACAGATTCCTCCATCTACGCTGAACTGTGTGGATGGAAGAATCTCCCACTGGGCCAAGCTTCCATATCTTGCTAGTCGGCCCCGCTGGCTCTCACAATACCTAAACATTCTGATTGGGTGCAGGCATTGTTTAGGTTTAGAGCCAGTGGGGCCGACTAGCAAGATATGGAAGCTTGGCCCAGTGGGAGATTCTTCCATCCACAAAGTTTAGCATACATGGAGAAATCTGTTCCACTTTTTCCATCTAACCATAGAAAATCTGCAGATAATCTATAGGTGTATGGCCAGCTTAAGACTGGCATGCCATTAAAGAGAAGTTGCCCTGAAAAAAAAAATAAAAATTAAAAGTCAGCAGCTACAAATACTGCAGCTGCTGACTTTTAATAATCAGACACTTACCTGTTCCAGGGTCCAGCGATGTGGGGGATCGAAGCCCCGCTCGTTCCCACCTCCGCTCAGCAGCGCCGGCATTCTAACTGTGGGCACCCGCCTGTGACTTCACAGCCGGGCACCCACTGCGCACGCGTGAGCGGTGCCATGGGCCGCGATTGGCCGCACAGTCATCTGGGACCTGTCACGTGTCCCAGGTGATTGACAGGAGGGAGGGGGCAGAGCTGAGCCCTTCCTGCGCAGAGGGTAAGTGATGTCACTTAGCCCGGGCACTGAAGGAGGCAGACTACGAGGGACCCCTAGCAGCCGACATTTAGAGGTGAGTTAAATTCTTTTATTTTTTTCTTTCCAAATGTTTTATTTTTTTTAGGAATTTTAATCATCTTTTTTTTTTTTTTTGGGTGGGGGGGGGGGAGACACCACTTTAAAGTTCATGTGTGTGTGTAAAGGCAGGCGAACCAATACTTTTGGTAATATAGTGTATATATATTTTTTTTATTATTATTATATTATATAATTATATTATTTTTTTTTTTTTTTTTTTTTTATTTTTTTTTATTTTTTTTTTCCTGCAACTTGGGTATAATCAGCCTGCCCATACAGTCTTCAAATCTCAGCCGGTCCTTACTAAACCAGCCGAGATTTGAACCATCTATGGTCGGCTTAAGTGAGGGAAATAGTTCTTTGGCCCAGCTTGGTTCAAACAACTATTCAAAGTAAAACCTGGAGTTAGGCTTTAATATATATGCACATTGTACATACCATCTTTTACAACAGAAGGAATTTAATTTCTTAAAATGACTATGGTCTGGAACATCTCCTGTTGATTTTGGTGATGATTGAGGGCAGAGGTGTCATCATTTACTGGATCCTCCATTAGCCAGTACCATTGTCAGTTCAAAATTCTTTGCATCTAGCTTGATTGCCTTTTTGCAACCTATCCAACATGCAGTATACCAGTCATTGGTTGTTTCCATCAGCTCTCGGGTGCTGCCGCCGCCGCCATTCGTGGTACGGAAAACCAGTGGTGAAGCCTTTTGGCTTCCCTGCCGGTTCCCCACTGCGCTTTCTAAATGGTCCGGCAGGGTGGGAGGTGGAGGGGGCCAAACTTCCGAGTGGTCTCGCCGCGGCAAGATCTCTTGGCAGTGGGGACGGGTACCTGGGGGGAGGAGGCAGATAAGCGGACCTTCCACTTTTGAATAGAACTCCGCTTTAAGGTTTTATCCCTATATCCTCTATGTTCCACTTCATATTCAAAAGCTTCTTCCTTTGTATAATTTCTAGAAACTGATACTACCCAATGAAAATCCTAGAGCTTCCCACTGCGCATGCTCGGGTCTTACTGCACTTTGTGAATGGTCTCGCAGCTTCCTGTGACATGTCTCAGAAGGCTGCAGGCAAAGAGAGGGGGCCGAACTTCCGCTCCGACCGGAAGTGTGAGTGGGTACCTATCAAAACTTGGTACACCCCCCCCCCCCCCCCCCCCCAAAAAAACCTTTTGGTGAAGTTCTGCTTTAAGTCTTAATATCGTATGCTAAAGTGAATTGAAGATCGTCCACATTGGTATATAGGATCTCTACAAATTCATTCAATAAGGATTCCAAACCTGTCCGAAAGTAAAGAATATCTTCAATGAAATGACATAGTCAGGCCACAATCCGGGGTCGGTAATTGGTGAGCATCAAATTGTAAGCAGAACCAAGGTGAGGGACAAGCAGAGGTTGGCAACGTGCAGGAAGTGAGAAGAGTCAACAAGTAGAATCTTGTTCAGACGTCCAGGCCGGAGCCGTTGTTCTGTCAAAAAATGTCCGCCTATCGAATAGTGTACGCCCCCTACTGCGCAGGCGCAGCGCTTGCGCAGTACAGAACACAAGGAGATTTGGAAAATCTCCGAAGATGAACGGCGCCTGTGCCGTGAGTCCAGATGCAAGGCCCACCATCCAAGTGGACATAGGGCTGCACATAGTTAGAGGGCCCCTCGCGGGCTCGCTTCGCTCGACACGCTTCGCTCGACACGCTTTGCTCTAACTCTATGCCCACTTGGAAGGTGGGGCTTGAACCTGGACTCGTGGCGCAGTTCATCTTCAGAGATTTTCCGAATCTACTTGTGCTGTGTACTGCGCATGCGCAGTACACAGCGGACACTATCCGACGGGGGACAGTATTTGACAGGACACCGGCAACAGAACTGCAGTCAGCCGCAGATAAGGGTAATCCAAGAGCAAGTCAGGTGGAAGCAGAGGCGGCTCTCTAATTAGGCAAATTAGGCGGTCGCCTTAGGCCTCGCCCCCACAGGGGCCTCGCGGCCGCCTAATTTGCCCATACCGCAATCTCGACGATTCGCCGGGACCGCCCTGCATTCTCGACCTGGAGTCCCGGCGAATCAGATTTCCGCAATGCCTGCGGCTTGTGCGTGGTGTCTCCATTCCTGCAACACAAGCTCCACTCTACTGTGCTTGGCTGGCAGCTGAGCCGACACCCAGCATCTCTCTCCAGCTGCCTGACACTGTGACACACACACACACAGTGCAGTGAGTGAACTGTGGAGCGGAGCGAACTGAACCCGCGGGTTCAGTTCGCTCCGCTCCGCAGTGCACTCACTGCACTGTGTGTGTGTGTCAGGCAGCTGGGGAGAGATGTCGGGCGCCGGCTCAGCTGCAATGCACAGTGGAGGCACACCACTGTACCGAGAGCACGCTGGTCTGAGGTCTGTCTGTGTAATCTTAAAGTGGTTCTGCACACATTTCATTTAGTAAATCTCTTTGCCTTCCAAATCAGGCAAAGAGTACTAAATGAAATGTTTTTTTTTTTTTTCCACTTACCTTGTAATCGCTGACTTCCTTTCCTCTGTCTCTGCGGCGGTGGGCGGGGTCTCTGCGTCGATCGTCGTCACGCCGAACTGTCTCCTGGGATCTGGTGTCATTGATCCCAGGAGTCAGTGCGGACATCTTCCGAAATCTCGCGAGATTTCGGGCACATCTTCCGAAATCTCGCGAGATGTCGGCAGATGTGCCGAAATCTCGCGAGCTGCACTTTGCCGTTACTGCGCACGCGCAAGCTCGGCGCAGTAACGGCGGTGCATGCTGGGCCATCTGAAGTGCCTGTGGGGTTTCACATGCCCACAGGCAAGATGGCAGAATTGACCTACTAATCCTATGCATTACATTGAAAAAAAAAAAAAAAAACACAATGCAGAACCGCTTTAAAGTGAGTCTTGGAGGGGAGGGGGGCATGAAGAAGAGGGCGAGGGAGGCAGGACAAGCAAAGAGTTCACCTGGAGTGATTTGGGGGGAGAGGATATCCGTCCATCCCATCCCAGCTCCATCCACCCCACCCCAATCTCATCCCATCTCCATCCACCCCACCCCAATCCCATCCTGGATCCATCCATCCCCCCATACCATCCCAGCTACATCCACCCCACCCCGATCCAATCCCGGCTCCATCCACCCCCCAATCCAATCCCAGCTCCATCCATCCCCCCATACCATCCCAGCTCCATCCACCCCACCCCAATCCCGGCTCCATCCCCCCCATACCATCCCAGCTCCATCCACCCCCCGATCCAATCCCAGCTCCATCCATCCCCCCCATACCATCCCAGCTCCATCCCCCCCATACCATCCCAGCTCCATCCATCATCCCCATCCCAGCTCCATCCACCCCACCGCAATCCCATCCCGGCTCCATCCACCACCGATCCCATCCCGTCTCCCTCCATCCCCATGATCCCAACCCGTCTCCCTCCATCCCCCTGATCTCATCCCAGCTCTGTCCATTCCCCGATCCCACTCTGGCTCCATCCATTCCCCGATCCCATTCCAGCTCTATTCCCCCCCCTCAATCCCCTCCCTGCTCTATCCATTGTGGCAGGTTAAGGGGGGAGAGCCACACCAACACACTAGCCTGCTAAGTGCAGGGGGGTGACACCATGTTCCACCGCACCCAGTGACACCAACCCTAGTGATGCCACTGTGTGCTAGGGGGCACTTTAGGACTTGTGCTACAAGGGGGTTTGGCTATGAAATCCACCCCCCAGCACGCCTTCTCCCTTCCCAGCACATATACTCCCCCCAATCAAACAGATGCTGTCTTCCACAAAAGGGGTGGCATCCATTTGATTTGCACAGTGGCTGCATTTGATGGGCACAGTGGCTGCACTTGATGGGCACAGTGGCTGCACTTGATGGGTACAGTGGCTGCACTTGATGGGCACAGTGGCTGCACTTGATGGGCACAGTGGCTGCACTTGATGGGCACAGTGGCTGCACTCTGCAGTCCCTGACTCTGACCATCTCCTGTATCATGTCTGCACAGTCTCTGACCATGTCCTGTATCACGTCTGCAGTCTCTGATCATCTCCTGTACTATGTCTGCAGTCTCTGATCATCTCTTGTATCATGTCTGCAGTCTCTGATCATCTCTTGTATCATGTCTGCTGTCTCTGACCATCTCTTGTATCATGTCTGCTGTCTCTGACCATCTCCTGTATCATATCTGCAGTCTCTGATCATCTCTTGTATCATGTCTGCTGTCTCTGACCATCTCTTGTATCATGTCTGCTGTCTCTGATCATCTCTTGTATCATGTCTGCTGTCTCTGACCATCTCTTGTATCATGTCTGCTGTCTCTGACCATCTCTTGTATCATGTCTGCTGTCTCTGACCATCTCCTGTATCATATCTGCAGTCTCTGATCATCTCTTGTATCATATCTGCAGTCTCTGATCATCTCTTGTATCATGTCTGCTGTCTCTGACCATCTCTTGTATCATGTCTGCTGTCTCTGACCATCTCCTGTATCATATCTGCAGTCTCTGACCATCTCTTGTACCATGTCTGCAGTCTCTGATCATCTCCTGTATCGTGTCTGCAGTCTCTGATCATCTCCTGTATCATGTCTGCAGTCTCTGATCATCTCCTGTATCATGTCTGCAGTCTCTGATCATCTCCTGTATCATGTCTGCAGTCTCTGATCATCTCTTGTATCATGTCTGCAGTCTCTGATCATTAGAGTTCCCCTTTAAACCAAAGTCCAAAGAGCCACAGCATTCCCCTTTATATCAGAGTTCCCTTGCAATGTAAGGGGGAATCCTGCAGACTCTGATATATAGGGGAAACTCTGTGCTGGCTGAGTTATATTAACCTGACCTTCATGTAAATGGATAAATATGTGTGTAATATATATATTTGATTAAAGAAGAATTGGTTAGAGAAAATTCTATAAACGGTGAATTTATAGTTCATAGAATTTAAAACTCTTAATATATCCAATTTATATAGTTAATTTTTATCGCTTGAATTATTTTTCCCATTATGGATATGAGTGGGGCCTCATGTCTCAGATTTGCAAAAGGCCTCACAAAGCCTAGAGCCGCCTCTGGGTGGAAGCCATGGTCATGGATAACCAATACTGAAAGACCATTACGCAATGAGCCAATGGAGAACCCAGGTTTAAATAGCCCACTTGGCTCCTATGATTCACTGATTACTATTTTGACCCTTACGGTGATTTGAGATATGCGTTATCACTATATGCTTTTGATATGCAACAAACTGGATGTTTATGGTCACCTTGTTTTTGTATGCTATATAGATGTTTTAATAAGGATTTTATAAAAAAAAAAATAGCCCACTTGGTGCCAGTATCCATGGTGGATGTGCACGCAAGCCTTGACATGCGCAAAGTCATGGGTTCACTTAGGTGCTGCACACGCGCATGAGCCTGACAGCTTGCACAATGTTACTGACAGTAAGGGTCAACAAAAATACATTGTGATCTTTCTTTATAATTCTTCCTGGAGTTGTGCACACATTTGATACTGAAGTGATCTCGATTTGTCTTTAGGTGTGCAGTGCTGGTTCTGACACCCTGTGTTTTACAGTATTCTTTTAGTTACGTCTGAGAGCTCTTTGTCAATAAGGGAATGCGTAGATACATTGATATCATTCTTGGAGCTTGGAATGTGCGCCTGGAATTTTCTGTTTGCTGCACTCTGTTTATGAAGAATTCTGAATTCTGATATCACAGGAATTAAAGTGATCTGTACCCTTGATGAGACTCCATGTTTATGCTGTGGACTGATGCATAGGATTTTGTATCCGATCACCCATTGCTTTGGTTTCTATCCAAGTGACCATATGTACAGTGCTGTATTTCAGTTTGCAAAATGAGGGAACGGAAGAAAAATCTAAATCAAATCGATATTTGGTGTGATTATCCTTTGGCTTCAACCCTGGATCAGTTCTTCTAGACACACTTGCACACAGTTTTTGAAGGAACTCGGCAGGTAGGTTGTTCCAGACATTCTGGAGAACTAACCACAGATCTTCTATGGATGTAGGCTGCTTCAAATCTTTCTGTCTCTTCATGTAATCCCAGACAGACTCGTCTGGGTCGCTGTCCTGCTGCAGAATAAATCTGGAGCCAATCGTACACCTCCCTGATAGTATGGCATGATGGAAAAGTATCTGCCTGTATTTCTTGCCATTGAGGACACCATTGATTGGGCAACACATCATGCTTACTTCCCTTCAACATCAGAAGATGTCCAGCAGTGACATCAGCACAGAACTGATGGAAGCCAGTGGGACCCAGGTACACCCATCTACTGTTCGAAGAAGTCTGGCCAAACGTGGTCTTCATGGAAGAATTGTGGCCAAAAAGCCATACCTTCGATGTGGAAACAAGGCTAAGCGATTCAACTATACACAAAGACAGGAACCGGGGTGCAGAAAAATGGCAGCAGGTGCTCTGACTGATGAGTCAAAATGTGAAATATTTGTCTGTAGCAGAAGGCCGTTTGTTCGCTGAAGGGCTGGAGAGCAGTACAATAATGAGTGTCTGCAGGCAACTGTGAAGCATGGTTGAGGTACCTTGCAAGTTTGGGGCTGCATTTCTGCAAATAGAGTTGGAGATTTGGTCAGGATCAATGGTATCCTCAATGCTGAGACATACAGGCAGATACTTATACATCATGCTATACCAGTGATGGTGAACCTTGGCACCCCAGATGTTTTGGAACTACATTTCCCATAATGCTCATGCACTCTGCAGTGTAGTTGAGCATCATGGGAAATGTAGTTCCAAAACATCTGGGGTGCCAAGGTTTGCCATCACTGTGCTATACCATCAGAAAGGAGTGTGGTTGGTTTCAAAAGTATTTTACAGCAAGACAACAACCCCAAACATACAGCCAATGTCATTAAAGTGTAAGTTCCCTTTTACAGAAAATCTGTAAGGTGAACTTACACTGGACCCCAGCACCCCCCCCCCCCACGTTTTTCTCTCCTCTTCGCCCGTGATGATGGCGCAGACCAATTATAAAGCTCCTAAACGTACCTCCAGACGAGGTACATTTTGGAGATTAAGCTGTGGGGGATTTTTAAGTCCCTAACCGGTGAGGTGGCGACCCAAAGTGTCAGTGCGGGTGATTGCCGCGATCCAGGTCAGTGGGACTGGAGGGGGGGGGGGGGGGGTGAGGAGGGCGCCCTGTGTAAGTTCACCTTACAGATTTTTCTGTAAAGGTGAATTTACCCTTTAAGAACTATCTTCAGAGTAAAAAAGAACAAGGAGTCCTGGAAGGGATGGTTTGGCCCCCACAAATCCCTGATCTCAATATCATAGAGTCTTTCTGCGATTACATGATGACAGAAGGCTCGGAAGCAGCCTACATCCATAGAAGATCTGTGCTTGGTTCTTCGAGATGTCAGGTACAACTCGCCTGCCGAGCTCCTTCAAAAACTTGTGTCAGTTGCTGGTTTGAAGGCAAAGGGCGGTCACACCAAATGTATTTGATTTGGATTTCTCTTCTGTTCGTTTTTTCTTTTTCCTTTTTTTATTTTTTTTTATTTTTACTCACTTTGTTAATTCATAAACATAAACTATGAACACTTCTATTCCTGAAAGCATTTTTTCACAAATGCCTAAAACATTTGCAGAGTATTGTACTTTGAAGGGTTGAACGCTTTGAATTGCCTTCTGATTGATAATTTGACAGTACCACATTGAAGAGCTTTACATTTAATATTTATGGCTATTACAATCACTATGATCACTGCAAGGGTACTAATAAATCCTCCTATAGATAAGTCAAGAATCCAGGAGCTTTATTGAGGAGGATGGATTATACTCTGTTTATAAGAACTACAAACACCTTCTATTAGTTTCCATTCTATTTATCAATGTTCCAGAGCTGTATGGTTACATATATCAGTGAACTGATCATGCACACCTTCACAAACATAGGGGGGATACCCCCTTAAATATATAGTCCCTGTCTGACAAGGCGAGTATTCTTCGAGTGTCCTTCACCATTGCTATATGTGGCTGAGGAGGAGCCTGTCTAAGGCCTGAGATGGAAAGAAAGAGCAGTCATATAGAAGCAGTAATGTTGGAGCGTTCCTCTCTGGGGGAGGGGTGGGTGGAGAGAGACACTATAAGGCCTAGAGGCTTGTAATAGACATGTGGAGAACAACATTTTATTTTTTATTTTTTTGTTTCCTTTCAATTTTTAAATTAACTAATTTCGTTTTAGTTAAGTTTAATTTATTCGTTTTCGAATTGGCATTCAAATTTCCTTCGATTTGGAATGCGGCTGACAAATTTTTCACATCTAAGAATTGCAATATATTTACATTTTTATATTCGTTTCCAAATTCGAATTTTGTGTGAATTTCATTTCATTATTTCAGAGGATTAGTTTACATTCGTTACTGATGATTCGGAAACATCTGAATGATGAAAAATTCGTCCCAATTTTGATTTGGAACAAATTGAATCACATATGTCTAGCCTGTATGGCCTAGATGCTGAAGATGCCACACCATGAATAAAACTTTTTTTATTGCCCCCAAGTGAGCGCCACAGCACAACTTCCTAGTTTGTAACCAGCTGGACTTTAAAAAACATTACTGACCAAATACTGGAAGTTACACCATGTAGTCTGTAAGGAAGACGCCAAGTGTTTGGGACTCTAATGTACACTCTACCATGGAATGTTTGTGAGATGCTCTATCAGGGGTCAAGTCCTGGGGAAAAAAGTGTGGGAACTCCCAGCCAACATCCACTCCTCCACCAAAAAAATAAAAAAAAAATGATGCACGAATGCTTCAAAAGTGGTATTTTTCATCCAATTTTCGTATTGTGTGTATGAAGCTTAACTGTTAGTACATAAAAAAAACAAAAACAATCCTCAATAAACATAAATACGGTAATTCTCTGAATAATCAGCATTCATTCAATTGTGCTTCCATGCAAATGTGAACATCATGTTCTGTTTTATTTTGTATATAGAGTGTTTATGTGGTGAATTTACACTTTTCATTGAACAGTTTGGATAACACAGGGTTGGACAGAATGCTTGGGGAGATAGTGATGTGTTCTTGCTTAGGAGATGTATGTTAGCTTGGGGGGGCTGCAAACTCTGCAGGGCTCCAACACACACTCGCTGCAATTCCAACCCTTCACATATTTCCACATAAACTTCCCTCCTGGCATTAAATTTGCCAGGTATTGTGCTCAGCTTACCACCCCAAACTGATGTTCCTCCCTCAGATCACCTCTCTCCCTGCAGGTCCTGTGAGCAGAATAGCTGATCTACCCGTCAGCTAGCTGTGATTGACAGGTAGATCCCAGCGGAAGCTGTCATGGGGCCCCCTACTGGCAATGCTGAATGGTCAGGTGTGCGGCACTTACTATTGCGAGCTGTGTCGGCAGCTGCTGGTGTACCTGCCACACAGCTCGCATACTTCGAAGTCTTGCAGGACATGGCTGCTAACGGGAACTGAGTTCCTGTTGTGGAAAAAGTACAGGAACTCCGTTCCCATGCGTTCCCGCAGGACTTGAGCCCTGTGCTCTATGGAACGTTTAGTAAAGTTCATAAAAGCCGCTGTAGTGCCTCATTATAGACCACAGGTGCATGTATGTTATGACAAGTGACAATGCTATGGGGAATGACGTGCCTCCTTGGAGGTGAGGAACACTGCCAACACCTGAGGGGAGCTTAGCAGCTGGCTGGGGTTGGGAACTAGTGGTGGTCCGGAGATGGAGGACTCATCAGTGCAGTGGCCAGGCACGTTCACCAGGCACACTCTCAGTATACCTGGGTTATCACTATGCCCCCCCAGATGGGACTGGACCTTGAACTACCACAGAAATCAAGACCTTGAAAATGTAGAAGTATCGACCTTGGGCCTAGGAATTTCTAGAAATTCCCATGGTGTTTCACCCCTGCAAAGCTGCAATCAAAGCACCTGGGCCTGGAACCGGCCTAACAACCTGGCCCCTGGGTGGCCTGTCTTTCAAGCAACTACAACCGTCCTCATTTAGTTGATTACCGGATCCATTGCATGGTGATTCATACTGGTGAACTCTAATTATATTTACCTTGACCTGCCACCTTTTAGGGCATTTGTAAGGGCTTGTTTACACCATGTCCGTTGAACTGCATGGATCTGCCTTAGTTAATGCAGGCTCAACACATGTGCCCTGTTGATAGATGACTTATGTTGTGTAAAATTGTAGCTATACTGCATTTTTTACAACACAAAATAAGCATAGCGAGTCGGCCCAGCGCACCTATCATAATAATACAAAAAAAGGATGTTAGAACTTTGACCCGTGACATGGCCTTTACAGAAAAAAAAAACGCAAGTAAAACCTCCATTCATTGCGCACTAAATACAGCCCAACACTTCAAAAAAATGCATGTTTTCTGTGAATTCTTATGCACGAACCTTAATGTATACAGACATTAGACATGCATTATTTTGGCATATTGGAAGTTTTTTATTTATATATAATACAGGGATTCTGTGGAAGTGTGGCTGTGTATTTGTAATGGTATATCATGCGTATAGGGTTTGTGTACTTTTAACTTCGCTTTTTATTATTGTAAGTAATTAAGATCTTTTATTTTCTTAATTTTGCTTCTGGAAAACTGCTTCTGTTTTTTTATTGCCAAATTTGTAAAATTTTGGATTTCCAGACACTTTGTCTCAGTGACAATGGTCACCAGAGAGATCTTTTCAGCACGCAGTAAAAACTTGACAGGGGTTTTAACCATTTCCTGCTCAATCCAAACTGACCATGGATACAGTTTAGCTCTCCAACATACGTATCAGTGATCGGATATCACTGTGTCCAATAAAGAAATAATATTCCTGGCACAGCCAACTGTCTGCCTGAAAGCACGTGGAAGAGGAATGGAATATAAGGTAGCTAAGAACAGAACAAACAGAGACCAGACACTGTTCCTTCCTCTGCAATAATAAGGGATTAAAAAAACACACGACAATTTTTTTTAACTGTTGCTGAGAGATAAGTCCTCCAACGGCCATAAGATAAAACCAACCGGCCTCATTTATATCAGTGTCTAAAGGCGGAACCCTCCAACAAATCAGAATTAAAAAATTCTCCCATACTGCCCAGGAAATATAAAACGGAGGGCAATAAAACGGTATTAAACTTATTCTAAAAATAAAATATATTGCAGCTTACCAATCCATTAGATGTGGTGGCTGCATTTGTTTTCTTTTTTTAGTTCCCCCTCCCCCCTGTTTTTACCTGGTGATCTGGCCAGTAACACACCTCCTGTATTAGAGCGCCTCCATTCTGAATAAAGGAGCAACAGAGATACTTTGTCAGTCTCGGGGAGGGCAGTGTTGGATGCACTAGCAGAATTAAACACATTAACAAATTGAAGACAAACTTCAGCTAACACTTCTTAACCAATTACAGCAGTTTTCTTTTTTTGAATAAAGGATTTGCATAAATAAAAGCTGATTGTTGTATGCATTCCTGTCTGTGGTAAAATAGTTTGTCCCCACCCTCTAACCGCTACATCGGAAGGACAGCTTCTTCTGTTGAAAAACAGACTTACTGCAGATGAAAACGAAGGAAAGCCTTAAAAAAACGAATACAGCCATCACATCTAAGAATTGGTAAGCTTTGGGGCGTGGCTGGATGGACTCGTGAGAGGACGTGTTGGTGAGTGCTCCCTCTTCCTGATCCTCTAATCCTGTGTCATCCTGCAGCTATCCGGGCCACCCTGCTTAGCAAATTACTCCAGCCAGGTCGGGGAATTCCCCTGGGGTCATCCATTCCTACAAAAGACTGCTCTAGCAGGAAACAACCTCCACCCACGTCCCGAGGCTCCCCACCGGGGAGATGTGCGATGGCCATCTTGCCCCATTCCCCAAGCTCTACAACGTCTATCTCTGTCCAGACAGATCTCTGGCTGCCCTCATCCATGGATGCAGAGCATGAGGCAGACAGGCAGCTTGAGGCTTTGGCTGCTCCACCAGCCGTCGACTCCACATCGGCGATTCTGGCCACCACTCATGAGCCAGATAGCCACTCTGACCATAGTGTGGATTAATCCGGCAAGATCTTGATAAAATTCGGGGCTGCTTGTCAGTGACGGAGTCTCCAATCTCTATAGTGGAAGATACTGCAGCCACAAATGCTCAGTCTCTGGCAGAGCTCCAGCATACAGTTAAGACCCTGATGGCCCGGTCAGAGGATGCTGAGAACAGGCTTTGCCGTAATAATGTAAGGTTTGTGGGGCTTTCGGAGGGCTCCCATCCAGTGACCTTTGCTGAATCCTTTTTGAAACCGCTTCTCAACCTGCAACAAGTCTCTCCTGCTTACATTGTGGAACAGGCTCACAGGGTGCCCACTGGACCCATGCCACCGGGGTCCCCCCCCCTAGACTGTTCCTGGTTCAGTTCCTGAACTTCCAGGACCGCAACCTTATCCTGGCAGAAGCAAGGAAGCACCCTGATCTCTGCTGTGAAAACACTACCCTACGCTTATTTTTCGCCTGAGCTACAGCATCGCCGCCGCACTTTTGTGGATGTCCACACGTGGCTCAGAGAAAAGGGGCTAATTTATAGTATGCTGTATCCCAGTAAGTTACATGTGGCGCATCTTGGTGCCATCAAGTTCTTTTAAAATCCTGTGGATGCTGCTTAGTGGCTGGACGCCCTAACCTGAGTAACTTGGAAGCACGTATGGGCTTTTTTTCCTGTAATTTTCTTCGTACATTGAATATTGCATTATTTTCCTGGCTTGGGACTTGACTGTTCCTCTGCATTTTGTTGGTGTGCACTGCCTTACCCTGAGGCCCAACCATGATCCTGCCAAGAACTTTGTACTTGCATCGGGCTCACTTAGGGAGCCGGAGGACTTCCCTCCCCTTTTTTTTTTCATCTGTGCCCACGTTCCCCTGGAAAAAAGAAAACCCGCCATTCCAGGTGAGATAAGCCTCCGCACACAATGAAATTAGAAGAAATGGCCGAACACCGTTGTAGACCAAAATCCTCTTTATTTGGACATCCCAAAAATTACAGGCATCAGAATGCTGGGTAGATGGGCGTTGCACATTTCACACGTGCTTAGTCATTAGATTTTGATCTACAGTGGTGTGCGGCCATTTTTTCTATGCCCACGTTCCCCTGTTGAGCGTGATTTTGTAGCTCTTCAGTCAAGTTTTTTTTTTTTTTTTTGCACACGCTGGTATGGCGGGAAATACTTCCTCTAGTTTTGGGTACAAGCCGCTGCCTGATCTCTCCTTGTTTTTTGGGGGTGTCAGGCACCAGCAGGATAGCACTATGTACGTGGGATGTTTATTTCTGTATATGTTCATGGTTTTTTTTTTTGGTTTTTTTTTTTTACTTTATTGCAGACCTGTGTCGTCATACTGCCCATCTGGTGTTATATTATTGGAAGTTCATGTGCTCCTGGTTCACTTTGTTCCCTTTCAGTCATGGCATCACATGACGATGAGGCAATATCCATTCTTTCTTGGAATGTGCAAGGTCTCAATTCTAAATTCAAGATGGCACTGTCAAGACTCGTAACCCCCACATTCTTCTTTTACAAGAGACACACCTGATTGGCAGTAAAATAGTGGCCTTCAAAAGACCATGGGTTCAGAAGGCCATTCATGCTTATTACTCCACTTAATCTCCATATTAAATTGTTACCCTGTGTAGTTAAAGCAGTCCACACAGACCCCCAGGGGAAATGTGTCAACTTGGTGCTAAACCTGTGGCAACAACGCTATGTTTTTATTGCGGTGTACATTCCTCCACCGTTTAAACCTGATTTATTATTCTTGATCCTGGAGAGGATCCCCCCTGCTGTCCCGTTAAAATACTTCTCATGGGTGATTTTAATGCTGTCCTATCACCTGATCTGGATAGACCTATGCCCTCCAAATCCTCTTCTGGAGATTTGCCGAAGTGGGCCCTATGGGCCAGCTTGAAAGAGATTTGCAGATGGCAAAATCCCACCACCAGATCCTACTCGTGCTTCCCCACCCCCTACAAAATCTCTTCCAGAATTGATCTAGCTTTCGCTAATCGTATACTGTTGGTAGATGTGGTGTCAGCTAGCTACCTACCCAGTGGGCTCTCTAAACATAGTCCTCCTAGGCTAGCTGTAACTCTGCATTCCCACTCAGTATGCAGTGGCTCCATGTGGCGACTAGGCGCCCATTGGATTTCCAACACTGATATTTCCAAGCAAACTACACCTGCTTTGCAGGAATACTCGGACATTAATGCAGAGTCCTCCTCTCCAGAATCGGTTTGGGATGCCTTCAAGGCTTTTACTAGGGGCCACTACATATCAGCCAATAAGGCGGTAAAACTGAACCAACAGGCCTCAAGGGTACATTTACAGTCCGAGGTTCAAAACCAGTCTGACTAGTATGTTTTAGACCCTTCGATCACTAACTTTGATTTACTGCAGGCCTCCAAGAGGGCATTACACTTGCACTTGAAGAAGGTCACACGGTTAGATCTATATAACTCTAAGCAAAGGTGTTTTTTATTTTTTTGAGCAGGGGATAAAAATGGTAGCCATGATGTCACAGCACGACACCCCTCTCACGGTAATCTCCAAAAATACCTCTCCCACAGGGGAGGCCATCTCCTCCACAGGTATCCTACAAGAATTCCAATGCAACCACCAATGGCTGTATGACTCTACATTGCCCTCTGATTTTAGCCCAGAATCCTTAGCCTCCCTGTTAGACCCAGTAGCTCTGGGATGGCTTTCGGATGAAGAACAATCACACCTGATGCGCCCAATTACCTCAGAGGAAGTCTTATCAGTAATTCACTCTCTTTCGGGGAGGGGGGGGGGCAATTCTCTGGGTCCTGATGGCCTCCCCCACGGAGTTCTATAAAGTTCACGGTGAACTGCTGGCCCCTCTACTTGCCTCCGTGTACACGTTTTGTTTAACTGAAGGCGCCCCCTCCATGTCTGAAGCACATGTTATTCTTATCTATAAATCCCCATAAGACCTAAATTATGTGCCTTCTGTAGGCCTGTTGCACTTATTAACAACAATCTTAACCAAACTCCTCACTAACAGGCTAAAGCCTATATTGCCCTCCATCGTCGATTCGGACCAGATCGGATTTATGGCCCATAAATCTACAGATATCAATCTGAGAAGATTGTTCACAAATATTCATACCAAGCACGATAACCAGGGCTCCAGAGTTATTGCCTCTCTAGATATTGAGAAGGCGTTTGATACCGTGGAGTGGGCTTTCCTGTATGAGACCTTTCGGAAAATGGGGTTCCCCCTGGTTTTCATTAAGTGGCTGCAGGTAATTTTATTTCTCCCCAACAGCGGCCATTCGTTTAGGGAGTCTCCTGTTATTTTCCTTCCATTTGGTACTCGGCAGGGCTGTCCTCCACCTCCCTGGCCCTTTTTGCCATCGCTATGGAACCTGTGGCTGAAGCTCTCTGGGTATCGCCCCATATTAAGGGCCTGAGGCTGGCATGGCTGGAGGAGAGGATAGCTCTGTATGGAGATGACATCCTGTTATTTCTTAATGATGCCAGTCCCTCTCTACAGGGCCCGCTGCAGGTCCTGAGTTCCTTCTCAGTAGTGACTGGTGCTTCATCAGATTTACAACTGCAATGGGTGGATGGATTTACCTATCTTGGGGTGAAAGTTTCCTGAGACATTACGAGCTATATTCCTCTGAATCTGACTCCTGTGGTGCAAAATGTAAAAGCTAAACTAAAAGCATGGGAAAACCTCCCCCTTTGCCTTCTAGGGTGTGTTAACCTCCTGAAAATAAAAATCCTTCCCAAATGTAATTACTTATTTCGGAATTCCCTGCAATGGATTCCAAAATCCTTTTTCACGCCGCTGCATAGTCTGATCTCCTCCCTTTTTTTTTTTTTTTTTTTATGGGGTTCACACCCTCCTCATTTTAATTTGCCCACATTGATGCAACCCACCTCTCAAGGTGGTCTATCTGTCCAACCCATTCATGGTTCTAGATGCTCCACTAGTACGCTCAGTGGAGGCCCTTAAATGCTTGCCATTCCGAGGTCCCAGCGCTCCTTTATGATTTAACGCCCTCTATGCTTAGGGCCTGAAAGGCAGGACTTACCTGCGAGTGATATCCACGAACCACGGTTCCCCTAATATCCCTCTATGGAATAATCCCACACTACCTCATATTTTTTAACTCCCCGAGCCTATGGTATGGACCAAATTTAATGTTAAGCTAGTGGAAGAGGTCAAATCAGACCTCTCCATTCGCCCTTTTGATTATTTTGTTTCTAATCACAATGTCCCCTCATATCTTTTTTGTTACCTTCAGTTGTCTCATGCTTTCAGAAGTCAGATGGTGTTTTCGGATCTGGAAAGAATCCTATGCTATGAATGCTCAGAGAAACCCACCTCCATTCTCTATGCGCATCTCCTCAGGGCATCCTCTCTGGAGCTATCGGTGCTTTGTCAGCATTGGTCCGTTGATGCTCCTGAATTGGATTCCGAGGACTGGGAAGACTTATGAGATTAACCATTCAAGATTATTGTTTCACTATGAGATCATCTTATTCAGTTTAGGCTGGTACAGGCCTATCTGGCCTATCTCACCCCCTGTTATTTGCATAAAATGGGACCCGCCCATTCTTCAGCATGCTGGTGTTGTGGCTGTCTTCAGGGAGACTTTATCCACATATTTTGGACCTGTCCGGGAATATCATTATATTGGACACAGGTGCTCAATTGGGGACCAACATCACCATTTCCCCCTCCCTAAGGGTGCCAGCTAGGTCTGGCGGAAGATCTGGCTCCCAAAGTGGAAGAGAGAACACTGGTCTCATATTTTATGCCAGGAAAGCTATGCTATGTTGGAAAAAACAAGCCCCTCTCTTTCTGGAAACAGCTGGTTAATAATGCACTCCCCTATTGCAAAGACAAGTATGCTTACGAAGGTTGCCCCAGGAAGTATGACAGTCTGGGCTAAATGGCTAGCAGAGCCTTTCACGGCTGTGGATAGTTGATGCGGCACATTGTATACAGTTTTTATCTTTCTAGCTCAGCAAGTGCTCATTACGATCTCCTGGGTTTCAGTAGCTGATGTGGCTAGGGTGGTCAGATGTACGCAGGTCTTCTAGTTGGGGTTTTTTGTTCTGTTTCTTGTATGTTATTACTGTCCTCAAGGCCTCTGTGTATTATATATTCTAACTTTCTGCCTTTGCGCCCCTGCGTGGGCTCAGTGCCTGAGACTGGATGGTTTTGTTGCATTGTATGTTGAACTACACCAAAATCTACTAAAAAAATAAAAAGGAAAAAAAAAATTGATAAGCTTCAATATGTTTTCTTTTGGGTTTTTAATATTATGAGCCGAATGCTCATTCATTTCAATGGACAGGAGCGGTGTATACAACGCCCGAAAGATGCTGCTTGCAGGACATTTTTTAACGTTCCTGCCAGTGCAGGGCTCTAGTGTGAAAGCACTCTTGCTCCCTTTATCCCTTATCCCTTTAAGCAGGTCTATGGCAGAGCAAAGCCTGCTTGATGCAGGTCAGAAATTGAGATGAGCTTAGGCATCCTCCAAACTCATCTCTGTCCGAATTCTGGACTCTTGCTCCTTCTTTTTTTTCTTTTTTCTTTGAGTCATACCTGCCAGCAGTCCACCTCTTTGTTTACATGAGTTGCGGCACGGGAATGACCCAGCCTACAGTTAATTGAAGTTTGGCTACAGATGAGTTTGAAAGATGCTCATCTCTAGTCAAGAGGAGATCCACTACAAGTCAAAAGCCCCTGTCGTTGAAATCTGAATGATCTCAGTAGCATCTCAAACTGATGTCCTCAACACCAAAGCCCATCAATACTTCAAAAGTCTAGTAAATCTGAAGCACAATCTTTTAAATCCATACTGATGTTCCACTTTATTTACCAACTCTCTAGGTTAGCTGCCATTTTAGACTATAGGAGAAACTGTCCATGTTACTTTTTTTTATTTGCACTAAGGTCCAGTTCACACCTCCAGCGATTTTCTGCTTGTAGCTCTAAAATGCTCAACTAGCCAAATCCCATTCAATGGTCCGTGTTCATATCTGAGCGTTCTGTCGCCTGAAGCGCAAAGTACATGAGCTTCTTTTTGGCAAATTACAAGCGTTTTTGGCCCTGTAGAAATTCCTGACTTTTTTTTTTTTTTTTTTTTTACGAGTGTTTTTTGTATTCTCAATAGCAGCTCTGCACCCCTAATTTCCTCCCCTCTCCTCCCCTAGTGATTTCTGTTGGCTAAACAAAAACGCCTGTAGCTGTAAATTGTCATCTCTCACCTCGACTACTGCAACTCCCCCCTCACTATCTTGCCTCTAAATAGCCTATCCCCACTTCAGTACATCATGAACGCTGTTGCCAGGCTCATCCACTTTACAAACCGCTCATTGTCTGCTATACCCCTTTGCCAATCCCTCCATTGGCTGCCACTCAAACAACAAATTAAATTCAAGATACTAACAAATAACTTACAAAGCCATCCACAACCTGGGCCCCAGCTACATCACTAACCTAGTCGCAAAATGCCAGCCTAATCGTTCTCTTCGCTCCTGCTCTCTAACTCCCTTGTCACCTCATCCCATGCTCTCCTTCAGGACTTCTCCAGAGCCTCTCCCATCCTCTGGAATGCTCTATACCAATCTGTCAGACTTTCTCCTACTTTGTCCACTTTCAGATGATCCCTGAAAACTATCTGGCTTCCACCTAACAACTGTACATTTTATTTTATCATCAGCACATCCCCCACCGGTATTACCTCTTGTATCTCTTGACCTTCCATCTTAGATTGTAAGCTCTAAGGTGCAGGGCCCTCTGATTCCTACTGTATTAAAGTGTATTGTATTTGTACTGTCTACCCTCAAGTTGTAAAGTACTGCGTAAACTGTTGGGGCTATATAAATCCTGTATAATAATAATAACTTCTAAAACGCTTTAAGAAAAACACAGTTAAATCAATACTTTCAGGTATGAATGGAGCCTAACATCCAATTTTTTTAAGACTTGCTTTCGGGATATGTCTCCTTATTCAAGGTTAGTACTAATGCTTGGATCTTAAAGAAGGGGACACACCACAAAAGCTTGTCCTACAAAATTGTATGTTGGCGCAAATGAGATGGTATCGGGGACAGTACTCAGTTGTTTCTGTTGCAGGTGCACTAATACGGCTACAATCCCCTCAGTACTATAACAGATTATTAGTTACGCTGAAATTGCTGAACTCTACGTTTGAAAAAAACTAGATGCTAATCCAAAGGCTTCAGTACTTTCTGAGTCATTGGCCTAGAACACGTATGCAGACCTGGGATTTTTTGGCCTTGGAACACGTCTCCCCACAATAATACATTTTTTACATCTGTGTAGTAAGAACTTTAATCCCTGGAGAAGAATCGGTCAGAATCAGCTAAAAAGTTCAAATCAGGACTGGGAATAGGATGCGAATCATGTGACCACAATGCTGCCCTCAATGCTGCCCTCCATGACAGTTTGAACATTGCATACCATGAAATCTAATAAGTGCGTGAAGTAGAGCGTCAGTGATTAGTGTGCATGTGACATTCAGCCTGCTATGTGTATGCAACATTCAGATCTAATGTGAATTCTGGAGGTTAAGTGCTAATGACTGACTCAATGACTTGGTGTTTTTTGTGTCTTGCAGGTTAGGATGGACAAAATCTTCAGCCGCTGTAGAGAATATTAACAACTCTTCACTATTTTCCATCCGGCCAAACACCTCAGGTGATTTACTTGCTTAATTTTATGTGAACAATTTGATATAAGCAACCTTGTCAAAGAGTACTTTGCCTTCTACCCATCCCCACCCCATCTTCAAACTGTGGGTTTGGCTAAATGGCATTCTTTATAGGGGCTAAAGCAGCACCTCAGCCCCCCATTCACACTTGAGCCTCACTATGTTCAGCATGTAGAATTCCCTTCTTACTTACTGTCCCTGTTCACACTTGTGTGCTAAGTTGCCCTATGATCCATTTTTTGCAATACAGAACTGTATTACTTTAACTAACATTTGCACGGACGTGCGACACTATAAACAAAAAAAGAACATTTTTGATTTTGATAAAAAAACAAATAAAAAACATTATTTTTTTTTTACTTTCTGCTATAAAGCATATCCAATAAAAAAAGGTCGGGGGCACTCTGCACATGCTCAGTTTGGTGTGTATTGCTAGAGAGTAGTTCCTATTTTTATTTTTTTTGGGAGAATGTATGTGATCAGCACAGGGCCAATCGGTCAGGGGTCCTGCAGCCTCATAGGACAGTCAGAGGAGAACACTGATAGAAATCACAAGACTGCTATATACTGCGGACGATGAGAACAGGTATTTAGCAGTTTATATTTACTAAAATAATTGCATTTCCATTTTCTGTGTACTGTGGGAGACCAGATATAGTGAATGCAGGGTCCTGGGTTTAGTAACACTTTAATAATACCTTTTTAGGGGGTAACTAAGGGTTAATGGGAACAGCTTGGATCATCATTTACATTTTTGCATTTCATGCGTTGTCATACATCAACTTGTGCTGCACTAAGGCAGCCCATGAATTTCAAGTGGGTAGCCAACACACAAGACAGACATGCAATATTTCCTTGAGGCACAGCTGCAATGCATATGTGTTGGGGTACCATGCCAAGAAAATAACACCACAACATGCAAACACAAATAATGTGCGTTGTGGTAAAGCGAGAGTTACCACAATGCACTGCGTTACAGAAAAGTGTAAGAGGATATCTTTTTCACAATGTATTTAGGGCTGAAACACACTACACTGTGAATTTGTAGTAAGTTGGGATAACACACACATTGCTGCAATGCAGATTAATGCACATTACTGACATTAGTGCCATTCATTTTTACTGCCACTTTGTTATAATTGGTAAAAATTTACATCCATGTAGCTGTGTGGTAGAGCTACACAATACATTTTTAAAAGATCGCAATCTTGATTCGACACACCCCACATCCTAATCCAGCATTTCCACGATTCATGTAAAAAAATACAGAGCAGTTCCCCTGCTCACAACTGTCAAAAAAAAAATAAACATTACTGGCTACTTTTCAACAACATTGCTCACAGAAAGAGACAGATAAAAAGAAACATTGCATCTTTCTGTTGCTGAATTTACTTATCAAAGGGGTGAACTTCAGTCTGCAAATTAAGTCAATTTAAAGCAACCTTGTTGTGTTTTTTTTTTTTTTTTTTTATTAACCACTTCAGCCCCGGAAAGTTTTACCCCCACCCCCCTTAATGACCAAGCCATTTTTTGTGATACAGCACTGCGTCGCTGTAGCTGACAATTGCACAGTTGTGCGATATGGTACCCAAACAAAACTCAACGTCCTTTTTTTCCAACAAATAGAGCTTTCTTTTGGTGGTATTTGATCACCTCTGCAGTTTTTTTTTTTTTTGCTTTGCACTATAAACAAAAAAACGACAATTTTGAAAAATATTTTTTACTTTCTGTAATAATACATATCCAAAAAAAAACAAAAAAAAAAATATATATATATATATATATATATATATATATATATATATATATATATATATAATATACAATATAAAAATATTCATCAGTTTAGATCAATATATATTCTTATTGCAATTGTTTGTTTGTTTGTTTTTTCCAAAAATATGTATAAGTGTATATTGATTGGTTTGCACAAAGTTATCGCATCTACAAACTATGGGAACGATTTATGGACTTTTTTTTGTTTGTTTGTTTTTACTGGTAATGGCGGCGATCTGCAATATTTTTAGTAGGCCTAGAGACATTGCGGCGGACAAATCTGACCCTAAGGCTACTTTCACACTGGGGGGCTGAGCGCGCTGGCAGTAAAGCGGCGATATATTTAGCGGCGCTTTACCGTCATTTTAGCAGTGCTTTTCGGCCGCTAGCGGGGCAGTTTTAACCCCCGCTAGCGGCCGAAAAAAGGTTAAAACTGCACGCAAAGCGGCGCTGCCTCATTGTTTTTAATGGGAAGGGGCGCTTTAGGAGCGGTAAATACAGCGCTCCAAAGATGCGGCTTGCAGGACTTTTTTCAGCGTCCTGCAAGCGCACCGCTCCAATGTGAAAGCCCTCAGGGCTTTCACACTGGAGTACATTGAGCGGCTCTTTCGGGGCGCTTTGCAGGTGCTATTTTTAGCGCCTACAAAGCGCCTTAGTGTGAAAGGGGCCACTTTTTGGGGACCAGTGACATTATTACATTGATCAGTGCTAAAATAAAGCACTAATCAATGTACAAATGACACTGACAGGGAAGGGGTTAACACTAGGGGGTGATCAAGGGGTTAACTGTGTTCCCTATGTGTGTTCTAACTGTGTGGGGGCTGGGCTCACTGGAACACCACAGAGATCGCTGTTCCCATTTACTGGAAACAGCAGATCTTCATGATGTCTCTTGTCAGAACAGGGATCCACCTTATTTACATAGGCAGATCCCCGTTCTGCCTCTATGTACCGCGGTCGCGGGTCACCTGCGGACATTGAGTTCCGAGGCAGCCGAGCCCACAGTGTCACATACACGGACCTCCATATGGGTACAGTGGTTTGCGCTATCGAGCCGACCTGATGCTGTATATATACAATGGCTGGTCGGCAAATGGTTAAATTGTTCCTCTCGTTAACCCCTTATTAACCCTTAATTAACTCTAATCAGCCTTATTAAGTCCTTATTCTCCTCATCCATTTAATTTATTATTCGTTTTATTTACTTCTATTTTATAAACTATCAATAATTTTAAAACCTTTTTTTGTTTGCTTTGTTCATTAATATTTTTACACCTTTAACCACTTTCAGACCGGACCAATTTGCAGCCAAAGGACCAGGCCCCTTTTTGCGATTCGGCACTGCGTCGCTTTAACTGACAATTGCGCGATCGTGCGACGTGGCTCCCAAACAAAATTGACGTCCTTTTTTGTCCCAGAAATAGAGCTTTCTTTTGGTGGTATTTGATCGCCCCTGCGGTTTTTATTTTGTGCGCTATAAACAAAAAAGAGCGACAATTTTGAAAAAAAACGCATTCTTTTTTACTTTTTGCTATAATAAATATCCCCCAAAAATATATAAAAATTTTTATTTTTTCCTCAGTTTGGCCAATACATATTCCTCTACATATTTTTGGTAAAAAAAATCACAATAAGCGATTATTGATTAGTTTGCGCAGAAGTTATAGCATTTACAAAATAGGGGATAGTTTTATAGCATTTTTATCAATAATTTTTTTTTACTAGTAATGGCGGCGATCAGCGATTTTTTTTTTTTTTATTGTGACTGCGACATTATGGCGGACACATCGGACATTTTTTGACACATTTTTGGGACCATTGTCATTTATACAGCAATCAATGCTATTTAAATGCACTGATTCCTGTGTAAATGACACTGGCAGTGAAGGGGTTAACCACTAGTCCCTAGAAGCGTGTTTCTAACTGTGGGGGGGTGTGGCCGTCAGCTAGTGAATGCTCATCTCTGCTCCAATCACAGGGAGCAGAGATCGGCGTCACTAGTTGCTAGGCAGAACGGGGAGATGCTGTTTATTTCCGCATCACCCCGTTCAGCCTTCCTGTGAGACGATCGCGGGTGTCCCCGCGGCGATCGAGTCTGCGGGACCCGCGACCGGCCTTACGGGGGTCCCGACTGGCGGCGCGCGCCCGATGGCACGGCGGCATCTTAAAGGGGACGTACCTGGTACGCCCTTATGCCTGTCCGTGCCATTCTGTCGACGTACATCGTCGTGCGCCGGTCGGCAAGCGGTTAACATATATTTACAAGTTTGCACATTGAAAGCACACAAAAAAATATATATTTTTTTATTTCATTTGTAAATAACTTTGCAATGCTTTGTACTATTGCTGACAGCTAAAGTGTAAACAAAAAAGTTGCGATAGGTATCGGTAATTGGTATCGGCAAGTACTAAAAAAAAAAAAAAAAAAAGACACTGATATAACTAAATGGTAATTATTATTTTTATTTATTTACACATTACATTATTTTGCATTACATTTCTTTTAAAGCGGAGTTCCACTTAAAAAATAAAAATAATTAAGTCAGCAGCTACAAATACTACAGCTGCTGACTTTTAATAATAGAACACTTACCTGTCCCAGGGTCCAGCGATGCGGGGGATCGAAGCCCTGCTCGCCCCCCCCCCCCCTCCACTCGGCGGCGCCGGCATTGTAACTGTGGGAGCCCGGCTGTGGCTGCACAGCCGGGCACCCACTGTGCATGTGCAAGCCGCGCCACTTGCCGTGACTGGCCGCGCAATTATGTGGGACCTGTGACGTGTCCCAGATGATTGCCTAGAGGGGGGGGGGATTTTCCTTCTGGCGATGAGGGCGCCGAGGGAAGTGACGTAAGGAGGCAGATTACGAGGGACCCTCTAGCAACAGGCATTAAGAGGTGAGTAAAAAAAAAAAAATTTTTCCAAATGTTATTAATCGTTTTTAATTGAGCTGAAAAATGCTAACATCATTTTTGGAGTGGAACTCCACTTTAAATTTGATTAAAGCAAAGAGTATTATGTCTTATTTAATTGCCATCTTTTTTCATAACCTAATGTTCAGAGGTTGTAAATCTTTAAAATAAAAAAGTTCTTCAGAATCGTGATCTTTATTCTAAGCCAAAAAAAAATGTTTGATTCTCATTTTATCCAGATCGTGCAGCTGTAATGTACTACCGTGGAATGTGGTGCACTGCATCTAAAAAAAACACTGCATGTCAGATTTTTGGACTGTTCTGGTGCATTGGCAGCCCATTCATTTGAACAGGCTGCCTCCGTGCAATGCATATTAATGTACGTTCAGGCATGTGTTAACAAGAAGCACAGGAATAGAAAAGTCTGAAGGGCCCTCAATGCCACTTCTACCTGCTTGTAGCTGGAGGGACATGGTGTCTTTTTCATGTTGCCATCAGCTGGGGGCTAAGGTGTGCCCTTACTGGGATTGTTCACCTTCACAGAGAAGAGCAATTTGGAGTCCTGCGTTGACCTGCTTTTTCTCAGTTTTATATATTGCTATTTTTTATGAATAATAATAATTTACATTTTGGCTGATAATGTGTACGTGATTAACATGTGAATAATTATGCACACAGAACTTTAATTCTCGCGTCTGTACAAGGGTGTGCTCCATAGTACTGGCTCAGGTACTTTCACATAGAAGTCCTTTTAATCTTCTCCTATCAGAAACACAGGCATGACTCACACACGTGGCCACTGAGTTTGTTTCACATGGATGATGCGTTCTGGTAGGGTAGGTTATTGTACCTTGCAGCAACGGTACCTCCTTAGCATTAAAGAGTCATGAATGGGTATAATCACTTGAAAATTCCATGGGGATATCTGATAACTAGATTTCAATAGCCAACCTAATCAAGACTATAGATTAGTAATTGGGACTGCTGATAAGTGGAGCAGAACTGTTGGTGGACAGACCACGTAGATTAGAACTGTGAATCCGTAGATCATTTCTCTGGATAAAGTGAGCAGAACGCTGGGTCAGTAGACCGTGTTAGATGGATTGATCCGAACTGTGGTTTGATAGATCATGTCTTTGGACAAGTTGTTAAACTGTGTATTGATCAATCAAGCCATTGCAAAGGATTCAGAACTGTAAGCCAGTAGAACATCTTCTTGGCTGAATGGATCAAAACTGTGGGTCAATAGATCAAGACTTTGTATAAGCTTACTAGAACTGTGGGTTTATAGATCAAGCCTTTGGATTAGTGGATCAGTAGATCAAGACTTTGTATAAGCTTACTAGAACTGTGGGTGTATAGATAAAGCCTTTGGATTAGTAGATCAGAACTGTTGATTGATAGATAATGTCTTGGAATATAACTTCATAATTACATGTTGAATGGTGATCAAATCAAGATAATAAACACCCCTATTGTAGTGTTGATCACCTCCATAGACTTTAAAGAAATCAGCTTTGTATATAAAAGTAATAAGTCATATAAATAATATATTAATAATATAATAAGTAATGGTTCAAGAGTACCAACACATGCAATGCCAATATGGATAAAAACATAAATGTTTTATTGATTTGTTTCTATAAAAACATAGAATACATCTCGCTCTCATAGAACATAAAGATAGTATCATAAATGAGACACAATACAAAAGCTTTCAACTTCGTATATATATCTAGTATTAATACCACAGTCAATAAAATACAGTATTTACGTCCTATGCCTTTCCAGGGTCTATCCCACTTTTCAAAGTCAAGGATAGTCCATGATGTACAAAGGTGGGCTGGGAACATAGTCCCAGCTTTATATTGTTTCTGGCTGGGACGCCAGGGGTACATGTACTCCTTCCCATGTGGAGCATGATGGCTCAAGTATATGCCCATACTAAGTGAGATATTGTACTATGTGGGTTATCCTCTTCCTAAAGAAGCAGGCTAGACCCAGCAAACTCAGACATAAGGGATATATATATATATATATATTGTAACATTGGGGCATGTCTAGCTCAGTGGTAGATGCCTTTTCAGTAACTTCACAGCGAACAGGAACTTTAGTTTAACGGCATGGTAGCCCACTTTTATTGAAAAGGAACAACATAAAAGGAAAGTTCATGCACTTGGATGCCCACACAGGGGTTCTTCTCCCGAAAAACAATAACAAATGGAAAATGCCAAGCCACCTGGCTCTCTTCAGAAGTATTGCCACTTAGGCTTTACACTTCAGCCCTCTTGGCCATATAACAGGGTTTCCGTACAACTACTGTACCTCCTTTTCAGCTTCCTTGCTGCTCAGGCCTTCCACTTCAGGCTCTCATATGTTTCCTTAGATGCACACAGCTTCAACGCACACAGCGTCTATCTAGAAAGCAGCCCCTCACTGCTCTGATCCTCAGACTTGGGTCTTTGGCTTTCACTAGTGCACACCTGCACTCTATGGAGACCTCTTGTCTCTCTGGGTGGAGCCCAGAACCCTAATCCTGACTCTGCTATAAGCCCAGGATCCACCTGCTCAATCAACCAGCCAGACTCCTGGCTGTTCCCAAAACCCGGTCCCAGGATTTGAGATTCCGTCCCACCCATAACGCTATGGAATCTCCAGGCTCCAGGCTTTTTATAAAAAAAAATTTCATTTTCTTTCAACGTTTTCCAAAGACTTGTGGAAAAAAATGAACCGTTCAAAAGACTCATAATGCCTCATAGAATATACCTTGAGGTGTTTTGTTTTCCAAAATGGGGTCATTTTGTGGGTAATTCCATTGTCCTGGTGCTCCAGGGCCTTCAAAAGTGTGATAGGTTGTTAGGAAATTTTATGTGTAATTTATGCTCCTGGAATGCCTGACAGTGCACCCTGCATGTTGGACCTCTCTATGTGGCCAGGCTGTGAAAGTTTCACACATCTGGTATCGTCATACTCAGGAGGAGTAGCAGAATGTATTTTGGGGTGTAATTGGAAGTATGCATATGCTGTGTGCGAGAAATAACTTATGACAATTTTGTCTAAAATAATAAATAATTTCCTAATTTTTCCAACTTCAAAAAACTCACTATGCCTCTTACTAAATACCTTGGACTGTCTACTTTTCAAAAAGGGGTTATTTGGGAGGTATTTGTACTTCTTCTGACATTTCAGAGCCTCGAGAAATGAGATAGGCCGTGCATCAGGTGTGATCAATTTTCAATGATTTGCACCACAGCTTGTAGACTCTATAACTTTCACACAGACCAAATAATATACACTTATTTGGGTTATTGTTACCAAAGATATGTAGCATTATACATTTTTGAACAAAAATTACTTATTTGCAAAACTTTATCATAGAAACTAATAAAGGTGTTTGTTTTTCTCACTTATGTCAAAAAAGTGGTGATTAAATACCACCAAAAGAAAGCTCTATTTGTGTGAAAAAAATTAAAAAAATGTTGTTTGTCTTTCATGACTGAGTAATTGGCATTCAAAATGCGAGAGCACTGAAAGCTGAAAATTGGTCTGGTCAGGAAGGGTGTATAAGTGCCCTGTATTGAAGTTAAAATGAAAGTGAGGGGAAATGGTAAAAGGTTATGAACTTACAAGGAAGCAGAAAAACAAAGTTAGAACTGATTTAATGAAAAATAGATTACAAGGCCTTTTATGTAGTGGATGCGTATGGATTAATTATAAAAGGGTATCATTTAGTGCCACTTTAATACATCATTGCATATATTTTCTAAATGCATATATCCGCCTCTTGCAGTCCCTGTACAGCAGAACTGGAGAGTGAGGGGAAGAAGCAGCACAAGGAGCCATACAGCTCATGTGTTGAAAAGAAGCATGCGAATAGGAGCCATAAACTGAGTGACAGAGAGATGAGCCCATCGCTGTGCTACTTCTCCTTTTACTGTGCACTCATAGGCTCGGGTGGGTCAAAAATGACCTGGGCTCAGATGCAGGCCACTAGACTGGACCCGACATCTAGCAGCCAACAAAAAACGACTGATTGTGAAATCTCTGGATTGACGTTGAAAATTGCAGTAAAAGCTGGTTTTGGTAGTTTTAAGGAGTTATTTTATTTTTGTAGATAGGGCTGAAAAAACTGTAGCACGCTGGAGTTTAGGCAGGGTTGCTCCTCACAAATTTACTTGCCAGGAGTAGTTATCCTGGTTGATAGGGAGAAATCAATGGATCTCTACCAAAGTTTGGCCTTGTTGCGTTTTTCTCTTCTACCACTAGGTGGCCAGGTACTTGGTGGTACTAGGTATGAGAAGGGCAACCCAAGGTCAGGTTATGGGTATATGGGGTATCCCAGCCTTAGGGCAGGGGTTTTCTTCAATCCCTTGGCCTGCTGAGAGAGCCTATATATTCAGGTTGAGTCAGGTGATTTAGGTTCTGTGCCACCTGGACGGCTGTGTGGGTGGACGTGTGTCGTATTGCCCAGGCTGCTTGGCCGGAGATTGGGCCTATCCCAGGCACATCTGGCTGCCAGGCTGTCTGAGGGCCTATCCAGAAATAAGAGAGCAGGGCAGGGTTGGGATTGTGGCTCGCAGTCCAACCAAAAGTGAAGGTTCTGCCGGCCAGAGAACCTGTTGTGGTCGGAGGTAGAGGGGAAGCTATCGCCAGTAAGGGACTTTCCGCCTAAGTACCAGGGACCACAGTGAGTAACTGAAGCAAGTACCGAAGCAGTATTCTCACCAACCGGGGACGGTGAAGAATCGGGAAACTTCAGTAGGTATCAAGTCGGGGACCCAGCCAGCAGAGGTGACGCTTGCAGAGAAGTCTTGTGTGTCAAGTCAGGGACTGAGCAGGCCAGCATAGGTGAAGCTTGAGAGGTATCTAGAGTGCCAATCTAGGGACCCAGCAGAGAAGCGGGGGTGACGGATGGTGAAGATAGCATCGTGAAGATTGAAGGAGCTCAAGGGATTCAGTCTCAGTGAATCAGTGGGTCTAGTGAGAGACCAGGAGCTCAGTGTGCTGAAGAACTACAAGGAGCAATTGTAGTGAAAGTGAAAGAACTGTTACGCTTTGTGTTAGGAACTGTTAACCACTTCAATACAGGGCACTTAAACACCTTCCTGCCCAGACCAATTTTCAGCTTTCAGCGCTGTCACACTTTGAATGACAATTGCGCGGTCATGCTACACTACCCAAATGAAATTTTTATAATTTTTTTCCCACAAATAGAGCTTTCTTTTGATGGTATTTGATCACCTCTGCGGTTTTTATTTTTTCCTAAACAAATAAAAAAAGACCGAAAATTTTGAAAGAAAATATGTTTTTTTTTGTTTGTTTCAGTTTCAAAACTTTGTAAATAAGTAAGTTTTCCCCTTCACTGATGGGCACTGATGGGGCTGCACTGACGGGCACTTATAAGGCGGCACTGATGGGCACCGATGAGGTGGCATTGATGGGCGACATGGATGGGCACTGATAGGTGGCACTGATAGGTGGCACGGATAGGAACTGATAGGCAGCATTGTTTTGTATTGATGGATGCCAATCAGTGCCAAACAATAATGCATGCCAATCAGTGATGCCCATTGTGGGCACTGATTGGCATCCATTGTGGGCACAGATTGGCATCCATTGTGGGCACTGTGGGTGGCATACCTTGTGCTGGGCATCCCTGGTGGTCAGGTGGCGTCCCTGGTGGTCCAGTGGGGGCATCTTCGGGGGAGCTGCGCTGATAACAGATCAGCACAGACCCCCCCTGTCATAGGAGCAGCCGATCGTCTCTCCTCTGCTTGCGTCTGACAGACGCGATTTGAGGAAAAGCCGATTACCGGCTCTTCCTATTTACACTGTGATCAGCCGTGATTGGACACAGCTGATCACGTGGTAAAGAGTCTCCGTCGGAGACTCTTTACCAAGATCATAGTTGCGGGGTGTCAGACTGACGCCCCGCAACAACGATCGCCACGATGCGCGCAGCGGCTCAAAATCCTGAGGACGTCATATGACGTCCGGTCAGGATTTGACAACCACTTTGCCGACGTCTATTCACAATGGGCGGACGGCAAGTGGTTAAAGACTGTTGCCATAGGAGACAGCACTCCTGCACATGCAGATGTGGCGTCTTGCTGGACGCTTTTCCTTGCATGGCTGTCATCCTATTGCAGTCTTGGAGTCTGCCAATTAACCTTGCGACTACTTAAGGGTGTCCTGATCCTAACCCTCTCTCCCCCAAAAAAAGCTTGTTAAAGAAATAAACTTTCTTTTGCATTCAAGAAGTGTCTGGTGCCCAGTTACTTTAACTACTCTACACCCACCATGCCTCACAACCCACTACCTACAGAAGTATGTCAGCTATCCCTGGCCATGGAGGTTCTCATCCGACCAACGGAGGCCTGGGACCTTTCTACACAACTAATCTGCATAGTTGATTATAATAGATTATGAAAATAGTTGTCAACTATTTTCATAATCGATTAGTTGGTCAGCCAATTAGTTGGCCTGCATACAGAATGCATTATTTGGTTACATACTGTATCAGAAAATACAATGCAGCACACATACAACTCAGTACATCGTCTGTACATGGCAGTAAGTGCCTGAAAACGTGTAAATGTGTGAAGAGCAATGCCCTATGGGACATGTAGTCCTGGGGAGAAGAAAGAAGTGAGTGATTTTACAGGCAGGCCTTTTTTTACCTTGCTATAGGGGCACTCTATACTATACGCCGGCAGGGGACCCCAGAAGGAGAATCAAGGATGCTCTGTGCAACACCATTACATGGAGCAGGTAAGTATGACAAATTTGTTGTTTAAAAGAAAAAAATCCAACGTTTACAATCACTTTAGTGTCTCTGTGCAGGGAAAATCTGCATTTGAACCCAGATAAGCTGGAGGCTGATAGACTGGAGGTCATTTTATGGCATTACAATTACATTTAAAGTAAAAGTTTTACCAGTATTGTGCATTTATATTTAAATGATTATATCCATGCAAAAAAGTCTTTAGTCTTTAGTACTTTTTTAATATAAAAGATTTATATCCCCCTTCTACCCTGCATATAGCTTCATGTCTGACTCCCAGTAGAAATACCCTATATCTGGGTACATTTATTATTATTATTATTATTATTATTATTATTATTATTATTATTATAATAATATATATATATATAATATAAATATGTGTGTGTGTGTGTGTGTATATATATATATATATATATATATATAATATATGTATATATACACTGTTGCACGGTATAAATTAACCCTTTATAGTAGTGATTATCTGCTGTTTTTGTACTCGCACTGTTTGACCCCCAAAAAAAATACCACCAGTCGCCACTGGACAGCAGGCACAGGGAGCTTGTATCCAGCTACCTGCCTATGAGAAGGGAATCAGTCATGCATAATATTATATTACAATCTTGTCTGGAAATCTGCAAAGCAGTGTTTTAGGTTTGTTTGTTTGTTTTTTTTTATTTTCTTTCTTTAAGGCCCCTTTCACACTGGGGCGGTTTTCAGGCGGTACAGCGCTAAAAATAGCGCCTGTATACCGCCTGAAAAAACCGGCCCCATTCACTCCAGTGTGAAAGCCGGCGGGCTTTCACACTGGAGCGGTGCGCTAGCAGGACCGCAACAAAAGTCCTGCTAGCAGCATCTTTGGAGCGGTGAAGGAGCGGTGTATTTACCGCTCCTATACCGCTCCTTCCCATTGAAATCAATGGGAAACCGCGGGGATACCGCCCGCAAACCGCCGCTGCAGCGGCGCTTTGCGGAGGTTTTTAACCCTTTTGCGGCCGCTAGCGGGGGTTAAAACCACCCCGCTAGCGGCCGCATACCGCGGGTAAAACGATGGTAAAGCAGCGCTAAATATAGCGCTGCTTTACCGTCGCCGCCCCGCACCGCCCCAGTGTGAAAGGGGCCTAAGTAAAAATGTTGATCTAAGTCTGATATGTACCAGATTCAACCTCTAATAAAATATATATATTCTCAAAGTGGATTTGATATTTGGTTCCCTAACCAGATAGCTGGTTATTTATATTTACCACTACATATAGATAATTAAAGAATAAATTATCTATTCTGTTAAAGGGGTTGTAAACCCTCATGGCATTCTGTGCATTAAGGTGAAAAACCTTCTCTAGTGCTGCAGCCCCTCCCACCCCCGTTTTACTTACCTGAACGCTGTCATCCTCCAGCCGGGAACAAGCACACCAGCATCTAGCTGGTGTCTCATGTCCTGATTGGATACATTGATAGCAGTGCAGCCATTGGCTCCCGCTGCTGTCAATCAAATCCAATGATGCAGGGCCGAGTCCTGGAGTCTGTGTGAATGGTCACCGATGCAGGTCTTGGGAACATGCCTGCACGGGTGTCCACCTTAGGAGATTGCTTCTCCAACGTGGACATAGAAGAGGACGATCGGGGCTATGAAATAATCGTTAGTTGCAGCCCTATTTGTAGATTGTTTGTTATTTTTGGCAGGAGTTCTGCTGTAACGTATTGGCTGTGACCGTTGTAAGATCAAATAAAAACACAGTATTAGCATTTTTTTTGTTTTTTATGGTGGCTTTTCAGCATGTCACAGATGTCCAGGAAGCATCAGAAACAAATTTATACTTGTTATGACATTTTATCAATGCTGTATTCTGGTTGGGGAAAAGAAAAAGCCTCTGTTGTACTGTACAAACCTATTTATATCCATATAACTGCCCAGAGAAGTCGTGCACTGTGACACCTGCAGACCTCTGTGCACCAATTACACACAGGAAGGGGTGACAGCTGCTTAACCAAGTGCAGTACATTGTCCCCCCGCTCCATACTGAGCGTAAAGGGTAAGGCCACACACAACATTAAAGATTAAAGAGGAACTGCAGTCTGCTCACATAATTTGTAATAAAAACGTCTTTGCCATTCTGAAGCTTCCCTTCAACCACTTTGCATATTTTATATATACTGTGATTCTGTACTTGCCAAATATGCTGCATAAATCTCCCTCTCTCTGGATGCAGCCATTTTAACTGTGGGCAGCTGAAGCTGCTGCCTGTTCACTTTCTGGATTTACACAGACACACAGAGGCACACCTCCAGCTCTGCAGCTCTCATTGGCCCTTTTATGACTCCCCCCCCCCCTTCCTAGCAAACTCTCATGAGAGTGAGAGAGCTGTGCATGGTGTCATAAGCCTAGGCTAATGACCAGACAAGAAACAGGGTGTGGGCTGTATAAGGTAATTACTGGCAGAAAAAAAAGTTTTACTATCCAAAGTTAAAACAACAAAAGGCAGAAGATTTAATAGATGGAAAGATGAAAAAATTACTGAAGTTCCGCTTTAAGTGTTACATTTTTTTTATTTTTAAATCCGCACAAGGGATAGAACTTAAGCCGGCCATAGATGTTCAGCAGGGAGTGGCCAGGATTCAATCCTTCTATGGGCAGGCTGATTGTACCCAGATTGATCCATCGATTGATTTGGATAAAACCAGCATGTCCAATTTCTAGCATGCAATTCTTTCCAGCGGCTGTAGCTGTTAGCTATAATCATTGTGTTCTCCCGGCATGGACATCTCCTCGTGCCCCCACCTACAATAGCTCTGCAGGAAAGCGATGTTTGCAGGAAAGAAAATTGCTTATCTATGCCCTGCCTTACATTGAATGAGAAGCGTCCCTTATGCTGGTGACTGTTTTCTTCTTTGAAATCTTCTGTCCTCTGCCCCAGTGTTTCATTTTGGCAACAAATTTTGATTTGTTTTTGTCTTAGTCTATTAACTAAAATGGCATTTTAGTTTTAGTCCCATTTTAGTCTTCTGCAACTGTTTTAGTTTTAGTGTAGTTAATCGCTTCAGCCCCGGAAGATTTTACCCTCTTCCTGACCAGAGCACTTTTTGCGATTTGGCACTGCGTCGCTTTAACTGACAATTGCGCGGTCGTGCGACGTTGCACCCAAACATAATCAACGTCCTTTCTTTCCCACAAATAGAGCTTTCTTTTGGTGGTATTTGATCACCTCTGCGTTCTTTTATTTTTTGCGCTATAAACAAAAAAGAGCGACAATTTTGAAAAAAAAAAGCAAATTTTAACTTTTTTGCTATAATAAATATCGCCCAAAAATATATAAAAAAAAGTTTTTTTCTCAGTTTAGGCCGATATGTATTATTCTTTCATATTTTTGGTAAAGAAAATCGCAATAAGCATATATTGATTGGTTTGCGCAAAAGTTATAGCATCTACAAAATAGGGGATAGTTTTATGTCATTTTTATTATTATTTTTTTTTTACTAGTAATGGTGGAGATCTGCAATTTTTATCGTGAATGCGACATTATCGCGGACACATCGAACACTTTTGACACTATTTTGGGACCATTACCATTTTATATAGCGATCAGTGCTATAAAAATGCACTGATTACTGTGTAAATGACACCGGCTGGGAAGGGGTTAAACACTAGGGGCGATGAAGGGGTTAAGTGTGTCCTAGGGAGTGACTCTAACTGTGGGGGGGAGGGGCTACCTAGGACATGACAGCAATCACAGGGAGCAGTGATCTCTGTCATGACACAAGGCAGAACGGGAAAATGCCTTATTTAGATGGGCACTTCCCCGTTCTGCGGCTCCGTGACACGATCGCCGGGAGACCGGTGGACATCGAGTTTGCAGGCACGGTCACCCTGTACACAGTAGGCATGCGTGCCCGCTAGCCCCGCCAATTAAAGGCGACGTACAGGTACGCCCATTTACCCACCGCTGCCATTGTGCTGACGTATATCGGTGTGCAGCGGTCGGCAAGTGGTTAAATTGTAATGCATTGTTTAAGCATTTTTCTACAATTTCCAAACGTATTATATACTGCTGGAGTGAAACATCAAATATGTTATTATTTATGGTATTGAACATGCACTACAAACCAGTGTTAATTTTGATGTCAAATTTCAATTTAGTTTTAGTCCTACTCTTTTGACTAAAATGCCCCCTCCCCCACACAGCGTTAATCTTCAGTTCATAGGCACTCATCAAGAGTGCCAACGATACCCACCCTTTCTGCCCCCTTCCTCTATTAATAGAAGCTGTACTAAAGCTTTCCATGAATGACGAGCACTCTGAATGGAGAAGGTGGACCTTTCCATTCATGGTCCTCCATTCATAGAGCTCTTTTAATAAATTGTGCAATCAGATTGTAACTCATATGGCAAGCTTTAGTCTTGACAATTTTGGGTCAATAATATTTTTTTCCGTAAATCACGTTTCTTTTTCAGTAAAGTAAAGCTTGTAACAATCTGCTGCCACTAGAACAATTGATCCGTGGAAGTGGACTTTTCTTGGACATTTTCCATAGTGCAAAGGACCTATTTGTTATATTATATTACCACTGATTGTATGTCTACAATTTCCTAAATCCCTGACCAGCTTATGTTGAAAACCTATGACCTTTGTGATCTGTACGCTTGCTCCAAGTCTGTTCCTCGGAAATCAAGGAAGCCAGAGGATCATCATGACAGCCAGTCAACTAGCATGTTAAAAATAGTCATCAATTGCAGCCTCCATTATTTCTCTGTGTAGGTTTCTTTTATAGTGGCCCTAAATTCAAATGTTAACAACAGTGTTACAACTGTAGAATAAAATGGGGTCTGAAATAATGACCTTACCTGGGGGAAATGCTTTCAGATCAGACAACTTGTTTAAAGGGCTAAGCATTTGGTCATGTGATCTCTGGTGAAGAAGGAGATTGGATATTAGAATCTAATATCTGCTTGTTCCACCGGAAGTGACACTTATCGAGCTCGCTGCTCGTTTGTACACCATTTGTCTACCTATTTTTTTATGTGAGTACCTGATTTTATATGCTTTTATTCAATAAATATTACTTTGAACTACTACACTATGGGGCATACCATACTTCCTGTTTTAAAAACCCCACATATATGGTACTGGTGAGACCCTCTACCCTGGATACCCTATAACCCACATTTAAAGGGGACGCTCAAAGGCAGGATAGGAACGCCAACAAGGACCTGGGCTGCCATACTGGGATCTACAAAGGGGACGGTCACCAAGGACCACAAAGATATATAAATTCATGCTGTTACCTTACAGCAGTAAGGTAAGGGGGACACCCACACAATTACCACAAAGGATCGCAAAGGACACCCACTACCCGCAGCACCTTACATGAATTTAGTTTACCAGCACCTGCACTTTAATTTGAAGCATTATCACACGTTGCACTTTATAATTTATATGGATAATAATACATATGGACACTTCTAATCAATTTTATGCTTGCACCGTTTGATACTTCATTGATTTTATCTTGTTTTATTTTATAATATTTAGAGTTCATGTTGCAATATCAGCACTGCATCTATCTATTTATTATTGTTTTAGCACCTGGCTCCACCACCACTACTACTCACAGCTACACCTGTGTTTCGTTTCTAATGCACGTGTATTGATATATTATTTCTTGCTTTATGCTTTTTTACTGGTTTCAATTAAGCACTTTATCACTTATTATTTATGATATGCCAATATTGATTACTGTCTCTGGAATTTCGACCTGCTGAATTTGTATTATTATTTATCCCCATTTTCCATTGCCTCTGGCTATTTTATTCTCTTTAGTTAATCTGATCTTTTGTATAGCGCACCACTACCTCCTTTTCTTTGCTTTTCCTTTTGGGTTCAGATATTTCCCTCAGTGTGTGCAGCAGTACGTTAGCTAGGTTTCTTTGAGTCGGCGCAGGATTACCTCTCTTAGATATTAGAATAGCCTTCTGTTCCCTTCAGCAGATATAATATGACCAAACTCCTAGACCTTCAACCATGTGGCCAGAAATGAAGAGAGGCTCATCAGTATTTTTTACAGGGAATTTTTTCAGCCATTACTCTTGAATTTTTTTTTTTTTTTTTGGAAACCAGCGTTTAGTGCCAATTTAAGTATTAGTGGGTTTATGCATTTTTGATACAATTTTGCCATTAAAGATCCATAAAGAAAATTATTATTAATTTCAAGCCAGCTCCACCTAAAAGTACACTAAAGAACCTGAAAGATAGATTAAAAGAAGAGGTTTAATCATCATCTGTTAAAAAAATAAAGGTCTCTTTACTGTAAAAAGCTGTGAAATAGTTAATAGTTCTAGAACACAAGGGACTTTCCCTTTTTAAAGTAGTTTTAAACCCTTACATATACCCACTGAAGTGACTGTCGATACACAGAGATGAAACAAATCCTCCTACGTAAGTTGTACCTGTTTATCTGCTGCAATCTTTTATCTATAGCCTTCTAAAACGCACAGATCAAAGGCTTTTCTCAGTGGCAGGAGGCATGGATCCCAGGTCACACACTGCACAGAGAGGAGAGCTCGGTGTAATCTGAGACCTGAGTGGAGGGACTGAACACACCCCTATACATAGTCTCATGGGGAAGCATGCACAGCTGAGGCTGTCAATCACCTTCTATGTGGTGGAGGGGGGTTGGGGCTGTCTACCAAGATGCTGTCGAGTCAAGGTAACTTGTTAGAAGTAACAAATGCAGATAGCAGAGGGGAGACAGAAATTCACTCTGTGCTTTGGATTGAGGCTAGTAAATGCTATGGAGGGATATGCTCTGTTCATTTTGCATTTCAGAGGTTTACAACCACTTTAAGGTTGAACTTTAAGTGTATAGCTCTCTTTTCCAAACCAAAGGATAAAACTGTGAGAATGAACTGGGGTTCAAATATCTAGAGAAATATGCTATATGTGATCTATGCAAAGTGAGCGTGGTCAGTCTGGCAAAGTATCATGCTCTTAATAATTGCTCACTGACAGCCAACGTTGACATTAGTAAAACTGAGATGTTCTGTTGCTGTAAATATAATAAGATCTTGGAGTCTTTTGTCTGTAGACCAGTGGGGTGTCATCCTGATCCTAATCCACTAATTTTGCTGTCTCTTCTCCAGTACCAGGTCAGTATTCTACACATCGCAGTCTCTACACTCCTGCTTCTGTTATCAGCCCACAAATAGACGTGCCGTGTACCCATTATGGAGATGGACAACTTAGCAGATGGAGAAGATGCTCATATGTTGAACGGAAGCGTGTCGGAAAGCCTGAACACAAGAGCAACACTGGAGGAAGGGTGAGCAGAGGAGGGGGCTCTGGCAATATTTTCTTTGTTAATTTTTAGTACAGTAAAGGGATTGGTGGGGTGGGGGATTTCCCTTCACTTCCTGTCCCATAGCCGAAACATTGAGGGAAATCTCGGGTTGTCACCATAACAGGTGTCCCCATTGGAAGATTTCCCCTCTATACCTGTTCCAGTGATGACCCAAAATGTTGTGTGTGTGTGTTTTTTTTTTTTTTTCTTTTACCTTGGTGATGACGACAGTCACCAGCAAAAACTGAGAGGGTGAATTTCCGCTACAGGGACCCAGACCGCAATAAAAAAACTGGCAGGCATTATAATCCCTCTCCACTCTACCCACAGATAAAATTAAAATAAAGTTTTGCCCTTTGCTGTACATTTATAACTTTTCTGTATTACCTGTGAACATATCCAGGGCTAAGCTACACATGCTATTTTAAAGTGGTTGTAAAGGCAGAAGCTTTTTTTATCTTAATGCGTTCTATGCATTAAGATAAAAAGCCTTCTGTGTGCAGCAGCCGTCCTCATTTCCCCCCTCCCCCCCCCGCCCCAATACTTACCTGAGGTCCATCTTGTTCCAGCGATGTTGCACGAGAGACTCGGCTGTCCAGGACTCTCCTTCCTCATTGGCTGAGACAGCAGCGTGGGGCCATTGGCTCCCGCTGCTGTCAGTCAAAGTCAGAGAGCCAATGAGGAGAGAAAGGGGGCATTGCCGGGCCACAGCTCCATGTCTGAATGGACACAGGGAGCTGCGGGTCAGCTCAGGCTGGCTGTGGGGGCACTCAACAGGAGGGAGGGGCCAGGAGCATGGAAGAGGCACACGAGAAGAGGAGGATCCAGGCTGCTCTGTGCAAAACCACTACACAGGGCAGGTAAGTAAAACATGTTTGTTATTTTTAACGGAAAAAAAAAGTAACACTTTAAGCACTTGCTATGAATGTGGAATTCCGGGCAAAAACTGAAATCTCACTTTTTTATTTCTATACGCAAGTCCATTAATCACCTTTTTGTATTATCCATTCTTTGTTGTGTAATCACCACTGACCATTTTTCAGTTCGTTCTGCCCCACTCCAATCTATGTCTCCACTCTGGCCGATAACACTAGCTTGCCCCAGCTAAAAAGCAGAGCTGAGTCATGCTTCCTACCAGCGTTGTTGGAGCCCTTATCTCTCTTCCTGGTCAGGTGACACACCCATGTCGGATGCTTTCTCATGAATGAGGACACACTCTGACTTTGTAAACATCTCCTGAACAGATCCTCCTTTCCTTGTTTAGAAACGGCATATGCAGGTGACATATGTTACTTCCAGAAGTTGCACAACAGCATGGAGCGTATACACCCAGTCTCAGTGTTAAAGCGGAACTAAACCCATTGATTTACCTGTTCCTCAAAACAATTACATTCAAAGCATGCCATGAATTATAACTGTCACAGTTGCTTCTGCTCAAAACCAAACTGTCAAGCCATGAAATAGCTGGTGGAAAATCTTCCAGCGTCTCCCTTCGACATTTGTCGGGCAGGACTGCCAAACAAGGATTGAAATCCAGCTGATCCCTACTGAACTGGCTAAATGGCGATCAGCATATGGCCAGCCTTGGATGACAGCTTCCTTGACTGTAAAGGTTAGAAGGGTTTAGTTCTGCTTTAACAAGTGTGGGGGTATTGCAGCTCCCTGCCACCCCCCCCCCCCCTCCCCCCACATGCTGGAAGAACACAATGGCTCCGCAGAAGGGATTCCCCCATCAACACTGACTGTGTTGATGGGAGAATCGAGTAATTTTCTTTCCCTAGAACCCATAGTTGCAGGACCACATTTAATCATGGCTGCTGAGCCCTGACACCGTGGTCAGTTTATGTGCCTCCATTATCCACAGGTCTCCTGTGTCCTCCTCCCCTCCCTGCCTGTCAGCTAGTCTGTGTGTGAGCTGCCCCTCCCCTTGTAGCACTGTTTTGAGCCGTGCAAACATTACTGCTCACAATCATACAAGTATAACCTGTAGTATACACTGTATGCTGTTTTTTTTTTTTTTTTTTTTAATTCATCTTCTTAAAGGGGAGCTCCACCCTAAAGTGGAACTTCGGCTCATCGGATTCCTCCTCCCTTCCGGTGTCACACTTGGCACCTTTCGGGGGGAGGGGGGACAGTATACCTGTCTTTGACAGGTATCCTTTCCCACTTCCCGAAGTCCGGCCGTGGCTGCGATGCGGCCGTCATGTCACCGCAGGGCTCCCGCCTCCTCCTCCCTCGGCCGCCGTGCTAATAGGAGAGAGGAGCATGCGCAGTAGTGTTACCGGCGTGAAGCCGAAAGGCTACACTGCCGGGTTACCTTACCCGCAATGGCAGCGGCAGTGCCAAAATTTAGGGACTGCAGGACAGGTAAGTGTCTGTTTATTAAAAGCCAGCAGATGCAGTATGTGTAGCTGCTGGCTTTTCATTTTTTTTTTCCCGGATCACCCCTTTAGTACCTTTTTAGTCTTGCTCCCCGATCAGTGGTCACGTGACCACTCGTCGCTCTCTCCCTCCAATGTATACACTAGGAAGGGGGCGGTCACGTGACCGCTCGGCAGACGTCAGAGGGAGAGCTCGGCCCCTCCCTCCCTAGTATATACATCGGAAGGAGAGAGAGCGATGGGCGGTCACATGACTGTTGATTGGGGAGAAGGAATAAGGTATTTAGAGAATGGAATTTTAAAAAATGGCATACAGTATATACTACGGGTTCTACTAGCAGTGAGGCTGGCAGTGCTTGTGTGTACTGTCTTAACAACCCCTTTAAGTATGTATTGTCCAGTCACAAACCAGGTAAGGTCCTGGATCAGATTGTATTATTTAAATGCAGTGTGGTCTGCAGAAAGGTCTAGGTTCTGGCTGTACAGTCTGGCAGGTGTGCATTACCAGAATGGCACAACCGAACTATGGATCCTTTGGCAGATAAAACAACTCACGCATGCCTATTGAAACTGTACATTTATCAGTTTGCTTGGCCTTGGCCCCCCTTTTTTTTTTTGTTTTTGTTTATATATATATATATATATATATATATATATATATGTATTACTTTATTTATAGCTACAGATATGAGGCCATCTTTTCTGCTGGACTAACCACATTTTTCTAAACTGAATGATTAATGGTGTTTACAGTACTGTGATATAGAATTGGACATTTCCTTGTATTTACCCAGACAGAATGCTGTTGTATCTGTCTCCGCTATATACATGCAGGTGTTGTTATCAAACAGGAAATATAAAGAGAAAACATAATTTAGATTAAAAAAAAGAGGCAGAAGTGGGTTCACTCCAATTTTTTGGACAATCCCACACAATAAATGTCTTTAGAAGGTCTATGTTTCCATCACAGGGTTTTTGTTCTTCCTTTTTTGAGGTGTCTAATGATGGTTGTGATGAATCACACTTTGTATGCTAACAATAACTCTCTCCACAAAATTGCAAATGATCTAGGGATGTGTCATGTCAATGAGCTTTCAATGTTTATTGAAGTAACAATGGGGATTTTCTAGGGATACTTCCAATATATTTTTATTGCATTTGTACAGTAGGTAACAATGTATCATAGACAGTAGCAGAAAGACCAATTTAGCTGGTTGAGTCTAAAGCCTCGTACACACGATCGGATTTTCCGGCGGGAAATGTTGGATGTCAGGCTGTTGGCAGAAAATCCGACCGTGTGTATGCTCCATCAGATAATTGTTGGTCAACTTTCCGTGGACAAATGTGTGTTGTCGGATTTTCCAAGCGTGTGTACACAAGTCCGTCGGACAAAAGTCCAAAGTACAAACACGCATACTCGAAGCAAGGACGAGCCATAAGCTGTCGGTCTTGTAAACTAGCGTTTGTAATGGAGAATTAACATTCGTGATGTGGCGAATTCTGAAATCTCCAAACACAGCGCACAATTCTCTTCTTCTTTAATGGGATAATAATGAAGCTGCTTTGCTGGTGCTACTGATTGAGTTATTGCAAATTAATTTTCAAAGGCTTTTTTTTCTAGTGATATCAAGAATAATATTATAATGCTTTTTTATTTATTTTTTTATTTGGGCAAGTTACCACAACACCATTATTCCATAGTTTTTAATATCAAAGATACAACTATGTTGGTGTCCCTTGTCAATTTTACATTGTATTTTTTTAAATGTAACTGCCTACTCCCAAACTGTCATTTGAAGTAAAACACATAGCCAAGTATTATTCTCCACAATTTTTTTATTGTGCATTAAAAAAAGATAACAAATAAAATTAGACATGCTATCTGCCAATAGAACTTAACCAAATAGTGCATTCTATGCATCCAAAAATATAGAAAATATAACAAATCAAATCATTATTCAACCAAAAAATAATGTCAAAGCAATAACTCCAAGGCCAATAATAAATAACACGTTATCTCCTCCGATTCCGCAACATGTCTGGTTGACGAACGGCAGTTCAGAAAGAACTGAAAAGCACGATATGAAAAGTGCGAAATGAAAAGCGCGAATCAACACTCGCCAAACTTCTCCTAACACGAAATTAGCAGAAGGAGCCCAAAGAGTGGCGCTAAAGAGCTGAAAAACCACATAGTACGTCACTACGTTCATGATTGTTGGCCAACAATTATGTGGCCGTGTGTGTATGCAAGACAAGTTTGGGCCAACGCCCTTCGGACAAAATTTCACGGTTTTGTTGGCTAACAATCCGATCGTGTGTACGAGGCTTTACTCTGAGAACACCAGAACAGGGGGTGCGCCATAGACATGCAATTGTTTTCCATTCTGACTGTAATTGTCTCATCGTCTCTTGCCTTTGAGCATTCATAAAAGCAAGCAATGCACCCATTCCAAGCATCTCCTGAGATGATCAGGCTATGTAGATGTGCAGTAACCACCATGGCGGCACAGTGGTGTAGTGGTTAGCACTCTCACCTAGCAATAAGAAGGGTCGCTGGTTCGAATCCCAACCACGACACTTCCTGCCTGGAGTTTGCATGTTCTCCCTGTGCCTGTGTGGGTTTCCTCCGGGTACTCCGGTTTCCTCCCACAATCCAAAGACATGCAGGTAGGTTAATTGGCTTCTGTCCAAAAATTGGCCCTAGTATATGAATGGGGACCTTGGATTGTGGGCTCCTTGAGGGTAGGGACTGATGTGAGTGTGCAATGTATAGGGATGGGGACAGTTGTAGACACTCACTCAGGTTGAACTGGATGGACTGATGTCTTTATTCAACCTTACTAACTATGAAACTATGAAACTATGAAACTAAATGCAGTTATTATCCTTGTCTCAGTGTTTCCAAAATTCTGGAAAATGTCTTTGTATCTGATAGCATATAATTCCCTTTCTAATGAAGAAATCCAAACAAAGCTTTCATCACACCTGCACCACATTCACTGTGGCTAAACTAAAAGAGGGTCATAGTGGGTTTGTGTGTCCCATAGATCCAAGGAAATGTCTGACCATCCCTTTGGTGAGACATCTGCCATGTAGATACAATTTACAAAACATTGAGGAACAGTAGGGATGTGATCAGTGATTCTTGCAAAATTCCACGCAACCAGAAACTGTTTTGCTCGTTGAGCTACTTAGGTAAAAATTGCTTGAAAAAAATTTGCTATATTTTTTTATTTAGATGGTGTGTTTTTGGGGGTAGGAGAAGTGTATATAGGATAGCTTAGTTTATTTAACTTATGCCCCGTACACACGATGGGAAAATCCGCCAGCAAAAGTCAGATGAGAGCTTTTGGTCGGTAAATGTGACCGTGTGTATGCTCCATCAGTCTTTTGCTGGCGGAATTCCAGCAAGCAAAAGATTGAGAGCAGGTTCTCAATTTTTCGGTCGGAAGAAATTCCGATCGTCTGTACCAATTCCGACGCGCAAAATTCCTACGCATGCTCGGAAGCATTGAACTTCATTTTCTCGGCTCGTCGTAGTGCTGTCACCACGTTCTTAAATGGTCGAAAGATCAGCAAACTTTTTTATGTGACCGTGTGTATGCAAGCCAAGCTTGAGCGGTATTCCGTCGGGAAAACAATCCAAGATTTTCTTCTCTGTTTTTTTTTTTTTTTTGGATAATCTTTATTTTATAAATCTTTTCATTTTTAACAACATGCGTAGAAGAAATTTGACAAAGGGAAATAGATATTCTATGTAATAAACAAGTTTTGTTGGAGGTATCTCTTTCCGTTCTCTATTTGAAATCTTACAGTGGAACAGTTTCTCATTGTTAATGGGTTTTAAAATTGTGCCTAAGCTTCTGAGAGATCCACTATTGAGAAATTCTATATCTCAATCTAAATATATAATCGTAAAGCTCATGTCTCTCTACGAATCTAAGTAAGGTATATCTAGCCAATAGAATATGTCCATAATTAATATCCAAGTTCCAGCAAATAATTATTGGAATTATCTTTACCCTAATCTAAACATTGTTATCCACATTCTAAAATGAGTATCAAATTTCCTTCACACACATATGTAGACCAAGACTTACAAATAAGTACATTAAAAATGAACAAACAAAACCAACAAAAACAGACACTACACAAAAAAAAAAGGGAAGGGTCAAGTTACACTATATATAAAGTATTTTAATAACATTGCAGAGGTTCTTTCTGTGTTTTTATTTAGCTTAGTGGGTTTTTTGTATTTGTCTTTTTTTGCCTTTCTGTGTAATTAATTATGTTTTTTGTTTTATTTGTTTTTTTTTTGCATTTTTTTTATTTTTGCATTTTTCAGTACAAAGGCCAGAGAAAAACAAAGAATACAAGGAAGAGTGGGAATGGGTAAATCAAGGAAAGTGAAACAATCCCTATAAAACAGTTGGAGTCTAACATTGTACCATTTACAATAACAGGCCGTAAGGCCTCATGTAACAATAAAGTTCATAGAACATCGTAAAAATAAGCGAAAGGCCAGACATATGTCCGGCTTGGATTCAAGTAATTCCAGATTGGAAAGTCTGGGAGTTAGTGGATCCTGAAGCTTGTTTTAAGGGAAAGTGATTCCAGGCGCTTATTGGGAATTTTGTTGTGTTTTCTGGAGGGCCCCACGAAGCCCATATAGTCTTCAATTCGAAATAAGTATTTATAAAGAAGGAAAGGGAAAAAGAAAGGGGGGAGTGGGTGCCACAGACGGGGCACCTATTGCTCGTTCTGTTTTTTGTTTCCTGTGAAATAATGAGGCTAATGAGGGGTAATGTTTTGACACACAATCAGGTCCAGGATAAGTGAATAGAAGCTTTTCTAATCCTTATGCCCTGTACACACGGTCGGATTTTCCGATGGAACATGTCTGATCGGACCATGTTGTTGGAAAATCCGCCCGTGTGTGGGCTCCATCTGACTTTTTCCGACGGAAAAAATTTGAGATCCTGCTCTCAAATTTTCCGACAACAAAATCCGATCTGACTTTTTCCGATCTTGTGTAGAGAATTCCAACGGACAAAGTGCCACGCATGCTCAGATCAAATTACGAGACCAAAGCTATTGGATACTAGCCTCTATATAGTTCCGTCGTACGCAACGAACGTCACCACGTTCAGAATGATCGGATTTTCCGACAACTTTATCTGACCGTGTGTATGCAACACCAGTGTCGGACAAAAGCAATTTAAAGCCCATTGCACTTTAAAGAAAACATTTCAAAAACGTAGTCCAAGTAAACACCTTAAATCCACCTACCCTTTTGATTCCAATGCATTGAGCAAAAATTGTAAAATCTGCTGAATTTTGTCAACATTTCTGAAAAATTAAGACTTTCAGTTACACAAGTACAATCTCTGGTGCTTAGAAGGAGATACTATAATGTGCAAATGTATTGGTCATAGACTATAGCTGGGACATAGGCGGTCCCATCTTCATACATTTCTAAGCTGGGCTATGTAAACTATGTCGGTGGAAAGTGGAAAAATTAGGGGACGTGGCCAATTCTGGCTTGTCAGGGGGTAAGATGGATCACTGGTTATGTCCTTTCATATTTAGGTTAATTTTCTTGGTAAAAAAAGTTGTCTGTGCACTATTATTTGCAGTGGAATATTGGCTGGTCTGTACAGTGACTAGTCTGCACATGGACTGAGATGGGAATGACGTGTGTTTTAGTAAAATTTCTTTGTGTATTCCAGATATGAAGCTGAAGAGCCAGTCAGCCAAGAGCAGGAGGGATTCTTGCAACATGTCTCCAGTCAGAAAACCCATTTCACCGATGTAAGTGGCACAATATCCCGTACTGCTTATTCTAGCCCTTTCACTCTATGAAAGATTCCAGATCATAAAACTGTACATTCCCTAAGATGCATCCTACACTAAGCTGGCTATCTTACCCATGTCTTGGTCCAGCCTTTCTCAACCAGGGTTCCGGGGAACCCTGGGGTTCCTCCAGAGGTTGCTAGGAGTTCCATGATCAATGAGCACCTTCTGTTTCTCAGGTAAGTAACTACAGACCCCAATTATCTTTTTAGCTATCTGTAAGGGGGGTTCTTCCTAATGACCCTAAACGCAACGTGAATTTTTCCTTTTGACCATCACATTAGGTACCTTGAGCTCCAATTATAGTAATTATTAGCAGGGATTCCCTGAGACCAGAAGGGTATTTCAAGGGTTTCTCCGTGTTAAAAAGGTTGAGATAGAGCCTATCTTGGTTCATTGTGTATAATAAGGAAACCATTTCCTCACAGGACAGGCACTCAGTTATACGTTCTGAAGGAAAAAACGGCATGTGCTTTGTAGCGAATGGCCTGTCTCTCAGGAAGTGTAAAATAAAAACAAGACACAGTATGACCTGCGGTCTGCAATAGAACATAGGGCTAATTTTCGTAAAAATATCGGTACCTTATAAGAGAAGAAGGCACAGGCAAACAAAAGTAATACATTGTATCTCTAAAACCCTAGGGGTCTATGTCAATGTGACGTGGTTGCTTTTTGGGCTCATTCAGAGTTCTTGACAGGGGCCTTTGACCAGCAGTTGACCAACTTCTGACCTGGATCTGACATGCTTCAAACTGATTTGCATTCCCATAGACTTGGATAGTAATGCACACCCACCTTAAGCAAATATAAGTCACAGAGGCTCTTAGAAACATTTGTGTCCCAGAGGAAGAGTCATGATGTATCTCAAGAGACCTGCACAAAAATAGGGGTTTATAGAGCACACTATTTATATTGAACGTTTCTCATTGTTGTTCTCGGGTTTTAGCATCTGAGGAAAATCGGAGGAAAATAAAAAAAGAACCCTGTCCTGGGATTTATGTTTGCAGTAAAAGTTGAAAAATCATTATTTTCTGTGTTTTTTTAAAGCCTTTCCAATCACTTTGGAAATGCCATTAACAGTTGCGTGTCACACCATGTTATCCAATAATGAAAACAGAAAGTGTGGAGTTAAAATGCCATTAAGTCAATAACTCCGAACTAATGGATTTCAATTTAGGTCCTTAGTACTCAACCTTAAAGTGGAACTTTACTCATAACAACTTGATAAAAATAATGTCCTTCAGCAAGGAGCATACATTCCACATTAATAATTATGCTATGAAAATTAGTGTGTGCTGTAAATAGCCTCCAACACTGCTCCTGTTTCTTCTCGCTGGAGGCTGTCGTTTTTCCTGAAGCCCAGAGCCCATGAGCAGCAGTAAATCTTTAGGCTGTCAGAAAATCGACCTCTACAAATAAGGCACAGTGCCTAAAAATAGAGAGCAACGGAGCATGTCCAGAGCAGGATCAGACGGTGTATTACTGGATTTTAAACAGTATAGGCACTTATTTTTAATGTTTTACATGGCTATACCTGCAAACAGGCTAGCCTGAAGTGATTAACCACTTCAGCCCCGGACCAATTGTCAGCTTAAGGACCAGAGGTCTTTTTTCAATTTCGCACTGCACTACTTTAACTGGTAATTGTGCGGTCATGCAATTTTGTAACGAAACGAAATTTGCGTCCTTTTCTTCCCACAAATAGAGCTTTCTTTTGATGGTATTTGATTGCCTCTGTGATTTTTTATTTTCTTTTTTGCGATATAAACGGTAAAAAAAAAAAAGAGCGAAAATTTTGAAAAAAAAAAAAAAAGAGATTTTCTACTTTTTGTTATAAAAAAAATCTAATAAACTCAATTTTAGTCAAACATTTGGGCCAAAATGTATTCAGCCACATGTCTTTAGTAAAAAAAATGCCAATAAGCGTATATTTATTGGTTTGCGCAAAAGTTATAGCGTCTACAAACTAGAGTACATTTTCTGGAATTTACACCGCTTTTAATTTATGACTGCCTATTTCATTTCTTGAGGTGCTAAAATGGCAGAGAAGTACAAAACCCCCCCAAATGACCCCAAATTTGGGGTGTCTACTTTCCAAAAGTCATTTGGGGGGGTTTGAACTGTCCTGGCATTTTATGCACAACATTTAGAAGCCTATGTCACACGTCACCCACTCTTCTAACCACTTGAAGACAAAGCCCTTTCTGACACTTTTTGTTTACATGAAAACATATTTTTTTTTTTGCAAGAAAATTACGTTGAACCCCCAAACACTATATATATTGTTAAAGCAAAGGCCCTACAGATTAAAATGGTGGGTGTTGCATTTTTTTTTTCCACACAGTATTTGCGCAGCGATTTTTCAAACGCATTTTTTGTGGAAAAAATACACTTTTTTTTTATTTTAATGCACTAAAACACACTATATTGCTCAAATTTTTGATGAAATAAAAAATATGATCTTAGGCCGAGTACATGGATACCAAACACGACATGCTTTAAAATTGCGCACAAACACGCAGTGGCGACAAACTACATACATTTTTAAAAGCCTTTAAAAGCCTTTACATGATACCACATTAGATTCACGGAGGAGGTCTACTGCTAAAATTACTGCCCTCGATCTGACCTTCGCGGTGATACCTCACATGCATGCTGCAATTGCTGTTTACATATGACGCCAGACCAACGCTTGTGTACGCCTTTGCGCAAGAGAAGGGGGGGCAGGGGTGCTTTTTTTTTTTTTTTTTTAGTTTTTTTTTTATTTATTTAGCTTTTTTATTCTATTTTTAAACTGTTCCTTCCATTTTTTTTCTTTGTTATGATTTTTATTGTTATCTCAGGAATGTAAATATCCCCTATGATAGCAATAGGCAGTGACAGGTACTCTTTTTTTGAAAAAATTGGGGTCTATTAGACCCTAGATCTTTCCTCTGCCCTCAAAGCATCTGACCACACCAAGATTGGTGTGATAAAATGCTTTCCCAATTTCCCAATGGCGCGGTTTATATCCGGGAGGGGGACATTCCCTCCTACTGCTTGTAAAAGCAGTCTAGAGGCTAATTACCCGCTAGAATTGCTTTTACATGAAAGCCGATCACTGGCTGAAAAGAATGATACCAAGATGATACCTAAACCTGCAGGCATCATTCTGGTATAACCATTCAAAGTCCAGCAACATACTGGACATATATTGTAATCTTTTTTTTTTCATGCAGCCTCTTGGCTGAACGAAAAAAAGAGATTGATTGGTGGGTATGCCCACCATTAGAATACCTCCCTTCATCCACCCACTTCTAATGATGGGCATACATGCACCATTTATATATGCCGATGCATGGGGGCATCCTCCCGCAAAAGTTATGCCGTGTACACACGGTCGGAATTTCGACCGTATGTACGTGGCATTAGGAGCCAATCGCTCCTCCGCCCCCCCTGCTGCCCCCAGGCTTCGGCACATATGCTCTTTTTTTTAACTGTGGTGTGAAATCACCTCCTACAGCGTTGGAGTCGCGGATTTATGTATCGTGGGAGCAAACGCTGTTGCTGTCAAGATAAATAAATCCGCGCTGCAACTGAATGGCGCACCTGAAAACAAAAAAATGCTTAACACTAAAACACAGTAAACAAAATTACATACCTGAAAAGCAAGCATGATAAAACATGATAAAACATAATAAAACATTGCAGAATAGAATGGAGTAAAAAAAGAGCAACAATAGAGAGAGAGAGAGAACAATAAAACGACAACTATTTTTGTTTTTTTTATTTTTTTGAGATTCACAGGTAAAAAAGCTCCTGACTGTTAGCGACTGAATCAAAACGCTACCACAAAAAAAATGTTAGCGATCGCAGGGATCAGGCCTGACTCTGCGAACACTGCAGTTATGTGTGCTTAGTGTTTTGTAAGTGACAGTGATCGATCGATACTGCACTTGGGTGGGCTGGGCTGGGCGGAGGGGGAAAACGCAGGTGCTAGCAGGTATCTGGGCTGATCCCGCTAACAATGCGTTTTTTTGGAACCCTAAACTGCTGGACGCTAGTATAGATCTGATCAGATCAGATATTGATCTGTTCAGATACTATACCACTAAGGGAGGTGTATGCTTTGCGCGTGGGTGTTTGCGGTACTGGCACTAACCTGGGGCGACGCAGACCTTATTTGACCCTAAAACCTAATTGATATCACCCGCCGGGCGATCAGGGGGTTAAACCGTTATTGGGTAATACATGGCGGGTGCCCTGACAGTATAAAAAACAAGCTAACTAACCAGCGTCACCCGTAACAGTAATACAAAAAAAAACTGGTTACCTAGCGACACTAATGCAGGGATCAGAAAAACGATCGCTTAGTGACACTGGCAAAAGGGGGTGAAAGGGTTAACTAGGGGCAATCAGGGGGTTAAACCTTTAATAACTAACTGGCTAACCAGCGTCACCAGTGACAGTTATACAGTGATCACTGGTGAAAGGGTTAACTCTAGGGGCAATCAGGGGGTTAAAACCTTTATTTAGGTTGTAATATGGGGGTACCTGACCTATAAACCTATTTATGAACCTATATAAACATGGCGGTTACCTAAATAACGAAATAACTAACTGGCTAACCAGCGTCACCAGTGAAAGGGTTAACTCTAGGGGCAATCAGGGGTTAAAATTCCACTTTAAATAACGACATTGACTGAGTGACATGGATTATATTTGGCCACGACAGCCATACCAAGAGGTTAACAAGTCAAAAATTATAAATGAATATTGAACCAAATAAACAATTATTGGCAAGAATTACCAGGAGGTTACCATTAATTGAATGTCCACAAAGACAACATTTAACCAAGATAACCCCTGCTTGAGGACATTACAGAATTGTGCCGCAACAAGATCTAGCTCCTGGGAAAACTGGCCATTTTACAATCCAAACTATTCGGCTGAACCAAAAGATCCCCTTACGCACCCATCTTTCCACCATCTTTCTATCCTCATCTGACTTTCAATAGACTTGGAGAAGAATACAAAGACAGAGGGTCCACATGACTAAGGGGAGAAATAGGTCATGAAGGGGTTAAGATGTAGACTTTTGTGGAGTCCTCACTTCCTGTGGACCCTCTGTCTATTTTTATTCTTCTAAAAGTCAACAATAAAGTGAAAATACAAACTTTTAATACATATTTGGTTACTTTGTAGGGCAGGAAAGCTAATACTTTCTTATTCTGCATTTTCATCCTAATGATTCAGCCAATATCCCTTTAGCTACAGAATTTTTGCTATCTATACAAGTAAAATAAATGACCTTAATGTTGATAATCCTGTCAGGTTGTTAATGCGTAAACTCTTTAGTTTTATGTATAATTTGTAAAGCTATATGTATGTATATGGGGCAGCTACACTATATTACCAAAAGTATTGGGATGCCTGCCTTTACACGCACATGAACTTTAATAGCTTCACAGTCTGTCAGTAGGGTTCAATATTGAGTTGGCCCACCCTTTGCAGCTATAACAGCTTCAACTCTTCTGGGAAGGCTGTCCACAAGGTTTAGGAGTGTGTCTATGTGCTTTGTACACTGGCCCAAATCATTTGGTGGAGGGGGGATTGCAGTGTGGGGTTGTTTTTCAGGGGTTGGGCTTGTGCCCTTAGTTCCAGTGAATGGAACTCCTTAAGGTGTCAGCATAACAAGACATTTTGGACAGTTTCGTGTTCCCAACTTTGTGGTAACAGTTTGGGGACGGCCCTTCCTGTTCCAACATGACTGCGCACCAGTACACAAAGCAAGGTCCATACAGACATGGATGAAGGAATTTGGGGTGGAGGAACTTAACTGACCTGCACAGAATCCTGACCTCAACCCAATAGAACACCTTTGGGATCAATTAGAGCTGGGCCTTTGTCACCAACATGAGGGCCTGACCTCACAAATGCGCTTCTGGAAGACTGGTCAAACATTCCCATAGACACACTCCTAAACCTTGTGGACAGCCTTCCCAGAAGGGTTGAAGCTGTTATAGCTGCAAAGGGTGGGCCAACTCAATATTGAACCCTACGGACTAAGACTGGGATGCCATTAAAGTCCATGTGCGTGTAAAGGCAGGAGTCACAATATTTTTGACAATATAGACAATTTACAGTGTGTGTGTGTATATTATAGGGAAATTGTATTTAATGTGTGTGCTACACCAACATCCCAAAACTTGTTGGGTAAAAATAAAAAACAATGCAATCCCTGTGAAGCTGATATTTCACAGGGACAGCCAGAGTCCACAAACCCATAAGGAAGACTTAGTAAAGATGGAAGTGCCTTCAACGGTGACAGCGCTCCGCTGGAGGGCTTTGTTTTCAGTTTTCAGGTATGTGTTTTATCTGCAGCCTTCTTTCCTCTACAGCAGGGGTCTCAAACTGGCGGCCCTCCAGCTGTTGCAGAACTACAATTCCCATGAGGCATTGCAAGGCTGACAATTACAAGCATGACTCCCACAGGCCTGATGGGACTTGTAGTTTTGCAGCTGGAGGGCCGCCAGTTTGAGACCCCTGCTCTACAGCCATTCAAAATGCTGAATTTTAAAGCTTGTCTGAGCTGCCAGAAAAAAGCGGGCGGAAAGTTGATGTTGCACTCTACAGAGCTCAGTAAGGAGATCTCTGAGAGCTGATTGGAGGGAAGAGACACACCCCCTTTACACAGGAACAGAGTTGAGGCTGCCAATCTGCTAGAGGTCACTCCCCTGTCACCTTTTTTCTCTTGGTGTCAGGAAAACTTGTCAGAAGTGACTCATTCTAATAGCAGAGGAAGGAGGCAGCAGATAGAAATGACATTCACGGCTCTTAATTGAGGCAAGTACACACTACAGAGGGATATGCTTTGTTCATATTTCATGTCTGAGGTTTAAAGCCACTTTTTAAGCTTTTCACTGTATAAAAATAAGTAAAAAAGATAAGCATGCAAAACATGTTGAAGTCAGTAATGACTTTAACATATGAATTGTAATAATAACATACTGTAAATTATGTGTTTTTCTAAAAATTACACTATACTTCCCCTTTTATTTCCAGCAAGAGGCATCTCTCCTGTAAAACCCAGAGCCATTTTTTCTTCCTGTATTACCCAGTGCTGAGCTATGAAGTATTTTAGATATGGCCTATTTATCAATGTCAGCCATCCAGCTGCATTGTCAGCAAAGCTGTCATTGTGGACCTCTTTTCCCGACTTATTAGAATGGCCCTGCTGTCAACACAACCTAGTCTTCAAGGAGGACCTTTCACTTTTACAAAAAGTTTTCCATCAGTTCAGTGCAAGTTATGAAACTTTGTTTTATACTTTAGTTGTTATAACAGGCAGTATACAGAGATGTCTTTTCCAAAGCAGTGAGAGTCCTAATGTGTCCATTTTAGGGCACCTCACTACATCACACATCTTGACTATTGCAGTGAATACAGAAGCGACAGTCTAGGAAATATTAAAGGGGCAATCAGTAGCTTAACTACTTCCAGTCCGGGCCTTTTATGGCACTTTTTGTTCACATGCGACATTCAATATTTTGTGCTAGAAAATTACTTGGAACCCCCCAAACATTATATATTTTTTTAAAGCAGAGGCCCTAGAGAATAAATGAGTGGGTTTGGCAATTTTTTATGTCAAAGGGTATTTGCGCTGTTTCAAATGCAATTTTTTGGGGAAAAAATTACTTTTTTTGCATTTTAATGCAAAAAAACACAATACATAACCCAATTTTGTAAAAGATGAAGTTATGCTGAGTAAATAGATACCAAATATGTCATGCTTTAAAATTGAGCACGCCCACGCAACAGTGGCAAACGGCATACATTTTCCTATCCATAGGCAACGCTTTAAAAGCCTTTACAGGTTGCCACTTTAGATTTACAGAGGAGGTCTGGTGCTAGAATTAATGCCCGTGATCTGACGTTCGTGGCGTTACCTGACATGTGCGGGATGATCGCTGTTTGCGTGTGTGCGGGACCAAAGCATGCGTTCACCTTTGCGCATAAGCACGGGAGGACAGGGGCACTTAAATTTAATTTTTTCTTAATTATTACATTTTTTTTTATTTTTTTTTTATTTTATACTGTTGCTATTCATTTTGTTATCACTTTTATTGCTGTCACAAGGAATGTAAACCTCCTTGTTATAGCAATAGGCATGTGACAGGTACTCTTTATGGAGAGATCTGGGGTTTATAAGACCCCAAATCCCTTTTCTGCACTTAAAAAAATTCAAATCACCAAGATCGGTGTTTCTGAATGCTTTTGATTTTCAAAAAATGTCGCAGATGGTTTCTGAGTGAACCGGAAGTGATGTCATTGCTTCCGGTATACTATAATGAACAGTCGATCAAAGCTTCTCGGCTTTGCTTGGCTGTGCGAGCCAGCTTTCCCGAGAGAGCCATGGAAGGCGGCGGGCTGTCCCCTCCCACTGCTTGTAATGGCAATTGAGCAGTTGGTAAACCACTCCAATTGCTATTACAAGAGAGCCAACCGCCAGCTCCAAAAAAGGATACTGCAGGCATCATCCCGGTAAACCACCGAAAAGCCCAGCGACGTATGGGTACGTAGATGGACGGGAAGTGGTTAAAGAGGAACTTCAGCATTTTTAGTTTTTTCCAAGTCAGCAGCTACAAATACTGTAGTTTCGCCCAAAATTAACACCCTCTGGGATAAATGGCACGCGGACATTCCGAGTCTTGACAGGGTAACCTGGGAAGAATGTTTTGACGATGGGGCAAAACTAATGAAATCCTCCAGAGATAAGTTGCTGCATACTAAGTTTATGCATCGGGTCTACTATACGCCACAGAGATTGCACAAAATCTACACCCACAGGTCGCCAGATTGCCCCAGGTGTCAGTCTCCTGATAGCACGTTTATGCATATGTTCTGGTCATGCCCTACCATTGTAAGTTTCTGGTCAGCAGTTTTTGAGTGCATTACTATCCGCCTACAACTAACGCTACCCCTGTCACCTGAAATGGCACTCCTAGGAATTCTCTTCGTGTTTTATGCCAAGAAGGAAATTCTTAAGACATGGATTTCGCCCTCCCCCCTACGGTAGAATCCTGGGACTCCGCTATTAATGCAGTGCTTCCCTTGTATAAGTTGACCTACACTAATAGAGGTTGCCCACAAAAGTTTGAGCTTATCTGGACTCCGTGGCTGGAGCAATTTTGAACGGATTGTGCTACGAAATACAGGGCACTGTCTTTCTGCTATAAGATGTGGGTATGGTTGGGTTCCGCAATCCCCCCCCCCCTGCCCAAGAGGGAATGTCCTGAACTGTCTGACCTTACCTGTGGATAACTTTACGTTAGAATGCTTACACCACTTCATGCACTGTATGTTATAGTTTACGCATTTTCCTTGCTATTTTATATGCCAAAATGTTTTGCGAGACTATTATGTGGTATGTAATGTCTTCTCAATAAAGACCACCCTTGTTATTAAAAAAATAAAATAAATACTGTAGTTCCTAACTTTTAAAAATCGTAGACTTACCAGTGCTGTCTTCCCAGCTGGTTCTTCTTCCCGCTGCTCGTCCTCAGAGCTTCCATCTTGGACATGGAAGCCGGCTGTGGCTTCCTGAGGACCCACAACTGGCTTCCCACTGTGCATGCCCGAGCTTGCTTGAAACACTATGAATGGTCCTGCAGCCTTCTGAGACATCTGACATGTCCCAGGAGGCAGCAGGAGGGGGTTAGACAAACAACATCTTCCTTGCTTAGACAAGGCTTGCGGAGGTGGGATCGGGTACCGAAAAAAAATTGGCACTTACTAATGGTACTCATTTACAGAATGGGGGACGAGACAAACCAGTGGTACTTGTCTTTGTGAGAGAGGTATAGCTTTAAAGAATAAGTCTGCTTTTACACAAAGTGATTTTTGGCCCCTCTACTGTAATAAATACCCACTCTCGCTTTCCCCAGATGATCACCTGCTTCACCTCGCCTGTTTTTTTACATTCCACCAGCAGACCTTCGATGCCCTGGGCTTGGCTGTGTAGTAGAATCCAATAGGGCTTTAAAGGGCTATCTCCTGGGGCAGGGGGGACGCAGTTGTAGGAAGGGAGCCAGACGCCCAGAGTTAGGCCTTAAAGGAAACAAAGAGGCTGGCTGGCTGGTCTGCTGATCATCTTATTTTAATATTCTAGGTCACTGATCTGGAATACTTATGCAGATAACGTCTGAGTTTGCTCAGACTACCTTTATTGGATACATGTTCCAGCTCAATGACTTTGAAAGTACTGAGGCTAGAAGGTCAGCCTAGCAAGCAGCATTTTCCAAACAAGGCCCATAATGGCCGCAGTGGTATTGATACTTTATTTATTTTATACATCAAGGGTGCCTGACCATTTCTGCCCCCCTCCCCATCCATCCATAGAAGCTGTATTATAGTTATAGCTTCCACAAACAAAATGCAATTTCTAAATAGAGGACGGGTAGCTGAACAAAAGATCTGCCTCCTGCATTCATAGATTGTTTTTCATTCATAGAATCTGTAGTATGGTTTCAATGAATGGAGACGGGAGGCAGAAAGGTTGGGCATAGTGGTCACTGTTGATGATCGGTCCCTCAGCTCTTTTATCCCCTGCTGCACCAGAAGATTACAACGGCGAAGGAGAGGGAATCGGAGGATGACATTTTTCAACTAACGCGGAAGTCAACAGCACTAGAGACGCGTTACATTGATGTAATGTAATGTCCCATGTGCTGATTTTATTTATTTTTTATTTTTTTTTTTAACCCAAGCTTGGTACCCACTGAGTTTTTTTTCTTTTTTCTATACAGCTCAGATTCCTGCATCTGTACAAGCGATGTGGATGCAGGAATCTCCCATGCTGCTCTATTGTGACAGCAGGGACTCTCACAACCAATCACTGATCAGTGCTGCAGCAGCTTATCAAATGCTTGTTTTCCAGCAGGACCATTCTACAGAAGGTGGTCTAATAATCGGCTTCTGTTAGTCAGAGGGGAGTACACACAAATCGAAATTCGGCTGGTTCAGCAGGAATGTTGTTACTGTTTATCTGAATTTAGACTTCAAAAACTTCTTAGAAGATAAAAACAATAAAAAAAAAAGAAGAATTAAATGCAACCAGAAGCCCAGGTTTTTGCACCAAAACATAACACTCCAAAAAAAAAAAAAAAGTACCCCACAGATACAATAACAACGATATGTCATCCCCCCATCATGCATTCATAGCTCAACTTCAGCTCAGTTATTTTATAGTGCTGATGATCCCCTCCCCACTGGGACTTCAGCATGCTGCATCCATCTATCATAAGAATACAAAGAGCTATTCTAGAACGCTGTCGTGATCCGGTCAGCAGGCAGCTGTGGAAAAACATATAATTCTCCACAGTCGTTTTTATTTAACTGACCAGTCGGCAGTGACAGAAATAAACCTACACGGCACACTGCGGAGATGCACCAATTCACGGTCTACAAGCTGTGAAGTCTCGCTGTGCCATTTTTCAACGGGTTGCAAGCTCTGGAGTAGTAGCATTTAGCACAAAAATTCCATTGCAGATTGTTTGCATCTTGTATGGCAATGTGATCAATACTTTGATTAATGTGGGTCTTAGTATAAATGCATAGCATAAGCAGAATAGAATTCTTTTAACTGTAATTATATTGGGGTGGGGGCAGCTTTAAAGGAATAATATCTTGTATTTACATTGAACATACATGGGGCTCCCCTGGGTGATGGAAAAGGATTTGGAGGTACTTGTAGATCAGATTTATCAACAGCATGCAATGCCAAGCTAACAATGCTAGCAAAATACTCTTTTTAAAAAAAAAATGGGCATATATTCAAGTGCTAAATCCATTATTCTGCTCCTTTTATAAAGCACTGGCTCAGTCTTATGCCCTGTACACACAATAGGATTTTCCGACAACAAAGACCATGGGATTTTTTCTGACGGATGTTGGCTAAAACTTGTCTTGCATACACACGGTCACACAAAGTTGGTCGGAAATTCCGAACGTCAAGAACGCGGTGACGTACAACACGTACGACGAGCCGAGAAAAATGAAGTTCAATAGCCAGTGCTGTTCTTCTTGATTCTGAGCATGTGTGGCACTTTGTGCATCGGAATTGTGTACACACGATTGGAATTTCCAGCAACGGATTTTGTCAGAAAATTTGAGAACTCGATTTTGTGTGACGGAAATTCCTATGGAAAATGTGTGATGGAGCCACACACAGTCGGAATTTCCTTAGAGCTTAGTAAATGAGGTAAAGCTTCACTTTGCAAAGAATACCCAATCACATGCAAGGAAAAAACACGTGACTGGATGATGGAAGTCAGCAGAGCTTCTGATCATTTATTAAGCTCCTGGAGCAGCTGCAAAGTGCACAGTCTATTTGCCTCTTGAAAAATCAACCCCATTGTGTTCTGCCGGCAGGAAAGACTCCCTGCCGGCAGAACACAATAGCACTGTGGGAGGGATTCCCCCAAGGCAATAGCACTGTGGGGGAATCGAACAATTTTCTTCCCTTCCACCCATGATAAAAAATTACTATAACAATTTGAAGAAATTAACAATCGATAACATTACTTGCTTCCGAATTATCTCTTTTTTTACATATTTATCTAAAAAATAATCAAACACATCCCTAGGCAAATTTTGTTCCTCTCTTGCACCTAAAACGTCTGCAGACATTTATCACATTGCAAATATAGTTATTTCTCGCAACGACAATAAATTGGCATTAGTGGGCAAGAATGACTTTTATAGCCATTGAGCATCTTGTGGGATGTAGGGAGCCAGCCTCTAAGCCTAATCCTAGCTTTAATATTTATTTATTTATATATATATATATATATATATATATATTTACAGAATATATATATATAATTACAGAATACTGTGTATATATTAATTACAGAAAACTGTGTGTGTGTGTGTATGTGTGTGTATATGTATATATATATATATATATATATATGTATATATATATATATATATACACACCGTATATATATATATATATATATAAATATATAAAAATGATATATATATATATATATATATATATACCGTATATATATATATAAAAACCATATTCATGTACAATATTTGATGGTAAAATTATTAAAGAACACTTATGATCTTTTTTCTTAAAATGGGATATTTCAAGGACTAAAACATTTGTAGACACAATCCAGAAGACTTGGAGGTTATGAGCTATTTGTGTGTGTTTTGCTGTATTCACCATAGTTATCTAATTCACCAGTAGGTGAACCCCCTCCGTTCCTGCTGTGGCTGATTCGTCAACCATTAGGAAGGAGACGAATGCTTCATAAGAGCAGGTCGTGTAGGCACTGAGCACTTTTCTGAGACAAGCAACGACAAGAGCAATGCAAAGGCTGACATACTCACCCCTCCCTCTAGATTCTTCTTGCCGCTGATTGTCAGTGGAAAGTGCTCACAGCTGAGACAGTCTGCCGTAGTTGGATCAGCCGCATAGGAGGGGGAATAGGTCGGATGTAATAACTAGGGATTTAGCAAATGCCTAGCAACATGGGACTTTAAAGAAGAACTATCATAAAAAATGTTTTTTGATGTTCTGTCCCCTATGGGACAAAGTACATGTAGTACCTTCTACATGTACTTTGTCCAATAGGGGACAGAACATCAAAAAAATCTTAACGATAGTTAGGTATCCTCTTTTTCGGTCGGCGGTCCGGTTTCCGATAAGAGTGGTTGCGAGATCACTTTTATCGGCGGCAGGAGAGGGTCCCGCCACGCTCCGGTGCCCTCTGCCGCTTACGTTGGCAGCGGCGGAGGTGATCGGATGTTCATCCATGCTGGGTATGGAAACGAGTGAGGGGGGAATATGGCCCCCATCCGTCTCCATACCATTGCTGGGTGGAAGTGACATCAAAACTTCACTTCCGCCCATAGCTCTTAAAGGACCTTTTTTTTCTAATGACAACATTTATTTATTTATTTTATTGCATTTTACTGTAAATATGAGATCTGAGGACTTTTTGATCTCATATTTAAGAGCTCCTGTCATGTTTTTTTTTTCTACTACAAGGGATGTTTACATTCCTTGTAATAGGAATAAAAGTGACACTGTGTAAAAATAAAACCTAAAATAATAAATAAGAAAAAAACTAAATTTTTTTAAACGCGCCCCGTCCCACCGAGCTCTCGCGCAGAAGCGAACGCATACGTGAGTAGCGCCTGCATATAAAAACGGTGTTTAAACCACACATGTGAGGTATCGCAGCGATCGGTAGAGCAAGAGCAATAATTCTATCACTAGACCTCCTCTGTGAATAAAACATGCAACCTGTAGAATTTTTTAAACGATGCCTATGGAGATTTTTAAGGGTAAAAGTTTGTCGCCATTCCAACAGGGGGGGAAATTTTGAAGCGTGACATGTTGGGTATTAATTTACTCGGTGTAACATTGTCTTATTTTTTTTTTTTTTATTCAAAAAAGTGTATTTTTTCCAAAAAAAGTGCACTTGTAAGACCGCAAATACAGTGTGACCGAAAGTATTGCAAGGACCGCCATTTTATTCTCTAGGGTGTTAGGAAAAAAATGTATAATGTTTGGGGGTTCTAAGAAGTTTTCTAGCAAAAAAAAAAGTTTTTAACTTGTAAACAACGAATCTCGGTCCTTAAGTGGTTAAACAACATGGTACCCAAGTGCAGAGAGGCTTCAGTATCAACTCTTGATTTTTTTGGTAGATTTTTGGTGGCCCTTTAAAAGTTGTGGTGTATATGAACATGGATGATGTGTAGATGCCTACTTGAAGCTAGGTAGTGTTGTGAAAGATGTGTTATAGTAGGCCTCGCTCTTGCTCTGTCTTTGGCTAACCATTTGTTGTTCCTCCCACAGTTCGAAGGCAAGACGTCATTTGGGATGTCAGTGTTTAACCTGAGCAATGCCATTATGGGGAGTGGGATCTTAGGCCTGGCCTATGCAATGTCGAACACAGGAATCATTCTTTTCGTGTGAGTATTCCTACCCTCCTAAGCGTACAGTGTTTCCTGGCACAGATCCAGGTTCCTATCAGTTTGGGAAAGTCCTTTCCATGAACAGCTTCTGTGAGAGTAATAGCCCTAAACAGCTGCAGCTGGAGAGATTGCAGGCTCATATTCCCACACTGAGAACAGCCTGGACTCAGTATACAGACAAGCCTGGATTATATACATGCACAAAGACCACCTTACATAGCATGTTATACTGACCACTTATGTAATTAAAGAGCAATGCTAGCAAACCATAAACACACCAATTACTTCTCCTATACATTCTTGCAAAGTTCTTTCTTTTTAATTATTGAAGTATTTCTTCATATTGAGTGTACCACACACCAAGTGAAAAATGAGATCAGGCTTGCAGTGAAATTGGGGGTGTTTTGGTGGAGCTTACAGGAGGAAAACAACTTGCATATGGTAATGTTCACTAGCAGTCCAAGGAGCAGAAAGCAAGTAGGAGAAAAGTGACTTGGGGTCTGCAGAACGGCAGTTTGTGAAAAGTGTTCTTAATAAAAGAGAAGTGTTTTTTTTAAGAATCATACTTGGGTAGATGCAGCATCTGTCCGATGCTGCATTTGTCCCCCAGCACCTCTAACACTGAGAACCGAGCAATCAAACACCACCGATCGCTCAGTGCTCTCTGAGCAGAGAGCTGGTGACTGTAAGTCACCGGCCCGCTTCACTGCTCCCCCACGCTTACTGGAGCACTAGACTGTGCGGCTCAGGCTCTCAGTGGCTCGCTGAGAGGCTGAGCCGGGTGTCGGTGTTCTGTCAAAAGAGCCAACTCGTCAAAATCTCCAACTACGTCACTTCCGCTTTCTCTCCAGCAGCTGTAATTGCAGATTTCAATGACTTCAATGACCGGCAGGATATACACTACAGTAGACAATATAACGAGTGGGCGGATTAACAATGCCCACTCATTATATTGTCTACTGTAGTGTATACGCTGCCGGTGTTATGGCAAAACTGGCAAGGCATTGAAATCTGCAATTACAGCTGCTGGAGAGAAAGCGGAAGTGACGTAATTGACATACAGTAGACAATATAATGAGTGGGCATTGTTGGTTCGCCCACAACTAACCAAAAACAGGGCCGCCTCCAAGGCGGCGACAACTTTTTTTTTATTTTTACTGCTTACCTGTTATTCTATCCAGACACCCAAGTCATTGTATACCTTAGTGTATACGCTGCTGGTGTTCTGTGAAAACAGGCAAGTCGTTGAAATCTGCAATTGGTGCTGCTGGAGAGAAAGCGGAAGTGATGTAATTGGAGATTTTGACGAGTTGGCTCCTTTGACAGAACACTGGTGTTCCGTCAGCATTGGCGACCCGTCAGATTAGGTAATGGAAGTGACGTCAGCTGAATACTTGCTGCGCATGTGCAGGTTTGCTAATCTGACAGATCACCTGCAGTCATAAGACCCCAGCGGACATCTTACCACACCCAGCCAAGTCTTGAATTTCACAGTCATTTTACCAATAAAGTTAGCGTATATAAATAAACATAGTATATTCAGATCTATCGTGCTGTTTTCATGTTATATTTTCAAAGCGTAAATGTTTAGCGCTGTCCAGTGCGGTGTGTACCAAGATGGCCTCCGTCACTTTCCTACTGCTGGCGTCCAGCTTATTTGAAAATGTAACATTAACAGCATCACAGATGTCAATATACTATATTTATTTATATCCGCTGAGTTTACAGCTAAAATCACTGTGAAATTCAAGACGTAGCTGGGTGTAGTAAGATGTCCGCTGCCGCTTCCGAGTGAGTGCAGGTGTTCTGTCTGATCAGCAAACCTGCAGTAAGCATTTAGCTGACGAACATCACTTCCGTCACCGTCGCCGATTCTGACATAACATGGGTCCAGGTATGTGGGTGGATCCTGACTTCATTGCTGCGATCTTGCCCGGGCCAGGATCAGCCCGCTGATAGCCGAAAACAGGTCACAGGAGTGCAGAACGAACTGCATTCCTGTGATCCACCGGAGAAGTACAGCCAACGACCTTTGGTTGTACTTCTCCTTTTAAGTCTGGGTTCGCACTAGCGCGAATTGGATGTGGGTTCCCTGCATCCAATTCACAATAGCAGGAGATTATGACCGGCTCTCTATGGAGCTGGTTCACATATCTCCGCAGCGGCTCCCGTGCAATTTTTGCAATCTGCGTCTTTTGGTCCGTTTCAGGTTTCGAATTCAGCCAAAAATTCCGGTTGAAATTGGACCTGAAACCGTGAGCGAGGATGCCCCGGACTCCTGCCGTGAGCCACTGCATGCTCATATGTGAACCCAGCCTTAAAGCAGTATTCAACCCAAAAACAAACATTTATTATATTGCAGCTTACCAATTCTTAGCTGTGATGACTGTATTAGTTTCCTTTTTTTCTTTTTTTTTAGGCTTTCTTTCTTCTTTTTTCATCTGGTGATCCAGCTAACAAGTCTGTTGCTTTTCAAAAGCATAGGCATCCTGCAGAATGTATCAGTTTATATGGATGGGCCAAACCACTTAACACTGGCATGGGTGATAAAATTATCTTCTTTTATTTATTCATCTAAAACTTTTATCCCAAAAATAAAAGAAAATGTTTGCTGTAACTGCTTATAAAATGTGAGCTGGAGTTTGGCTTCGGTTTGTTAGTGGTTCTAAATCTGCTAGTACATTTTACCCCCCCCCCCCCCCCCCAACTGACAAATGGCATTGTCTGCTGTGCCCCCTTTGCTTATTCCTCCATTCGGAGTAATACAGGAGGTGTGTTACTGGCCAGATCACCAGGTGAAAACAGAGGGGAAAAGGACAAAGAAAAGAGAACTAATGGAGCCACCATATCTAATGATTGATAAGCTGCAATGTAATCCATTTTTAATATGGCTTTAAGCTTATACATCCATATAGCACAAGAGAGGTGAGCGATCAATAGAGCATGTGCATTATTCTTCAAATCCATTGGTGCAGTAAAAACTTCTCTGTATGCTCCAACTGCTGGAGACGTCATTTGCTACATTTGATGCGTGTTTAAAAGCACAAGTCTTCATTTTTCCATTGCTATAATGACGTTCCAAGGACACGCTCGATCTGCTTTGTTTGGACACAGCTCGTTCTGTTTGCATGACATGTGAAGCAGATGACTACAGCTTCTGCTACCTTTTGTGTGCCAATGCATGTGTTTAAGTAGCGCTACGCCTGAATGTACAATGTGGCATTCATAAGAAAAGTCCTTCTACAAGAACTATACGGTAGAGCTTCCTTTAAAGCCACTATTTCACCTTAATCCTGAATAACCAGCTTCATTTTTACCAGAGACTTCAGTTCATTGAGCCAGATCAATGCGGATCAGTCTAAGTGGAGATGAACACCCATGGTCTGGCACGCTACATGGCCATATTTCACGTAGCAGCAAGGAGAAAAAAAGAAGCTGCACGTATCAGATTGTCCTAAGATCTATCTGGTCCTTCCTTTCTGAACAGTTAGATTTTTCCACGCTGCGTTTTTATGGCCACCATAAAGTGACTTTGTCACCTAAAAAAAAAAAGGGGGGGTGGCCTGTAATAGAAGATTATTAATACTTACCTGTTCCTGCTTTCCATATATCTGCCTGTTTTTGCTCCCTTAAAGAGCTATTCCATCTGAAGACCCAAATGAAGACGCTTATTATCGTGGTTCCATCATCTGGCTGCTATGAGGCTACAGGACACCATTGGTTGGTGGTTGGAGACATAATGCTAAGCAGATATTCAGGCTTTGAACAGCAGAGCTCTTCAGGAGGGCCAAGATCTGTTGTAGGAGAATTTCTAGAGTCTAGGGACACCTCTGGACACACTGGATAAAATGTTGAGGGGCTGGAAGGATACCTCAAAAAGTGAATAAAATGGATCTTGGCTAAACTTTCTTCTATACTTCTACAAATATTGATTCAAATTTCACTTTCTCTGGGATTACGCTGATAATTAGATTGGACAATTCCTAACAGGTGTTGTTACAAATTCCTTTATTAATCTTTCCTTAAAAAGGACATACAAAACAGACATTAACCACTTAACCACTAGCAAAATGATGGCCGGGTGGTGGTTCCGTTATACAGACTGGATGTCATATGATGTCTTTCAGGATAACAGCCGGTGCACGCCCACGGCGGTGCGGCGGTCGGTGATGCGGCTTGTCGACACCGATCTCGGTAAAGACACGCCGAGACTCTTTACCACGTGATCAGCTGTGTCCAATCACAGCTGATCACCGTGTAAACAGGTAGAGCCATGTAGCGGCTTTTCCTCACTCGCATATGACAGCCGCGAATAGAGGAGAGCCGATCGGCGGCTTGCCTGAGAGGGGGGTCTGCACTGATTATCAGCATGCCCCCCCCCCCCAGGTTGCCCATCCAGGACCACCAGGGATGCCACCAGGACCACCAAGGATGCCCACCACTGATGACTAGCAGGTATGCCACCCATGATGACCAGGGATGCCAATCAGCACCCTTCAGTAATGCCTCCCAGTGCCTCCTTATCAGTGTCCGTTAGTGCCGCCTATCATTGCCCATCAGTGCCACTCATAAGAACCCTTACTTATTTACAAAATGTTATAACAGACACAAAGAAAACCTTATTTTTTTTATTTATTTTTTATTTAACAAAAAATAAAAACCCCAGAGGTGATCAAATACCACCAAAAGAAAGCTCTATTTGTGGGAACAAAATTATAAAAATTTGGTTTGAGCACAGTGTTGCATGACCGCGCAATTGTCATTAAAAGTGCGACAGCGCTGAAAAATGAAAATTGGCTTAGGCAGGAAGGGGGGAAAGTGCTTGGTATTGGATGGGTTAAACAAATAATTTTAAAACTCCATCTTGTCCCCACTCAGTTTAGATATCTCCAAGGCTTTTTTTCATCGGGAACACTGGGAATGCAGTTTCGGCACCTCCAGCACTGAATGTATTTTAACCACTTGCCTACTGGGCACTTTCACCCCCTTCCTGCCCAGGCCAATTTTCAGCTTTCATCGCTGTCACAATTTTAATGACAATTGCGCGGTCATGCTACACTGTTCCCAAATGAAATTTCTTATCATTTGATTTTCACAAAAATAGAGGTTTATTTTGGTGGTATTTAATCACTGCTGGGTTTTTTATTTTTTGCTAAAAAACAAAAAAGGCTGAAAATTGTGAAAGAAAAATAAAAAAATAAAATGGTATTGGGAGGAGGTCAGCAATGGCAGCCCCATATTTAAGGACAGGTTTCTGATCAGAGGCGTAGACCTCATAGGCCAGATATGCTTTAGCCAGCAGGACTACAAGCCCTATCATGCTTCATTATTCACCGGTTAGCTGAGTGTGCTAGGACTTGTAGTTCTTCAGCAGCTAAAGGGCTGCAGATTGCAAATGCTTGTTGAACATTAAAATGTGTCTTTGGTCTTCTCTATAGGATCCTTTTAATATGCATTGCTGTCTTGTCTGCTTATTCCATCCACCTCCTCCTCAAGTGTTCAGGTGTTGTTGGTAAGTCGCTTTCTCTTTTTAGTATTATTATTTCTTCTTTATACCTTGTACTGCCTCTCCTGTACACAGTGCTTTTGGAAGTCACCAATTATTTATGTATTTTATTCATTTATACAGAGTTTAAAATAACAGCCATTTTCAAAAGGCATTTACAATAGTCTCTTTCCTTAAGAAGCTCCCATTCTATTGTCCCACCACATTTATATATACACACACTCACACACATGCACAAGGGCAGTTTTAGGTGGAAACTGTATTTTGTGGGATTTGTCAGGATAATGGAGTCATTAAGAGAAAGTCACAAAGACAGAGGGACAAATCATAAAATGTGTGCCCTTTAGTAGGTTTAAGCAGAATCCCTGATACCAGCCAAGGTTACTAACAATTGAGCAAACCTGCTACCCTATCTGACCAAAATATAAATTTTATTATTGGACCACATAAATTAAACCTCAGTGTGGTCACTGGTACAGAAAGTGAAGGTAACCCTCCCTAAAAGTGACACAGGCAGCATTAGAAGCAGAAATTCAGTATATACCAGTAATTAGGTTGGGATTCCACTTTAACTCTGAGTTCTGCATTTACCTTCTATGTTGGATGTGTTTTTGAATCTCATTAGGCCCATTCACACCCCTACAGTGTGGAACCCCACCACACAAACCCAGTAGACATTCAATGCCCATGTGATGCAGCATACCACAACACGCACAGTAACGCATCGTGCATTGTGGTGCGCTGCATTGAACAAAATGGTGCATGTCTGGTTTTTGTCCATTTATTTGGATGGGTTGCCATAAAGCGGACTTAAACTCACCAGTTAAACATTCCCTAATCTGAAAGTGATCATAAATACTGTCCATGGATCATATTCAGGTCACTCAGATCAGTCCCCATTCTGTTTCATGCCCTCTTTTTTTCCTCCTGGTGTTGACTAGTGTATGCGCACAATTTCCTGCATTCCCAGCATCTTAACAGTGTGAGGATTCAATCACCTTCCATGGAAGACATCAGGTACCCAAGCATCCACTCTGGCATAAGCACGTGTTTTTGACATGCCTATTTTGCCCCCCCCCCCCCCCCCAGGAAGTCAGCACCAAAATCTAAGATGGCACTGGCTTTGATGGGCAGAAGAGGGCTGCGCCCCACAGTCCAAATCTAAGTCTTAGGATATTTCAAATTGGAACTTGCTTTTGGGGATTTAGGTTTGGGAATGTTTTCACGAATGTCTGAGTTTAGTTCCACTTTAACGCAATGCACGTTAACACACAACATAAAGCAACGCTCCAGAATGGCGAAGTGAGTATATGGCCTGGAGCTGAGTGAAACTAGGAGGAGGGCCAGCATGACTGGGGCCTGCAGAAGAGGCGGAGTATTACTGGGTGATTTAGAATGATGCCGTCTGCTTAGCAGATTGAAGAGTTCAAGGTAGAGGGTGTGTCCTGTAGTGGGTAGAGAGGAGGGGGGATCGTGTCACAGCTCAGTCGAAGCTCATCACAACATCAGACAGTTTTCTCCCACCCTCCCTCATTTGTTCTGGTTTGGGGAAGCCTCCTACTTTCTCAAGGTTCTAGGGTACTTGTAGTGTTTTTTCAGGTTTTATGTTGTTAGCTTGCCATTCAATTTCTTGGTCCTTTTTATTTTCATGTCATAGCAGCAGGCAGGAGGTCTTTTGAAGGCGGTGCTAGTTAAATAATTGGGGAAAATTGTGGGTTGGGACCATCTGAGGTATGGGTGTCCCTTCCTAACAATACGGTGGTAACATCGGGGTATTAATTAGGTTGCATCTGGTAAGTGGTAAATTGTCCCCAGTGTACTTGCGGCTGGGGGCCTTTGATTGGGTGGCAGCCAACCGGTTAATCATGAGTATATAGGCCTTCAAAGACCTTAGACCAGACATAAGCTAAGGTTGGTATATTTGTTATGCATTGACTGAATTATACGCATTAAACTTGTTTTCTTGTGAATGTTGTATTTAATGGTTTGTAATAAAAGGCCGCTATGGCCATTTGACTCCAAATAAAATGTGTCCTCATTTTGAAAGGGGGGATTGGTTTAATGTTTAATGTTTTTGAGATAATCTCAGCCTCTGCATTCTGCAGGTCCCTCAGTCATGCCTGTGTCAGTGTGACTCTTATGCCGCGTACACACGTTCGGACTTAGGTCCGGCGGACAAACCGCTGGACTTTCCGAGCGTGTGACTTGCCCACACACGCCCGGACTTCCGAGCGTGTGACTTGCCCACACACGCCCGGACTTCTCCGGCGGACAATCTGCGGGACTTTTGAAAATGAACGGACTTGCCCACACACGGAGCAGTCCGTTCATTTAGAACGTAACTGCAGGTAGACGGGGCTAGCGACGGCATTGAACGCCGCCGCGCTAGCCCCATCACCTGGTATGGATTTAAAGGGAATCCCCACGCCGAAAAAAGGCGTGGGGGTCCCCCCCAAATCCATCTCAGACCCTTATCCGAGCACGCAGCCCGGCAGGCCAGGAAAGGGGTGGGGACGAGCGAGCGCCCCCTCCTGAGCCGTACCAGGCCGCGTGCCCTCAACATGGGGGGTGCCCTGGGGAAAGGGGGGCCGTGCGGCCCCCCCACCCCAAAGCACTTTGTCCCCATGTTGATGAGGACAAGGGCCTCTTCCCGACAACCCTGGCCGTTGGTTGTCGGGGTCTGCGGGCGGGGGCTTATCGGAATCCGGGAGCCCCCTTTAATAAGGGGGCCCCCAGATTCCGGCCCCACCCTATGTGAATGAGTATGGGGTACGATGTACCCCTACCCATTCATCTAAGGTGTAAAAGTGTAAATAAAAAAAACACACAATTTTTAAAAAATATTTTATTGCACTGCTCCGGGGGTCTTCTTCCGTCTTGGGGGGGTCTTCTCGCCGGACTCCTCCGCTCATTTACCTAGCTCTTTTACCGAGCAGAGGAGCCCAGCTACCTTCTTCGTCGTCGACGCCATCGTCTGGGGGTCTAGATCCGCCTTCGGGGGTCTTCCGGGGTCTCTTCTGTTCTTGCCGCTGTCGTCGTTTTTTGCGTCGCCGCCGCCTTCTTCTTCCTCTTCTTCTTCCGATGTTGACTCGCCGCTCTCTGTGGCCGGAATGCCAGAGCCACGCTGTGCTGGGACTTATATAGGGACAAGGGGACAGCGTCACATGCTCATGTCACGTGGTGACCCCGCCCCCTTATGATGTCACAGTCCCGGAGGATGCTGGGGGGATTCCCTTTAAATCCATGCCAGGTGACGGGGCTAGCGCGGCGGTATTCACTGCCTTCGCTAGCTCCGTCTACCTGAAGTCACGTGCTAAATGAACGGACTTTCCGATGATCGGCAAGTCCATTCATTTCCAAAAGTCCGGCGGACTAGCATACTAACGGCGGGATTGTCCGCCGGACTGCCAAGTCCAGCGGATAATTTTAAAACAAAACGTAAAACCTAGTCCGCCGGACTTTTGGCGCCAAAAAGTCAGCCGGCGCCCACACACGGGGGGATTGTCCAGCGGACAATCCCGCGGGAAAGTCCGTTCGTGTGTACGCGGCATTAGAGGAACCTCTGCAGCAAGGTTTGACCAACACTGAGATCATCAGAATACCTGTAGTTCAGACCGTTGGATCACTTTTACCTTTTGTTTGGTCCAAACTTTATTTTTTTGGTACACATACCTGTATGTGCAGAGTTTAGTGGAGTTCTCTTAGAAATGTCACATATCTAATCACACTTGAACATCCTTTCTTTCATCTGCTCTCCCTGAGCTTCCTGCAACCTCTACATTTATACTCACACCACCTTCTTTTCTCCGTTTACACACCCAGTGACCATTTCCCACCAATTTCCTCTCCCAATCTTTCCTCCTCCTCAGGTATACGTGCCTACGAACAGCTTGGAATGAGAGCATTTGGACCCGTGGGGAAGGTTATGGCAGCGTTAATTATAACCATGCATAATGTGGGCGGTAAGAAATCTATTTCCCTTCTATATTCTGTTTAACCACTGCAAAAGGAAATGTTAAGAATCATCAGATTTTTGATTGTTATGAAGTATAAGGCAGTGGTGGACATTCCTGCATGAGGAGTTCAGGAGCCAGTCAGCCTTTGAACGAGCAGGTGGTTTAATGATAACCCATTCTTTCTTTCCTTCTGTCTTCAGACACCATGTAGCCCTTAACATGCATGAACACGGACATGCTGTTATACAAGCTCTGCCCCTTGTGTCATGGTTATATGAATAAAAACTACTCCTAGATAGTGTTGATGGCAGCATGCAATTTTATGCTGGAGCATAGAGAGTATGCTGACTTCCTTTAAGATCCCCTGCTCCTCCATACCATGCTGCCCTAGTCTCTATCCCATGAGTGCCAATATGCTAAAAACAGACCTGTTCCTCCCCCCTACAGCTGCTTTAAACTTCAAAGTTTACAAAGGGCTACAAATCTCCCTGCTGAATGTTATAGGAAGCTTACTTACCGACCAACCCGCAGTCAACCAAATCTACCTAACAGTATGCGTTAAAAGCAGGGGTTTAGTCTGCACACATTTGCAAATGCCTGCGTAAGCCACAGAGCTTTGCCACGGCACCCTGGTATCTGTGGTACCTAACACTAACTTATACAGTTGAAAATTTGTGCAGACTAAACCCCTTCTTTTAATGCATACTGTTAGACAGGTTGATTTGGTTGTCTGCCGGCTGGTCGGTAAATAAGCTTGCATTTATCCTTGGCCCTGTTTATATGAATGTGATAGCAGATGGCAATTTTCCTCAATAGCAAGTCACCAGGCCCAACCACAGTAAATGTGGGGCAGCCATATTTGCTCATTATTTAATACCCAATTGCTGACCGCCCTAGAGCAGAGAGATATATATATATACACACACACACGTGATCCTGCACTTCCGAGTAGCGGGCACAAGTACGCTTCGCAGGCAGCGATTCTACACATCGTGAGCCAATCAGCGGGTCCCACGGACTCTATGACCGCCGGCACCTGCTGATCATTCTGTACATAGGCAGACTGCTGTTCTGCCTATGTAAACAAGGCAGATTGTCATTATGTCAGTACAGAAGGCATGGATCCTATGTTCCTGCAAAGCAGAAACAGCAATCCCATGCCTTCCCCTAATAAAAGCACCTCCAACACTACACTAAAACACCAGCTAGACACACAGTTAACCCTTTGATCACCCCTGATGTTAACCCCTTCCCAGCCAGTGTCATTACTACAGTGACCGTGCATATTTTTAGCACTGATCAATTTATTAGTGTCACTGGTTTCCAAAAAGTGTCAAAACGGTCTGATTTGTCTGCCGCAATATCGCAGTCCCGCTATAGGTCGCTGATCACCGCCATTACTAATAAAAGTAAATAAATAAATACAAATTCCATAAATATATCCCAAGGTTTGTAAATGCTATAACTTTTGTGCAAACCAGAGTACATACTAAATTTATGAAAAAAATTTATATTTTTTTATTTTATTGATAATGTTTTATAGCAGAAAGTAAAAAAAAAAATGTATACATAATTAATTTTTTTTTTTTTCTAAATAGTTTTTTGTTTAACGTGCAAAAAATAAACGCAGAGGTGATCAAATACTACCAAAAGTAGCTCTGTTTGTGGGGAAAAAAGGACATACATTTTATTTGGGTACAGTGTTGCATGACCACACAATTGTCAGTTAAAATAACGCAGTGCCGTATCGCAAAAAATATCCTGGTCATGAAGGGGGTAAACCTTCCAGGGCTGAAATGGATATACAGGTTCTGCCTTTTGTTTAGTAGTGCAGAGCAGCGATTGCGTTTAATTGCTCCCCACCCAGAGTGCACGTGTATGGGCAGGTTTAGCCAGTTGAGAGCCATGGAGTTTCTGGTCACATACTGCAAATTTTGTCTAACATTTTGAAATCCCTCTCTTTGACAGTTGTCATCCGAATAAGTGTCAACGTTTAAAATTTCCCTTCTATTCCTGTTCCAACAACAACTCAACATTTTGGCTTTACATTCATCTTAAAATGAACTTGGCTAATGTCAGCAGTCATTAAGCAGGGATGCTAATTCACTGTTGTAAAAGACTATTAGACAGAGCATGTACAAGTCTTTATGTAAAGTGCAAAACTCAAAATATTAAACAAATAAAATGTCAGCGTCATGTTACAGCTGCTCAAATACATTTTACAATAACTCCAAATGCACTAAAAATAGGTTGTATAAAGAATGTGAAACTTGCAATGCTGAAGATTAGAAAACAGTCATAATTTTTTTGGCTATACAGTTGTAAGTTTTACACATGCAGTATCTTTGCAAATCAGGAATAAGTGTACCTTGTGTGATGACTAATGAATCGTGTAACCCAACCCTTCCTTTTTATTTCAGCTATGTCCAGTTATTTATACATTATTAAATACGAGCTGCCACTCGTCATCCAGACTTTCATGGGATTGACCGCGAAAACTGAGTAAGATTATAAAGGGTTGTATGTTTATCTGTGTGTGTGCATATTTACCTGGGCTCACCGTTATACATTACTACTGTCTGAATCCCTTCTTCTCCACAGGGCTTGGTATTTCCAAGGTAACCTGCTCATCATCATTGTCACAATCCTCATCATTCTCCCCCTCGCTCTCATGAAACATCTTGGTAAGACCCGAAACTAAGGACCTTCTCCAAACACGTATAGAGTTGTCATGGCTAATCTGCAATGGGCCAGATTTATCAAACTGAAATAAGGATCTCTACTGTCCAGCACAACCAAATTAAGTGAAAGAAAGAATCTGATTGGTACCAGTAGACTATTCTCCTTCCAGGCACTTTCATAAAGAATTCCATGTGTAGTTGTATTGAGATCAGTTCTTCATATAAAACCTGTATGTGCTATTCTATATCTGGTGTACAGACTATGCTGGGTGTTTTATCCGGTGTACAGACTATGCTGGGTGTTTTATCCGGTGTACAGTCTGTGCTGGGTGTTCTATCCGGTGTACAGTCTGTGCTGGGTGTTCTATCCGGTGTACAGTCTGTGCTGGGTGTTCTATCCGGTGTACAGTCTGTGCTGGGTGTTCTATCCGGTGTACAGTCTGTGCTGGGTGTTCTATCCGGTGTACAGTCTGTGCTGGGTGTTCTATCCGGTGTACAGTCTGTGCTGGGTGTTCTATCCGGTGTACAGTCTGTGCTGGGTGTTCTATCCGGTGTACAGTCTGTGCTGGGTGTTCTATCCGGTGTACAGTCTGTGCTGGGTGTTCTATCCAGTGTACAGTCTGTGCTGGGTGTTATATATCATGTGCACAGTTTCTGTTGGGTGTTATATCTGATGCACAGTCTGTGTTGGGTGTTCTATCTGGTGCACAGTCTCTGTTGGGTGTTATAGCTGGTGCACAGTCTCTGTTGGGTGTTATAGCTGGTGCACAGTCTGTGTTGGGTGTTATATCTGGTGCACAGTCTCTGTTGGGTGTTATATCTGGTGCACAGTCTCTGTTGGGTGTTATATCTGGTGCACAGTCTCTGTTGGGTGTTATATCTGGTGCACAGTCTCTGTTGGGGGTTATATCTGGTGCACAGTCTCTGTTGGGTGTTCTATCTGGTGCACAGTCTCTGTTGGGTGTTATATCTGGTGCACAATAAAAGGTAAAAAAGCTGCGCTGAAAACTAATAATAAATAAGAATATAATAAATAATTAATCCATATATCCCAATATTAAGTATAGTAAAAATACTAAACTAACATACATAAATTAGAGCAATGAACCACTATACAGGTTCTCTGAATGTCCCGTAAAGTCCTGAGATGTAACTGAACAAGTGCTTCACAAAAATGTATAATCCACAGTATAAGTTGGATGATGATTTCTCAGCCCTCTATAGTGACACCACACACACGACACCCAAGAAGATGTAACAGGGTACAACAGGAAAGATCCTCCACCAATAATAATGCTGCCGCTTACCAGCTAGCTAGATCTCTTGTTTAAGGAGATCACATATGCCTGTGGCTTATCCCCCAGCCCGGGTCTCTGTATACAGATAGCAAGATGTTTTACCGATGCTCCACTCAAAAAAACAGCAAGATTTTTCCAAATGGCCAGGATAACAGGATGCTTCCAAATATTCACCTCAAGGTATCCACAGCGTAACTGATATACACTCTGTGGAAATGCTCCCTCAAACATTGCCGAATCTTGCTCGCGAGCTAGATTCGGGGGAGCATTTCCTCAGCGTGTAAATCAGTTACGCTGTGGATACCTTGAGGTGAATATTTGGAAACATCCTGTTATCCTGGGCATTTGGAAAAATCTTGCTGTTTTTTTGAGTGGAGCATCGGGAAACATCTTGCTACCCTCCCACAGCTCTGCTCTGTGCACAAGTTATGTACAGCATAGTGATGATGTCTCTGACACATTTAAGATTAGTATGTTTTTTTTTTTTAATCATACTTACCTAGGTGGAAGCAGTATTGCTCCAATGCTGCCTCTGTCCCCCGATGGCTCTAAGACTGAGAACCGAGTGATCTAACACCACTGATTACTCAGTTCTCTGAGCTCTGTGAGCAGAGAGCTGGTCACCGCTGTCTGCTCTGCTAATTGGAGCGCTGAGCTGTGGCGGGGCTAGGAGCGGCTGGCCCAGGCTCCTGGGTGGATCCCGACCATATGGTCGCGATCTTTCCCCAGCCTGGACTGGCTCTGTGACATCAGCCAACAGAGGGCTTCAGCCTGCTGTCAGCTGAAAACAGGTCACATGAGTGCGGAACAAACTGCACTCCTGTGATTCATAGGAGAAGTATTGCCAAATGTGCTTTGGCTAAATTTCTCCTTCAATACCTTGGTATGCAAAGACATTTGATGTACACAGCGGACTCCTATCATTGGTGGATATTGGGGAACATATTTAAATGAAACATTTTGTTCCCGAAGTTCTGCTTAAAGTGTGTGACTAAATCCTCATGTGGGTAATCTCTCTATCTCTTTCAGGTTATCTGGGCTATACTAGTGGCTTCTCTCTAAGCTGTATGGTCTTCTTCTTGTGTGCGGTAAGCTTAAATATTTGACTTTGCAGTTCTAGTAATTCTCGAAATATAGTATTTTATAATTTCCTAAACTTCCACATCAGTTCTTTTGGTCCCATCCAGGAGTCTTGGGGCAATTCTAAGGAGCCATGGAGCGTGGTCTTTTACTGACAGCTATAGAAATGCCTTGAAAAAATGTTTTCCTCCTTTATTAGTGTGTTTATTGATGATATTCAATTATGAGAATTTCTCCTAATCAATAAGAACCAGGGCTTTTTTTTCTCAGGGAATAGGTACAGGAACTCCACCCTTCCGATTCACCCTTTGTCTCCGCCCCCTACCCGTCTCTGAGCACCATCCCTTGGTTCCACCACCTGCCCACCTCCCAATACAGCACTTTTCAGAGAATACAGAACCAAGTATTTTGTGCTGCTCAGTAATTTCTATGAAATTTGTTAATGAAAACAAGAAAGATAATAAAACAGATCCCTTGGACTCCACCCCAGCAACAATAGACTCCACCCCAGCAACAATAGACTCCACCCCAGCAACAATAGACTCCACCCCAGCAACAATAGACTCCACCCCACAAACAAAGGACCCCCCCAGAAACAACAGATTCCCCACACAATAAATTACTTTCCCCCAGCAACAATGGACCCCCCACAACAAAGTACCATCCCAGCAACAATGGACCCCCCACATCAAAAGTACCATCATCCCAGCAACATTGGACCCCCCGCAACAATAGACCCTCCAGCAGCCAGCAACAATAGATCTCTCCCTCAACAGTAGATCCCACCCAGCAACAATTGACCCCCCAGCAAGATAAGACCCCCCCCCCACCAGCAACAGTAGACTTACCCAGCAACAATAGACCCACCACACAAAAACAGATCCCCACCAGTGATAATAGATACCCCAACAGCCAGCAACAATAGACTTTCCAGCACCCCTTGCCAGTACATACATTCAGTGCTGGAGGTGCCGGAACTGCGTTCCCCCACGTTCCCGCTGCAAAAAAAGCCCTGATAAGAACTAATCTCCAGACAGATGTTGTAACCATTATTTTTTTGGATATACATACATTAGGTATTGGCCATTGCCATTATCTGCAGACAAAGTGATCAAGAGGAAAGGATCCCACTTTTTACTCTGTCACACTGGAGTTTCTATTGGATTCTAGATGAGATAAGAAACCTTTAAATTACCCCAACTTTTTAAGAAAACTTATTTTTTTAATTTATATTAGGGCAGGATATGCATATGTTGCCATGTAACAGTCAACAGGACAATGCAAAGCTGTTTTACCGGCAATAACTGCTATATAGACGGGCAAAGCAAAGTACCCTATTACAAGATAGTAGATGATCAGGCCCAGATCTAGGGGGGTGCTGGGGTGGGCGATGTCCCTCACAGATTTTAGTTGTGTATCCACTGATCTGTGAGCTAGTCTGATAAGGACAATTGATATAAAAGGGCATCCTGATGAGGAACATTTGTTTTAAGGGAGGACTATGATGGAAGGGGCACTTAAAAGGGGACAAATCTCTGATAGGGACAGTTGATATAAGTGGCACTCAGAGAGGGATAGTTGATGTAGGTGGCACTCAAGATGGCCAATTGATGTAAGGGGGAACTCTTATGCCCCGTACACACCGTCGGATTTTCCGACGGAAAATGTCCTATCGGACCAGGTGGTCGGAAATTCTGACCGTGTGTGGGCTCCATCGGACTTTTAAGTTTGAGATCCTGCTCTCAAATTTTCCCACAACAAAGTCCTATCGGACTTTTTCCGATCGTGTGTAGCGAATTCCAACGGACAAAGTGCCACGCATGCTCAGGTCACATTACAAGACCAAAGCTATTGGCTACTAGCCTCTACGTAGTCCCGTCGTACGCAACGAACGCCACCACGTTAAGGATGATCGGATTTTCTGACAACTTTGTCCGACCGTGTATATGCAACACCAGTCGGACAAAATCCGTCGGAAAAAGGGGGCAATCTAATGCTGACATTTGATGTAAGGGGGCACTCTGATGAGGGATTCTGATGTAAGGAGGGACACTGTTGGGGACATCTGATATGTTTAATGTTTAATCATCCTAATCCACTGACGGCTTAATAAATACTGACCTTGCCTCAGCACTACCTGTCAGATGTGATTTCCGAGTTCTAACTTACGTGACTGTCACTCTATTGTCATTATGCCCCCTGGCTTTTTTTTCTTTACTGCACCCCCAGATCAATTAAGCTAGATCCTGCCTGTAGCTGATTCTAATAACAGTTAATACTCAAGGAAAATGAAGGCAAAGTAATATGCAATTAGGACTTTGAAACCAAAATAGGGGTGATTGTCAGGTGTGGCTACAAAGTGTACGGATTCGCAGACATCGTTATTCACGGGTTAGAATGCTGAACCCCTGCTTGGATCCCATCACAGTGCACATTTAAAGTGTATGTAATGCCTAGCAATGAATGTCTCTCATTTGCTTCTTTTTAATCATTCAAGTATACCATTTAAAGTGTATTCTTTCTGTTCTAAAAATGCAAAAAAATAAATACCTGGAGATTCTGCCAGAAATCTAGTGAGTTCTTAACTTCCTGTACATTGTGCCTGTGCTGCACTGTTATCAGTGTTAAAAGCCTTGCTCAATTATCTCTGTAGACTACAGAACACCCCCACTGCATGTTATGGAGATGAGATCAGACAGGTGTTCTGAAGTCCTAACAATCTTCCTGTTGTAAGGTGACAATGCTGCTATTTCACAGATACAGTATCAGTGGGAGTAGACAACTTCTCATGCTTGGTGGTCAGTGGGAGTGAAAAAACGGCATAGCACCTGTGGTCAGTAGGAGGAAGAATAGCCACCCATCATTGGCATCAGTGGAAGGAATAATGCCCCAATGTTGGTGTCAGTGGGAGGAGTATGACCCATTGTTGGTATCAGAGGAAGGAATAGTGCCCCATCTGTGGTGTCAGTAGAAGTAATAACACTCCGTTGTTTTTGTCAGTGGGAAGAATAGTGCCCCATCGTTGGTGTCAGTAGAAGTGCCCCATCTGTGGTGTCAGTAGAAGGAACAGTGCCCCATTGTTGTTGTCAATGGGAGGAATAGTGTCCCATTGTTGTTGTCAATGGGAGGAATCGTGCACCATTGTTGTCAATGGGAGGAATCGCGCCCCATTGTTGTTGTCAATGGGAGGAATCGCGCCCCATTGTTGTTGTCAATGGGAGGAATCGCGCCCCATTGTTGTTGTCAATGGGAGGAATCGCGCCCCATTGTTGTTGTCAATGGGAGGAATCGCGCCCCATTGATGTTGTCAATGGGAGGAATCGCGCCCCATTGTTGTTGTCAATGGGAGGAATCGCGCCCCATTGTTGTTGTCAATGGGAGGAATCGCTCCCCATTGTTGTCAATGGGAGGAATCGCGCCCCATTGTTGTTGTCAATGAGAGGAATAGCACCCCATTGTTGTCAGTGGGAGGAATAGTACCTCATCGTTTATATCAGTGGAAGGTATTATGCCCTTTCATTGGTGTCAGTGGTAGGATTAGTGGCTCGTATCAGTGGGAGGAACAGTGTCGCAAGGGCTGGGTAAGGTCAAGCAAAAGGCCGCAGTTTGGAGACCACTGTTGTAGACTAAGGTGTAGTTGGCCAAAACCAACTCCAAAAAAAATCCAACAATTGCCTCTTATGCCTCTGGATTATGAAATGTGGATCACATTTCCTGGATTTTAGCCCTTTGTCTTCATGTCTATTGATATCTCCTCTTTGTGTCCTCCGATTATCCTGTTTAGGTCATATACAAGAAGTCTCTAATACCTTGTCCCCTGAGCAACTCAACAACCACAGAGCATAACCTTTACACCAATGGCTACAATACTTCTACTGTCACAGGGGAGGCGTGCACAGCTAAGATGTTTAATATCAACACTCAGGTATGTCTGTTTAGTTTTACCACCCCCTGCTAGTTTCATCAATGACTGAACAATCAGTACTATAGGCAAGAAGAAACAAGATCCCAGTTTAGAAAGGTCGATGAATTTTCACTAGCTTTAGTTGGTTTACTGTAATTTGGTATCAACTGCAGCTGAAACAGTTAGTTTTGCTTTTGGTAGTGAAGGAAAGGACAAGAGTCTCTGATAGGTTTTGTTGCTGGCTGTGTTGATATAGGGAAGGTTTACCCTTATTTCCTGTTAGGACAGGAAGTACTCGGTAATGTCTATGAAGAGGACACAGGTTGACACAAAGACATTTTTAGTAGAGTGTGGAAACTTTTGAAATCGTTTTTTTAGCTATCCTTTCCTTCCTGTCCCTGTGACAACTACTTCCCTATTTTCTGTACAGGAAACAAGGGTATATGTACCCAATGGGCTCACATCAGAAACAAAGTTTAATTATTTCCACTCCTATCCTTAAAGTGGAAGTAAACCCCCCTATCGTTTTCAGCCAAGGAAGCTGCCATCTTTGCCTCTGTTTAATCTTCAACTGCCACAGTGCTGCACATGTGATCCGTTATGACACCAGCCATTGGATGGTTTGACTGTTTGGTTGACAGCACAACCAATGTGCAGTTAGCATTCACGGCATGCCTTTTTTTTTTTTAGACTGTTAAATCGATGGGTTTACTTCCGCTTTAACAAATGGTTGGAGTTAATGGACCAATCAATAAAAGTCACACTTCACAAAAATAAGTAAAAACAGAACTAACTTTATTTTTTTCTTGCTGAGGCTCCATGCACACTAGCAACTTAAAAACCGACAAAAAATGCTAATATTAAGCATTTTCTGATGACCTTTAGCAGTGTTTTTTTGCAGTGTTTTGGTAAGGAGCAGGCAGCCACCGGCGTCCTTGAAAACCAGTGACTAGCTGGTTGCTAAGGAGTGGGACAGCAAGCCGGCCACCATGTCCTTAACAACAGATGATGCATCAGCTGCGTATCTTGAGCACTGGATAAGTGGCCCTGATTGCTTTTACTTATCAGAGGGGAATGCTGAATGTAAACTAAAGAAATGCCGGAAATTCACACTTGAGAAAAAAACAGCGTGTGCCCCCCCAATCCAAACCCTTGGTTCTGGAATGGGTTTTGAGGGCAACCCCACACCAAAATGTAAAAAAAAAAAAATGGTGTGGGGGCTATACTGAGGGCATGTGGCTTGGTATGGTTCAGGAGGGTGGGGGGCGCTCGCTTGTCTTCCCCCCCCCTTTCCTGGCCTTCCAGGCTGCATGCTCGGATAAGAGTTTGGTATGAATTTTGGGGGGGGGGGGGGCACACTCCATTTTTTATTTTGGTGTAGGGGTTCCCCTCAAAATCCATACCAGACCAGCCCCCACGCTTTTTTTTTTTTTCTCAAGTAATTTCCGGCAATTCTTTTATTTACATTCAGCTGTCAGCTAGCAGATGGACATTTAATATTGTTTTGCTATATATTTTTTGGTGTCTAGTTTCTTATAACATTGTGGATGTCATTAGAGACTTTAGAGAGCCTGTTGTTTTCAGTCATTTAAACATGCAGTAAGATAAGAGGACCCATGGGGAACAACCATTGTATGGTGCTACAAAGCAAGTGGCAGAGGCTGTATATGTAAAGAGATGATGATGGCCCTTATCAAAGTATACACTTTGCACACAAACACGTGTTGTTTTTTTTTTAACATCATACTGATATGATTATTAACATAAAACCAATATCCTTGTAGACACTAGTTTCCCAAAGTAAGTCAATTTTTCTATATTTTTTTCAGACTGCATATGCCATCCCCATCGTCGCTTTTGCTTTTGTTTGCCACCCTGAAGTTCTGCCCATATACACTGAGCTCCGCAGGTAGGTAGCTGGGGTAAAGTGACAATGTGTTGGTCTAATGTGATACACCACACCAATGGCGCAACTTCTTTACACACACCACAACAGCACTCTGTGAGGTTATCTGAGTAAGGCTTCATTCACACTTGTATGATTCCAAAGTCCTGTGACATCTTTGCTGCAACTTTGATGCAATTTTGGATGGGTGCGACTTGGATGCGACTTTGGCTTTGACCAACAATAATGGAAAACTGTTGCACAACTGTCGCATGTAGAACATCTCGTTGCGACTTTTGAAGGTTTACATTGCAGTCTATGGCGAGTTGCATGAAAGTCAGACCAAAGTAGTGCAGGAACATTGTAACTTTTTTTTTGTTTGTTTCAGAAAGATTTTATTACATATTTCAAGAAATATACAACACAGTGTAACAATACAACAATGTAACAAATTGGGTAACAGGTTCCATTTAAAGTGTTTCAAGTATTAGTTTACATGTTCGGAGTATAGTAATTATCTAGAAAATACTTTCAAAGGTTCATAAGTTCCATATGTATCCTATTTGCATCAAACAAAAAAAAAATTGCTCAATTCTCTAGGGTATATGTGTGCTCCTCGGTTCAGTATCATTGTTGCAACTTTTAAGTTGCATATATTTGAGCGGATGTCATTGAAAAAAGATGGTGTGCGACTATAGTCCAAAGTTGCATGACAAGTCGCACAAGTGTGAATGGAGCCTAAGCAATGCAAAGAGCGAGAGTGTGTGGGATTCCCTGGTCAGAATTCAGCTGTATTCACTGTTGAAATGCAATTCACTGTGAACTGTCTTATTGCCAGCATATTGGTATTTCTGTTCAGCCAGTTTTCTAATCCAGGAATTTCTGTCTGGCAGCACAGCCAGTCCTTGACTTCACTTTTTTAGTGTACTTAAAGGGTAACTCCACTTTTGTTGAGGAAAAAAACATTCCACTCTGGGTGATCTATGTAAATTGCAAGGATTTTAACAAACTCTGTTGCAGATTCCTACCTTTTGTTATTCTGAAGAAATAGCGGTTTGTTTGTCTGTGTCCATGAGCAATGTGAATGGGAGTGACAATAAAATTATCAGCTGCTGCATTTGTAGGGTTCTAATGAGGAAAGTGGCAGGGTCTGCATCCCTTTATATCAGGCGTTTTTTTTTTTTCTGCCATGAAAGTATAGTTGCCCTGTAACCTTGACGCCAACCGCACGCATATATGCGGGCCACTTGGCGGGTGGGCCTTAATGCTACTTACACTACCAGCATGGTATCCGGCTGGTACAGCCAATCACATCGGTCACATGACACGAATGCTCACCTCCACCTCCTGGCTTTTAAAACCTTTAAAGGGCAGAGAAAGGGTTAAAAATGACTTATGGTAATATTAAAGGTTAAATAATTTTTTTCTATAAGTAACGAATATTTTAATAATTACCTGCTCTGTGTAATGGTTTTACACAGAGCGGCCTCGATCCTCCTCCTCTCGGGTCCCCCGCCGGTGCTCTTGGTTCCTTTTCTTCCCGCTTGCTATGGGGGCACTCATGCATGCTCACTCCCGAGCCCCATAAGGCACACAAAACTTGGCTCAGCCTGCCCCTCTCTCTCTCGTCGTTGGCTCACTGGCTGTGATTGGCAATGGCTGTCGCTGCTGTGTCTCAGCCAATGTGGAGGGAGAAACCCGGGAGAGCATCCGCTCTCGTGCACATCACTGGATCGCAAGCAGGCTCTGGAAAGTAAGGGGGGGGGACTTCAGGGGGAGCTGCATACTGAAGGCTTTTTTACTTTCATGCAACCACTTTAACCACTTGCCGACCAAGGACGTCATATGACGTGCTTGACTTTGAGTGGTGATATCTGAATGATGCAGCTATTGGCATCATTCAGATATCATTCTTTCCGGCTGGCGATTCTGTGCACCATAAGAATGATCATAGCGGCAGTTCCGCCGCCTGATCGTTCTTATAGGCAGCGGGAGGGGACGTCCCCCCCCTCCCGCCGCCATCCGGTGCTTCTCCGGGCTCTCCCGTGCCATCGGGGGCCCGGAGAAAGAATCGCTCGCCGCCGGATGACGAGCATAGAGATTTCCGGTGACCAGGTGGTCACCAGTCATCTCTATGACCGTCGGAGGCCCGGGCGCGACGTTATGACGTCACGCCCGGTACCCGGAAGTAAACAAAGCCGCGATCGCGGCTGTCAGCATGAGATCGGTAAAAAATGTTTTACCGATCTCATGCTTTCCAGCCTGGAGGAGAGATGTGGGGTCTTATTGACCCCACATCTCTCCATAAAGAGGACCTGTCACATACATTCCTATTACAAGGGATGTTTACATTCCTTGTAATAGGAATAAAAGTGATCCAAACATTTTTTTTTAAAAGTGTAAAAATAAAAAAAATTAAGTAAAATAAAAAAAAATAAATAAAAAAAAAAAATTAAGACGCCCCTGTCCCCTGTAGCTCGCGATCAGAAGCTAACGCACACGCAAGTCCCGCCCGCATATGTAAACCCTGCTCAAACCACACATGTGAGGTATCGCCGCGTGCGTTAGAGAGCGTGCAACAATTCTAGCACTAGACCTCCTCTGTAACTCTAAACTGGTAACCAGTAAAAAATATTAAAGCGTCGCCTATGGAGATTATTAAGTACCGAAGTTTGGCGCCATTCCACGGTTGTGCACAATTTTAAAGCGTGACATGTTCGGTATCTATTTACTCGGCGTAACATCATCTTTCATATTATATAAAAAAAATTGGGCTAACTTTACTGTTTTGTTATTTTTTAGTTCATGAAACCGTTTTTTTCCCAAAAAAAAGGCGTTTGAAAAATTATTGCGCAAATACCGTGTGAGATAAAAAGTTGCAATGACCGCCATTTTATTCCCTAGGGTGTCTGCTAAAAAAAACGTACTCAATGTTTGGGGGTTCTGAGTAATTTTTCTAGCAAAAAAATGATGATGTTTACATGAAGGAAAATAGGCCAAAATAGGCCGGGTAAGCAAGTGGTTAAATAGTGTTTTCAGTTTGTGGTGCTCAGATACAGTTGAGTTCCACTTTAAGAGCCCTTACTTAGCTAATCCTCCACTCCGCTGGCAGACAGCGCTCCCCCACACTCCAGCAGTGGTCTGTCCCTCTGTGTCTAAGAACTAAGATCCCTGCAATGGTCTTGATGACATCAATGGACCTTAGACCATCAGCGTGCAGGGGAGAAGAGGCTACAGGGACCAGTCTAGGGAGCAGAAGATAAGAGAAGACTTTTAGTTTACCCGGAGTTCAACTTTAATTCTTAGATGGAGCCATTCAATAAAGCAAGTCAACTCATTTAATTTCTGTGTATAAATTCCAACTTTTTACAACAAAGAAGCAAAAGAGACAGGGGAAAAAAGTGAAAAGGAACCTAACTAAAACTAAGAGCATAAAATATTATTAAGAGGCTATATTTAATATGTAATTATCTTTAAAAAAAAACACACACATACATATTTTTTTTTTTTACATTAGTTTTGGTCTTAAAAAATAAAGACAGAAATATATACAAAACCCCTATTTATATTCTTTAAACTTAATTTAATAAAGAGTTTGATGTATACCTACAAAGGGATGCTGGGTATTTTTTATTATTTTTTAAGATTTACAAATAGATGAAAGGGCTGTGATTGTGCACTCTGCTGGTTGCTGGGGAAACAAGATTTATACAGGGTTGAGCTGTCTTTGTACACCTTTACCTACTGCTAGAGGGCATGCATATATTTGGAAAGAAATTGGATGCATCAAAAATCGCCCTGGGGTATTTCCTGTGAAGCTGTACAAACCCGTGTCTTTGTGCTTTATTCGTGTGATGTTGCATCGTATTTTTTATGCGCGGTTGGCATTTTATGTAGTGTGTCAACCCAGGAAACGAGAACCATGTCTTTGCAAATGCACTTTTATACATGTTTGCTTCTGCCTTTGAAGCTTTTTTTTTTGTGCATTTTGAGATTGCCAAGAAAACTCAAAACAAGCACAAAGAAGGGGTCAGCTCATGTTAGTGTTATATTAAATGTACAGGGAATGTACAATAGTTGTATACATAGCTTTATGGTCAGGACTAAAAGCATACAATTTAAAAAAAAATGTAATGTTTCTATTTATTTTTTTTTGTAGTCAGGTATATACACAATGTTGCAAATTAATAGTTTGTATTAGATTTTTTTAAGCTATGCCAGCAGGTGGAGCTCTAGGATCCTTTTTGTTTATTTATCTTTATCTCTATTTGACCCATCATAAAAAAAATTTATTTACAAAGCTCAATAGCCCAAGCTAAAATTTACAGTGGTTGTAAAGCCAGACGTTTTTTTTTATCTCCATGCATTCTATGCATTAAGAAAAAGTCTTCTGTGTGCAGCAGCTCCCCTAAGCACCCCTAATACTTACCTGAGCCCCATCTAGATCCAGTGATGTCCACCAGTGTCTCAGCCATCTGAGATTCTCCCTCCCTGATTGACTGAGACACAGCAGCAGCACCATTGGCTGCCGCTGCTTTCGATAGAAGTCAGCTAGCCAATCAGGAGAGAGAGGGGAGGGGCGGGGCTGGGATTGGGGCTCCGTGTCTGAATGGACACAGGGAGCTGTGGCTCAGCTCACGCCATAGCAAGCTGCTTGCTGTGGGGGTACTCAACAGGAGGGAGGGGCCAGGATCACAAAAGAGGGACACGAGAAGAGGAGGATCTGGGCTGCTCTGTGCAAATCCACTACACAGAGCAGATAAGTAGAACAATCACTTTAAACATACAAATGATACAGTGAGAGCAACGACTCCATGCATACTAGCGATGAGGAGCTTTCTGATCATGTGACCACTGTGACAGCCAATCACATTGGTCACATGACCCGAATATACGCCTCCCGGCTTTGAGAACCCTTAAAAGTGATATTTAAAGGTTACATTTTTTATTTTTTTAAAATAACAAACATCTTATACTTGCCTACTCTGTGCAGTGGTTTTGCACAGAGCAGCCCTGATCTTCCTCTCGGGTCCTCTGCCGGCGCTCTTCACTGCTCCTCTTCTCTGAGTGCCCCTATAGCAAAGAGAAGAGACAGGCGCACAGCTCTGCACAGTGGAACTGTAGAGTGGATAACGGAAGGCATACGGGTGCTCAGGCTCAGATGTTCTCTCATCCACCAATTAGAACACCAACAAATGAAAAAGACAGCAACTTCAAAAATCCTTCTGAATCCTTTTTTGATACATGACCATGAGTAAAAGCAAATGGCTAACGCGTTTCGGGCAGTAAGCCTTGATTTAAACATACAAATAAAAACAGTGAGAGCAATGACTCCTGCATTATCGGATAGCTCTGTCCAAAGTTTTTACAAGAGCTAGCCTCCTGAAAGATGATTAATGCGGTATTGTCTCTCTAGCAAGCCCATACTGCTCTAAGAATCCTTTGTCACGAAAAGCAATGGTAAGCAATACTTATATTATTTAAAAAAATTGCAAGCTAGAAAAAAAATGTTGTTTTCTCTTAGAAGGGATTTCGAGACGAATCAAAATTCTTTGCTTGTCTCTGAAGAAGTTAACTCACAGACTGCATAACTGTTCCGGCATAGTGAAGGTGGAAGAAAAGCCTCACTACTTATTCTTAAAAATGTTCCCTGTCCTCTTCTCCTACTTATTCTGCCTAACCTGTATAAATAAAAATATGTGTACTTACCTATTTTTAATCTGCTCCAGTGCGGATAAAAATAGGTAGGTATACAGAATTTTTTTTTATACAGGTTGTGCAGGATAGGTAGGTGGAGGGCAGAGGGAACATTTTTAAAAATAGTCAGACTTGGGATAATTTTACAGTTGAAGTTGCATCTATGCAGTTTACCTACAAGGGAGTCCATATAATTGGTGTAATGGTAGCTTCTATCAAAGGCTTCTGATAGGAATACTGCTTTTTAAAAGATTCCCGTTAATGCTGAAAAAATGAGGGCTGCAATTTGACTGGTTGCTGTGGTTAACCATGCAGTTTGTATTTCAAGATTTTTGACAGCTTGTGCCTCAGTCCCTACTTGTAAGCCATCTTGCGCCCTCTGCTGGACAGTGTTTGTTTTTTTATTTCGTTTTTTTGTTTTGTTTTTTTACACGGATAGCTGACAATAGCACTGTAGCTGAAGAAAATCACTTATGAAATGCTTGTATAATTTTGCATAGATAAACACTATACATAGGGCAAAATGTTATATACATACATACATACATACATACATCCATGTTTGTTTCTTTCCCCCATCCAGAGCTACCAAGTCCCGGATGCAGAATGTGGCCAACGTATCCATCCTTGCCATGTTCGTCATGTACCTGTTGACTGCAGTTTTTGGCTACTTGACTTTTTATGGTGAGCATCCATTTATGGTTGACTGGGTCAAGGGTGGTGGATGTAGTGACCGGTTTAAGACAACCTCCTCAAAAGAAATTACACAGCTTGTGTCATTGAAAAAGTCAAAGAAAATGCTTTGTCAGAAGAGAATGATATTAAAAAAGTAGCCTGATTTAAGCAGGCTCTCCACAGTGCTTATGTATGGGACTTCTGCTTCTTTTTATATGACTCTGCACTGTGTGCAGATTTGTCTTCTGAGAACTAGAGAAGACGGCGCTGAGATCTGCGTAACCCTCAGCCTAAATTCTCATTGGCTTTATGTTAAAGGGGAATTAAAGTGTTTGTAAACCTAAAAAAATAACAAAAATCATTGCACTGTATCTTTAATGTATTTGTACTTGAGTTTTCATATTGCTTTTGTTATTAGTACTTGCTGTTCTTCTCCATTACATGGTTGGCCCTGCTTTTGCCCCTCCTCCTGATAGTAAACTGGCCACGCTTAGCTTGGCAGCTGACCCATGCTAGTGTGGTCAGTTTATATCCTCTGTCATCCCACACTTAGATGCAGACACACTGTGCAATCACAGAGCATGCCTGTATCTTCTGAGGTGTAAACCACGCCCACCACGCCCTCCCCGCCCATCACTCCGGCCTTGACTGACAGCGGCTTCTCCTCCAGCCACTCCTCCTCTACTCTTTGTGAAGCTTCCTTTCAGAATGTAGCATATGCATGCTCTAGCAGGCAGAATGTAAATGAAGACTTCAGAAAACAACATTGGTATGTTTGATTAAAGGGTTGGTTCACCTTTAGGGACATTCTTCCACAACCCCACCCCATGCACTGCAGCATCCCAAGCATATTACAATGCACTCTTGAGCTTATTAAAAAAAAAAAAAAGTGCTCCTATTTTCAATCCAACTCCAAGTAGGTCCCCCCCCCCCCCCTCCTTCACCCTGCCTAAATGGTATAACTTTACCAGCACACTCCCAACACAGAAGATACAAGTACCATGGTTTGTTTATAGACTGCACATGTGCAGTGCATGATTCTGTAGTCACAGCCGCTGGGCTCAGAAAAGGAGAGATTGTGCACTGCATGGTCTTTGAACGAGCCAGCACACTTAATCCTTTGGTGTAGGAAGCTCACTTGTAATGTCCTTCCATTTAGGCAGGACGAGGATGGTATCCCTAAAAGTGAACTAACCCTTTAAAGTGGTTGCAAACCCTTAAACCTGGTACACGCTATCATTTCTTTTTTGTACAACCCAGCAGGTTGAATGAACAAAAACTGATAGCTCAGAGCCGCTGTACTAACGACCCAATGTTAGTACAGTGATCTCCCCTGCGGAGCTATTGTGTTCTAACAGGGGGACGGCCTCCCGACAGAACACTCTGATCAGGAGCCAGACGGCTACTGCTTCTCCAGCATGCTCGTCCAACAGGAGCTGGCCCAGCTGCCACGCACATTTTATTTATTTTTTTATTACTGGCTGATGTCGCCTGACATTTGGCCCGTGTGTACTTGTAATGCATTGCGTCTATCTATTAAGTTCTAGTGGTAAAACCAAGAAAACTTAGATTTCTGAAGTGTATCAATGCTTTACTAAACAGGGAAAAATCTGCACATATGAACTGTAGGATGAACAATACAACACAACTTATAGCTTACAAAATATATGCCTACACATAAGCATGTACAATTTGTACACTTTAAGTAAACTAAACAATTACTCAACTTAGGGGTCAAGATGTCCTCCATGGTCCTTTGCTCAGTCCAACTCACAAAGTTCTCCAGCTTCCGGCAGCCATGTATCCTCTTTTTTCTTCCAACCACCTCTCTCCCCCTGTCCCAAACACATGTATTTTTCAAACACTCCCCAAGCCCCTCCCACCCATTTCCTGCATACACCAACTTGACATCCTGCCTCAGTTAGTTACATATCAACGGAGGGGGAAGGGTCTCTGTAAACATATGCTGTTACTAAATCTAACTCTATATTATTGCAATAAAGTCACTATACAAATGGCCATAGCAACACATTACTAGGCTTTACATATACCCAGTGTAGTGCCTGGCCTCAAGTGATACACAAAGATTAAAACGCATCCTCCTACATAACTTATACCTGTTTATTTGCACTTTGCTCTACATCGCTTCATAATTTACAAAGCTTGTCTGAGCTGTCAGAAAAAAGGTGGGGAGGAGTGGAAGTTACACTGTGCAGAGCTCAGTGAAGAGAGCTCTGAGAGCTGATTGGAGGGACGGGACACACCCACCTTCAGAGCACACAGGAACAGAGCTGAGGCTGTCAATCAGCTGGAAATCCCTCCCCTGTCACCATTTTTCTCTTGGTGTCAGGAAAACTTTTCAGAAGTGGTTCATGAAGATAGAGGAATGAAGCAGCAGACAGAATTCACACTTAGTGCTCTTAATTGAAACAAGTACACATTATAGGGGGATATGCTTTGTTCATACTGCATGTCTGAGGTTTACAACCACTTTAAGGATCTAATAACATTTTTTTAGCAATTTCTAATTTGAGCTTTCATTTGGGAAACTGATAGTTGGTGGGCTTAGATTTTCTTTAAGAAAGATGCGGGAAATAAAGATGCAGGTGAAAATACAGGATGAATACTAGAGGAAAATTAAAGTTGAACTTTGGGCAAATAGTTGAAATACACGTTATCTGCCTTATTAAAAAAAACATTGCCTGTGTTCTATTCTGTTAGGTGATGTGGAATCGGAGATGTTGCACACATACATGACAGTGGACCCTCTTGATAAGCTGATGCTGTGTGTTCGCGTTGCTGTACTGGTGGCCGTCACCCTCACTGTGCCAGTTGTCTTGTTTCCGGTAAGAGAAGCTTTCCTCACTTTTTTTCCTGCTCAGTGTGTCCAACCTTCCTATAACGTATGGCTTTTCCTTTCTCAGATCCGCAGAGCCATCCAGCAGCTAGTCTGTCCAGGACAGGATTTTCGTTGGTGGAGACACATCCTTATTGCCGTGTGCTTGCTTTTCCTGGTCAACTTGCTGGTGATCTTTATTCCAAACATCAAAGATATTTTTGGCGTCATTGGTAAGATACTGTATTCTTACTATAGCGGGTAGTTTCCACCCCATAGAAGGTAAAATGCATGCATTTGTAGTTTAATGATTTAAGGTGAGGTAAAGTATGTATTGTTTTCTCCTGGAAGGGCAACCCTTTGACCCAGTGGAGGTCTGGCAATTTTTAGTTCAAGAGTGGAAAGTAAGGTTAGTGGGGTGAATTGACACCTACAGGGAATGTATATTATAATATCAGTAAGAATTATTGTTGTACTGGGTATTTAAAGTCATTTTTAATGTGAATTTTAGATTTGTACATGCATATGCTTCCAGTTTTTTGTTATTATGCCTATTATGCTTGCGTCTTCCTATCCCTGGGGTTGAATTACTAAAACTGGAGAGTGCAAAATTTGGTGCATCTGTGCATAGTAGCCAACCAGCTTCCAGGGCCTAAAGTTTGCGCCAACATCCTCACCCAACTCACTCACATTGTTCAAAGACCTGCACGTGTTCATTCGCAACCTCACTCTCAAACGTTACTACAACATCAAATCTCAAAAGACACTGGATCGTCCGGCACTCCCCATGCTTATGCAGTCCACTTCTGCAATCAACAATGACAATTCCCTCTAACTCAACATCCTCAAGGAATTATACAATTCAGACAATGATGAGGACGATGAAGATTTATCCCTTTTCACACAACATCTTTACTTTTTACCAAGTAGTTTACTCCGACATACAGAAGTTATGTCAAGATACACAAAAAATCATTCCAATCTCACACCTCATGAAGAATTAGCTTTATAAAAATATATGACCAAAAACCAAGATCTAGTTTTTAAAACCGCGAGCATAGTGGTCCAAAACCGCATTGATTACCTGACCGAAGCCCGCCGCCATCTGTCTGATACCAACACATACAAAAAATTGCGTGGAGATCCACTCCCCAATTTTATAGTAGGAGGTTCAATCACTCACAGGTAAGGCCAAACAAAAGGATATCATTTCCAAAAAGGGGCATGCCTTCTTCAATAAACATTATTTCTCCACTCCATATTTCTACCACATCCCTAAAATTCACAAAAGTACCCAGAATCCTCCAGGTCGGCCCATAGTCTCAGCTATAGATAGTATCACAAGTCCCATCTCACAATACATAGACCAGTTTTTACAACCGTTAGCCACCAGCCTACTTTCCTACACCAGGGACGGGGCACATCTCCTAGAACAGTTAGCCTATTACACCTTGGAGCCCACGTACATGTGGGCATCGCTTGATGTGAATTAATTATATACATCCATCCCGCATGACATAGGCCTCCGAGCTACTGCAAGTTTTTTATCTGCTGACCCCTTACTTAATCCCAGTCAGGCAGAGTTCATATTAGAGGCCATAGAATTCTACCTGACATATAACTACTTTGAGTTTGATCAAGAATTTTACCTCCAAGTTAGAGGCACGGCTATGGGGGCAAATTTTGCCCCCAGCTATGCCAACTTAACCATGGGGTCATGGGAAGCCAATTACATCTGGCTCAACAACCCCTATACCTCCCACATATTTTTTTACGGGAGATATATTGATGATGTCATCGTCATTTGGGATGGCCCAGAATCCCTTTTTTTGGAATTCCTGAAACATTGCAACAGTAACACCTACGGTTTATCATTCACTTCTGAACATGATCCCTCACAACTGGCCTTCTTAGATTTAACATTATTTCATTCAGATGGCCAAATTTTAGCAAAAAACTACACCAAACCCACAGCCGGCAACTCCTTCTTGCATCAGAGTTGTCACCACCCCAGGTGGATTTCAAATATTCCCAAAAGTCAGTTCTGCAGGTTGCGCAGAAACTGTACTAGACAATCAGATTATATTACAGAAGGGTCTCTTCTAAAACAAAAATTTCTAGAAAAATCATTCCCAGCTAATCTCATTGATGAAGCCTTTAAGTTTTACTTATCAGGGCATCCATCAACAGTCAAAAACACAAACGAGCCTGTGACACAACCAGTCAGGTTCGTGACTCAGTTTCACACACAGTACAGAGCCATGGAACACATCCTGCAAAAGCACTGGAGTATTTTTCTCCAAGACCCTCAGCTAAAATCCAGTGTCACTTTGAAACTGAAATTCACATATAGGAAAACCAGGAACATTAAAAGTTGGATTGCACCTAGTAAACTCACAGCCCACCAGGGTTCCACTACCTCTACAACCACCTGTCTTATCCCCTTAGTCGGGATGTAACAGTGCCACAAAAAACTTTGTTTGACTTGCAAACATGTCAACCATGGCCAAAAAGATTTCTCCAACAATGGGAAAACATTCCAGATCAACAGCTTCTACAACTGCTCGACTGAGTTTGTCATTTACTGTCTGAGTTGTCCATGTGGTTTACACTATGTGGGGAGGACAATCCGGGTTTGGGGAACATCGTTGCCTTGTTGAAGCAGGGGATGATACCCACAGCGTTCCACTCCACTTCCTCCAAAAACATGATAAATCCTCAACAGGACTAAAAGTGTGGATTATAGAAACCATTCCTGGTACGTCCCCTCTGGCAGAGCGTTTCAAACGTCTCTGCCAGAGAGAAACGTACTGGATCTACATTCTGGATTCCCTTGCCCCTGGGGGTATGAATGGGAGCATAGATGTGAGCAGCCTAATTTGATGGGCTTCTCTCTCTCAACCTGCTCCACTTAGCCACCGTTTCTCTTCCTTTTTTTTCCCCCTTTTTTTTTCCTCTTCCTTAGAAGCACCCTTTCTAAATCAAACATCAAATATCAAATAACTTACAAAAACTTAATTTTCTCAAGTAATGCAGTCAGCCAAATGTCCCCAACTAGAATAACCCAATAGGATATATACATCGCCACAACACATCATTTCTTATGGTGTGTATACATATATACACACTTTCCACTATCATTATCCCCTGTTGTTCTTCCTTTTCTCTGGGACGGTTGACGACCCCCTTGGGAACATATACACGTATGCACATGAATACAGGTTTATGTGTATGTGCGTGGATGTGGATATATTGCATGCAAAATAATTTTTTACAAATAATTTTTTATGGGGAATTTTTTACAATATACATGCATGGAAAAGAAAATCTTTTTATGATATATTATTTTATATATATATATATATATATATATATATATATATATATATTATATTATATATATTTATTATATATATAATTTTTTTTTTTTTATTATATGTGTATTTTTTGCGTAATTTTTGCGTGTATATACATATATAGAATTTTTACACAATGGCCTAAAAAATGTTTTCCATATATGATGTGCAGGCTGTACATATGTATGTATATGCATTTTTCCACTTACACTACCACCATTCACAATCCCATATATATGTTTTTAATATGAGATGGTTTTAATTAACATATAAAAAGGTTTTTAGCGATTCAGCACACTCACTAACATTATGTTATTAAAATTATTTTATTAATCATCATTTCTTATACAACCAGCTGTTCCTGTTTGCTACAGTCGTAACAGCACATACCAATACATTGCCCCCATTTCAGTAATCTGTGCAACACCTTTGCACTTCCTTCCGTTCTGTACAATGACCATTCCTATTGCTATGTATGTGAATGACGCTTTGTGTCCCCTGCCGGCCACCATCCGAACACAGGAATCGCCGTCCAATCAGAGCTTCCCACTGGCCACATCAACCCAGTCCAATCATTGCCCACGTTAGGCCTGAGGAAGGAGCGCATGCTCCGCAAACGCGTCGCCTATTCGTTGAACCGTCTCCAGCCCCTGGAAGTGACGTAATTCCCCTGGTTGTCGGCGTGCACTCCACCGACCGGAAGGGTCAGCAGTGGATGCCCCAGCCTGACCCAGCAACGATCACTGCTCTCCAGGACACGGAAAACACTCCATGGACATCCGGCTCATTACATTAACCACATGCCTTTGAACACTGTACCTTTGTGAGTACAATAATTTTAAATCCTTGATTACAATTAACATTTCTTACTGCATTTAGAGTGGCGCCTTTGTTTCCATTTCCAGTGCCAACCAGCTTCAAAGTTGTGTCTTTTTTTCTTTTTTCTTTTTTTTTTGTCAAAGCTTAACTACTTCAGCCCCGGACCAATTGGCAGCCAAAGGACCAGGCCCCTTTTTGCGATTCGGCACTGCGTCGCTTTAACTGACAATTGCGCGGTCATGCGACGTGGCTCCCAAACAAAATTGGCGTCCTTTTTTTCCCACAAATAGAGCTTTCTTTTGGTGGTATTTGATCGCCCCTGCGGTTTTTATTTTTTGTGCTATAAACAAAAATAGAGCGACAATTTTGAAAAAAATGCTACATTTTTTGCTTTTTGCTATAATAAATATCCCCAAAAAATGTATAAAAAAAAACATTTTTTTTCCTCAGTTTAGGCCGATACGTATTCTTCTACATATTTTTGGTAACAAAAATCGCAATTAGCTATTATTGATTGGTTTGCACAAAAGTTATAGCGTTTACAAAATAGGGGATAGTTTTATAGCATTTTTATTAATATTTTTTTTTTTTACTAGTAATGGCGGCGATCAACGATTTTTATTGTGACTGCGACATTATGGCGGACACATCGGACATTTTTGACATATTTTTGGGACCATTGTCATTTATACAGCAGTCAATGCTATTTAAATGCATTGATTCCTGTATAAATGACACTGGCAGTGAAAGAGTTCACCACTAGCGGGAGGGGAGGGGTTATGGGCTGTGACGTGTGTGTTTTTTTTACCTTTAGGGGGCGGGGCTGACGTCTGACGTCATTGATCGGCTTTCCCTATGACAGGGAGCAGCCAATCAATGACAGGCAGAGTAGGAAGCACGGGAGAGGTTTGTTTACACAGACCTCTCCCCGTTCTTCAGCTCTGTGACCCGATCGCGGGACACCAGTGGGGATCGGGTCCGCTGGTCCTGCGGGTCGCGACCCACGGCTAGGCTTTTAAAGGACCACGTATCGGTACGTGGTTCTGCCTAGCCGTGCCATTCTGCCGACGTACATCGGCGTTAGGCGGTCGGGAAGCAGTTAATTGAAGAAGCTGACATTAGAAGCTGATTGGCTACCATGCACAGCTGCACCAGATTTTGCATTGTCGAGTTTTGGTAAATCAACCCCCTTTGATAACCTCCCATTACTAGTCTGGCTATCAAATGGACAGAAAACGTGGAGAAATTTTCCCGTTGATTCCTCTTAAAAAATTAATAGGCTAGCATACGTATTTACTCTTCCCAAATCTATCCAAAGTGAAAAAGTTTTGGCTGTTGTGATTTAGTAGTTGGGATTTAATACTTAAAGCACTTGCCTCTTCTTCAATGGTCCAACGTCCCTCACTGGCACTGCCATCTTCGTCCCAATTTCAGATTGTGGCTGTCTCCATTGGATGATGCAGGATGACACCACTCCTGTGCATGTGCAGGAGTGCAGTCATCCCAGCACACAGGCTCAGTGCCAGAATGTACACCAGAGAAGGCGTTGTAGAGGTGCCCTGTGCAGAGATAGGTGTGCTGATTGGGTGACTAATATGTGCATCTGCAGGAGTGCAGCCATGCTATTATTTTATTTCTGTTAAATAGCTGCAAAACAGATTGGCTTTCGGTCATCTGAACTCTTGTCCACACAGCCTTGCTATTGCTGGCAAACACTTGGTTAATGTAGCCGATCAATGTATTTAAGGTGCTGCATCTGAATCAAAAACTACTCTCGGTAACTTTTCCTTTCTCTTACTACAGGAGCCACTTCAGCACCAAGCCTGATTTTCATCCTTCCAAGCATATTCTATATAAGAATTGTTCCTAATGAAAAGGAGCCACTGCTTTCTCGTCCAAAGATTCAGGTCTGTGTGGCCATGTGCCTTGCCTGTATTTGACCTCCTGCCCTCTGCACTACCATTCACTTAATTTATATATCTATAAAAATAGGGTCCACGTTTCATCTGGACCAAGTCAACCTACCAGGTGACATCAAGTCACAGTATATGGAACCAAATCTAGGTTCCTTTTGATCCAGTAACTTGTTCTAGTAGTAGTGGACCATTAACAATGTATGTAGCCTTGTGACTCTTAACCAGTGTAAGAATTTACAAATAAGTCAAAGTGAAATTTGAAAAGTTCTAATTTGCCTACTTGTTCAATTTCAGAGATTCAGACAGTAGTGAGCACATTTGATCAGTATAAAAGTCGTTGCAAAAATAATTTAGAACTAAAAATATAAAATGTATGTTTTGCACACTGCTGTACATCTATACATATTTCTAGCAAACTTTTGCATAAAAACAGGGATTTTTGGTTCACTTATATTGAAATACATTGCCAACATAGTCAGCTGTATCAAAGTGATCTCTCTATAGCCACACCCTACCTTACACTGAAAAATGCCAAATACTTACTCGTATTGCAATATACAGTATGTGAACCAAAAATCCCTGTTTGTATGCAAAAGTTTGCTAGAAAAATGTATGGGTGTATAGAAAGGTGCAGAGGGCTAATGTAGATTTTTCATTGCTAACATGTGGTCTTGCCCCATTTAGCATCTTGAACCACTTAAAGGGTTAGTTCACCTTTTCAGAAAAAAAACACCCTCCCCATCCCCGCTATACTTACCACTGCAGGTGATGAGCTGTCAGTACCCATGAAGCTGATGTAGTCATCCAGGGATTTGAAAACACAGCTCTTCTCCCTCTTCTTTCTGCAGCTCTTCCAGGACCGATCAGAACGATGCTCTATGATGGCGCTGACCAATCCGAATTGCTCTGATCTATCCTGGAAATACTGCAGAAAGAAGAGGGAGAAGAGCGGAAAGGTCAAATTCCTGGACGGCTGCATGGGATTTGATAGTTCATCACCCACAAAAGGTAAGTACAGCGGGGGCCTGGGGGTTGGGGGGGGGGGGTCGTACAGTGTAAGTTCATATTTCATTTTTTGTGAAAACTTTTTCTGAAGCTATACAGCAAATGCTGAGGATAAACATTACAGCTAGGGAACACATACATTTGCACCCTCATTCTAGCCATAGCTAGTTGAATTCAAACTGCTGGACATAACAATATTCTCTATCTCTGTAAGTCAGAATCACAAATACCAACTTTCTGCTAGTAAATGTGTTTTTTTACCCCTACTCTTGTCTTCATTCATGCCACATAACTTGAACTCAGTCTTCTGTTCTTTCCACAGGCTGCCATCTTTGCCGCCTTGGGCTTCGTATTCATGATCATGAGTTTGAGTTTTATCATTGTGGACTGGACGACAACGGGAAAAAGCAACGTCGGGGGCCACTAGCCCCTACTTGGTTCCCCTCTCCCACTGGATAAGGACATTAGGCCAGTTCTCCTGAGACCTGTGTAGGCTCAAACGGACAGGTCTGTTGACCACATCAAGATCAGAATATTGGTTATCGTTGCAGAATTCAGGAGCAGCTGGCCAAGAGGAGAGAGGGGCTCTCAGTCATTGCAGGACAAGATAATGTATGCCAAAAAAGTGCCCCCAGCCCAGAATCGCCTCCCATCCCCCCAGCTGCTGCAAGACGTCACTACAATCACTGTTTTTGTGTTGTTTCCTTCTTCTTTGGTGTCTCGGTAACTGCAGGACCTTGGCTGTCAGTCCTGTACACCAGTCGCTGGGGCATACAGCGGTTTCCCTTGAGAATTCATGCATGCCAGGTCATTTATCCCCTGATCTGTACCGAAATCAACAAATCACAGTGCATCTACCTCACTGACCCTGCAAGGCAAGGGTATCTGTGTGTCGCACTCAGGGGGTTAGGTCATCTCTCTGAGAGAACCACAGCACAAATACACAGCATTATCATGTGCCATGTAGCACCACATAGTGATACAGAGTATCTCCAGGTGTCTGAAAACTGCCTTCACATCCTTCCTTGGTGACTATACATCCTGAAGTAGAATCACTACACTGCCTTTTTTAACAGGTCTGACATGACGTCTCCAAATTACGGTTACAGAAGCCATACAGGTTTTTTTATTGTAAGTGCCCTTGTTATGTGAAGGACTTGAGACAGTTAATGGATTGGCAGCCACCCATCCATAAGGCAGCTGGTTCCATCCAAGAAAGTGATACTCTCTGCCTGACAATCAATCCTCCGTCCCGATCACTGTGAATCCTGTGGGATCGCTACGCCATTTGAATCAATTGGCCTTCCCATGTAACACACTCACACACGTGTTGTGCTCTTGGAGAGCAGCTGAAAATATCTTGGTTTACATGTGTGGCTTGTTAACAGATCGAATATTTTAATAAATTTTAAACAAGTTGTCGGTTTTATTTTTTGTACTCTGTTATAAGGTAATATGCTACCAATGTGTTTTTGTGTGTGTGTGTGTGTTCTTGCCCTCTTTCTTCTTAATCTTTTTTTTTTTTTTTTTTTTGGTGGGCGATATGTAGTGTGTTTCAAGGCCACTCCACCAAAAAATGTATAATTATGTTTTTGGTAGAGAGTCCAGGGCCTAATTCCCTGGCAGAAGTGATGTCTGGGTTTGGTGAGCTTGACCTGGGTTAAAAGGCAATATATTGTCATTTCTACAATCGATTGCAACATACTCAAATTGTAAGGAATCTCTGCATGTATGTACTAAAGGCTCCTTTATGTCAGTCTAAACAGGTTCCAAATCCAGTTTCTTTGTGATGCACAAGTCTCAGAAAGTAAATGAAGAACTTCCTTCATCTTCCCTGACTGAGTCAAATCCTTTCATTTGTATCTCACATGCTCCCCCTCCCAGACAATCTAAAGGCTTCTGAATTAGCAGTGACAATGTTAATAGCCACACCCCTTCAACATTTTTTTCATTCCACTGTAGTGCAAGCATAGGCTCCCTGCGAAGGGCAAATCTGCTCTGAATTCAGGAGCAGTGCAGCATTGTTGCCACGCCATCACGGGAAACTGTTCAATGCGATTTAAGGTCTGGGGAGTTTCCTGACCATGGACCCAAAATTTCAATGTTTTGTTCCCCAAGTCACTTTTATCCTATGGCAAGGTGCGCGATCATGCTGGAAAAGACATTGTTCCACACCAAACTGTTCTTGGCTGGTTGGGAGAAGTTGCTCTCTGAGGATAGAAATAAATATTTATAAATATATATAAAAATGGGGCGCTGGCAATAAAAATACTAAATTATTGCGCAAATAAAATAAAGAATATGGCGCTTACAATTAATTATATAAATAATAAAAGCAATAAAATATAATGGATTAATAATAAAATATGTGGCGCTTGCTTGTGGGAAGGATGCCAATCCTGCGGGAGAGCTCCAAAGGATGGTTTCCAAAAAGCGTCTCGGAGTTAATAACTTCAATCAATAATGTATAGCAGCAAAGTAATAAAACCGTGCTATACCAATAAATCAATAAATAATCGATAAAGTGCATCCAATAGTGAAATAGGTTTCCTGTGCAGAATAAATAATAAAGTGCATCCAAAATGTGGAATAAAAAACTTAATGTGCAAAAAATCACTTTTCATAAATTAGTGAACAAATAATTCATAAAACATAGACAATAATTCATGCAAAAAAAAAAAAAAAAAATGTGCAAAAAAAATATATATATATATATATATATATATATATATATATATATATAAAAAAAATATATATAAGAAATAAGTCCAAGCAATAAATAAACAATAAATATTGCTAAAAATAAATATTGCTAAAAATAAATAGCCAATAAAGTTTGTGCAAAATAAGCAGGTGCAAATGATGCCAAGTAAAAAAGTGCAGCAAAAAAATGTGCAGCGAAAATTGCTGGTATGTGCAGTAATCCAAAGTAAGCCAAAGAATTTAGTGTTTTTATAGAAAAAGTCCTCTGCAATTTCTATGTGTGGCAATTTCAATAGTTAGTGAATCCTCCTGGTAGCAGTACACTCCTTGAAATATCAGTAGTGATCTCCTCCATGCATATTCAGTGTGCCTGTTATAAGTGTTTCCCCCAGCCTCTTACCTCTAGGTAAGGGTTAAACCGCCTTACACTGACACAGCAAGTAGATCTCCTTCTCCTATGAATCATCAAACAGTTATGTCCTCACAGCGCCTCATCTCCTCTCCAAATTGTCACTCAGCATGGGGGCAGAAAGAGGGAAGGAGGGACTCCATTGTGTAGCAGTTTAAAACAATTTTTATTAAGATCAACAGTAACACTTACAGTTTGAGATGCAAACAATCAGCAGTGCATAAGAACGTGTGCGATCCCGGCCGAGACCGCACACAGCGTCAACTGACTCTGATTCTCCTGACGCGTTGCGTCGTGCCCACGTGACTTTTTCAAAGGATATTCCAAAGTATTCCAGTGCAGCATTGTTGCCACGCCATCACGGGAAACTGTTCAATGCGATTTAAGGTCTGGGGAGTTTCCTGAACATGGACCCAAAATTTCAATGTTTTGTTCCCCAAGCCACTTGGTTATCACTTTTACCCTATAGCAAGGTGCGCGATCATGCTGGAAAAGACATTGTTCCACACCAAACTGTTCTTGGATGGTTGGGAGAAGTTGCTCTCTGAGGATGTTTTTGTACCATTCTTTATTCATGGCTGTCTTCTTAGGCAAAATTGTGAATAAGCCCACAACCCCACACATGAATGGTCTCGGGATGCTTTAGACCCCTTTCATACTGGGGCATTTTTCATGCACTTTTGGGCTAAAAATAGCGCCTGTAAAGCGCCTGAATAATGCATCCTTAGTGTAAAAGTCCTGCTACTAGCATCTTTCGTGTGGTGGAAATGAATGAGCACCGCTGCCGAAGCGCCTGCAAAGCACTTCGGCAGCGACCTTACATGGGCACATTTAGCCCTTTATTCGGCCGCTAGCGGGGTTAAAAGTGCCCCGCTGGCGGCCGAATAGCGCAGATAAAACGACGGTAAAGTGCCCTGCTAAAATTGACGACATTGTGGCTCCAGCCACTCACAGTGCTGGAGTCGCGATACCCGGAAGACATGCCGAGGCAACACGTCAGCTACCTCGGCGTGGACCAGGTGAGTTGCCGACGCCTCGTTCTAATGTAAGTATTTCATAATGAGCTAGTATGCGGTGCATACTAGCTAATTATGCTTTGTCCCTTACAGGTGTATACAAAAAAAAAAAGTGTCAGCGGGTTTACTCCCGCTTTAATATTTGTTTCATTCTCAAAACTTTTGGCCATGGCTGTACAGATATTTGTGAGATGTTGCAGGGGGACTAAGAGAAAACTGTAAATGCAGCTGCACTTATAATCAAATGCTGCAGCACATATTTTAAAAAGGGGAGCTATTATTCTACTTTAACTACTTGTCGTCCACCCCATAACCAATTTACTGCTACAGGACGGCTCTCCTGTGCAGAATCATGTATATACACACACATACACACACACACACACACACACACACACACACACACACACACACACACATGATTCTGCACTTCCACCTAGGGCACGATTAATCACAGCAAGAAGCAGATCTGCGGGTGTCAGGCATTGGATGTCTGCCGGCACCCTCTGATCATGCGTCAAACACACAGAACGGAGATCTGTCTATGTAAATAAGGTAGATCTCTGTTCTGACAGGAGGGACGGGATGGATTTTGTGTTCCTGCAAAGTAGGGAATAAAATCCAGCTCTTCCCCTAGTAAAAGCAGTACACACATGTCACAAAAACACTGGCTAGGCACACCAACCCGGTCCGATCACACCAAACCCGATCGTGTGTACGGTTGTCCGACCGGACAAAGTGCTACGCATGCTCAGATCACATTACAAGACCAAAGCTATTGGCTACTAGCCTCTACGTTGTCCCGTCGTAGGCAACAAACGTCACCACGTTCAGAATGATCGGATTTTCCGACCGTGTGTACGCAAAACCAACATCGGACAAAGTACGACGGACATGATCCGACGGACCTTGTCCGCGGATTGTCCGACCGTGTGTATGGGGCTTTAGTGTCACTGGTTCCCAAAAGTGTGCTATATCCCAGTCCCACTATAAGTGGCTGATTGCTGCCATTACTAGTATAGAAAAATAAATAAAAATTCCATAAATATATACACCATAGTTTGTAGACGTCTGTGTAAACAAATCAATATACGCTTATTGGGATTTTTTGTACCAAAAACATGTAGCAGAATACATATTGGCCTAAATTTATTAACAAATTTGATTCTTTTTTTTTTAATTTTTATTGGATATGTTTTATAGCAGAGAGTAAGAAAAATATATATATATTATTTTTTTTTTTTAATTGTCTATTTTTTTTGTTTATAGTGGTGATCAAATATCACCAAAAGAAAGCCCCTTTTGTGGGGAAAAAAAATGACACACATTTTATTTGGGTACAGCGTCACATGACCATGCAATTGTCATTTAAAATAACGCAGTGCCAAAAAGCAAAAAAAATTTACTGGTCATGAAAGGGGTTAAATCTTCCGGAGGTCAAGTGGTTAAAGTGAATCTGTTATATTTAAAGAAATGTTATATTTAAAAAAAAAAAAAAAAGTAGAAGTTGTGGCTAAGGCCTCGTGCAACACTGGACATTTGTACAGCTGCTGTTTATAGCTTCAGTCATTTTTTTTTCTGCAGCCAGTAAACTCCCCAGAATGTTATCCTATGTGTCCATGCACACATAGGGCTCTTTCACACGGACGGTCCGTATGTCCGTTTTTCATCCATCTGTTTTCGGATGAAAAACGGACATACATGTATCCCTATGGGATAGCGGGTGTCAGCGGATGAACATCCGCTGACACCCGATCTCTTCCCTGCCCGCTATGGTCCGTTTCTGCAGACGGAGGAAAACCCTATTTTTCCATCCGTCTGCAGAGCGGATCGGATGATGACGGACTCTACAGTCCATCGTCACCCGATCTATCATAGGGGAGAGCGGCGCTGTGACAGGTCCGTCCCTGCACGGAGTGCAGAGACGGTCCTGTCATCTTCCTGCTCAGCGGAGATCGCTCCGGCGATCCCCGCTGAGCAAGCGGATATCCACGGGGCGGATCTGCACTGATCCGCCCCGTGTGAAAGAGCCCTTAGGCTGTTATCAGCATTGGTGTTTTCTGGCTAGAAGAAAAACCCAGAACTAGTGGGTTTTCAGAGGAACTGTAAAAATGCTCTAACTCTGATAAAAGCTGAAAAACGGTAAAAAAGATAAACATTTAAAATAAAAACGTGGCTTTTCAGTGTTTATCAGCATTTTTGAGCCATAAGCTTTTATGGTACTATAGTTTTGCTAAAAACCGCTACTGTAAAAACGCTGAAAAACTCATTCTACAGCGAATGCTACTGGCATTTTTATAATGTCCAGTGTGTATGAGGCCTTAGACTGAAAGAAGGAAACTCTTTCACTTGCAAATTAAAAGGGTCAGTCCAATGAGAACTATTTTTTTTATTTTATTTTATAAAGAATGTAAGATAAGGCGCTGGAGTGAGCCTAGAGCCCAGGGGATGTTCAGGGGGGCCCTGCTGCAACCGTCATGCTGCTGCAGTAAGCCAGTGGTCAAAGTTGTGCAACTACCTGTCACTTTACAAAGAATGATGCATTTGTAGGCAGTTGTATGATCGGACCATGCCAGTACATGACAATGCAAATAGGGTGGTTCCTTTGTGCCTATTGTGATTCTTATTAATGTCAGTTAACCACTTCACATCCCGCCCATGTACATATGACGTCCTCCCATTCCCGGCCACCTAGGGGGCGCGCGCGCGCCCGCGGCGTCGCTCGGTACCCGAGGCGTGTGCCTGGCGGCCGCAATGTCCGCCGGGCACCCACGATTGCCCGTTAAAACAACGGGACCGTGGAGCTGTGTGTGTAAACACACAGCTCCACGTCCTGTCAGTGGCGAGGAGACCGATCATGTGTTCCCAGTACGGAGGAACACCGATCGGTCTCCTCCCCTTGTGAGTCCCCTCCCCCCACAGTTAGAATCATTACATTAGGGAACATATTAACCCCTGCAGCGCCCCCTAGTGTTAACCCCTTCCCTGCCAGCATTTACACAGTAATCAATGCAATTTTATAGCAACGATCGCTGTGTAAATGTGAATGGTCCCAAAAATGTGTCCGAAGTGTCCGACGCAATGTCGCAGTCACGGAAAAAAAAATCGCAGATCGCCGCCTTTACTAGTAAAAAAAAAAATGCAATAAATCTATCCCCTATTTTGTAGACGCTATAACTTTTGCGCAAACCGAAATACGCTTATTGCGATTTTTTTTACCAAAAAATGTAGACGAATACGTATCGGTCTAAACTGAGGAAAAAAATAGTTTTTTTTTAAAAAAAAATTGATATTTATTATAGCAAAAATTAAAAAATTATTGTGTTTTTTTTATTTGCAAAAAATAAAAACCGCAGAGGTGATCATACCACCAAAAGAAAGCTCTATTTGTGGGAAAAAAGGACGTCAATTTTGTTTGGGTGTAACGCCGCACGACCGCGCAATTGTTAGTTAAAGCGACGCAGTGCCGAATCGCAAAAAGTGCTCTGGTAAGGAAGGGTGTAAAATGGCCCAGTGCTGAAGCGGTTAAAGAGATGGGTAGGGGGCCAAAGCTTCTACCTTGCCGGCTTCCCTTCTCCGTATCCTGGCAGTCGCTGCTTCTCCTCCCAGCCAATCGGGTCTTCAGACTCCCGGCCAATTGGTGCCTTAGGACTCCCGTTTCCTGTATGGCCGGGAAGAGAAACAAGAAGACATTAGCGAATATTAATATGCTAATGTCACACAACTGGGTGGGCACAGGATGCAGTGCTCTGCGTCTCAAGCTCAACCATTTTTTTCAAGCCAATTAGAGCCTCAGGCTCTAATCATGTGCTTTAAAAAAAAAAACCTCATTGAAATCCATGCGTCCGGTAGCCTGCATGTAGATTAGGGGTCGGGCACGTGGATTGGGGGGTGGCCCCCTGCACCCCTAATGGACGGGCCGCCACTGGTTTTGGTACATCAAAAAGAAAATTGAATAATATATGGCCAGCCTAAGGTACCTGTGTGGCTTTGTGTACATATAAAAATACTATTCACTTGAGCCCCAGGTGCTGTAACACTTTTTCACGCCTGTAATAGGTCTCTGCATTGTACAATCACACTTTTTTTTGTATAGCTCAACCTGTTTACTTGTGTGCAGCGTATTAAAGGGTAAGCTCTTTTTGCTGCCCCTTGATCAGACGATGGGAATGAAACCCAAGGTCAAGAACTTTTTTGCACCTAAACGCTTATGGGTAGGTAGATAAGGTCTATTCAAATCTCTGCAAAGCCAAAAAAAAGCAGTTGCTTCATAAAATGCCAAGTGGTGGGCTGTGCCAAAGTAAAACCAACATTTTAAAACTGGAATTGTTAAAATAACTTCTACAAATTACAGAGCTAAGCATACAAATGGAGACATATTTACATGGTGAATATTTATATATTTTACAGATTGCAACATATACTGTTCAATAAAACACAGATATGCAATGACCATAAAGAGGAAAATCTTATACTTACCCAACAGTAATTTTCCTTTCCTAATGCAAAGCATGACAGTATATACCTATGGGTAGACTCCACCCCCTGCCCTATTCCAGGACCAGTTATACTATAAAAAGAAGGCTCCTCCCTGCAGGCCACATTCTCGTAACTTAGTATTACTGCAAAGCCCTTTTGGGAGGGACCATCAGGTAAGTATAACATTTTTCTCTTTCCTGACACAGCATGACCGCATATACCTATGGGATGTACAAATCACCAAACAAGGGTGGGTAATGCTGACATGTTTAAGTCGAGGATTAGATCTATCCCCACTAATGATTTAAATATATTGTAGCTAAGGCCACTGGGTCCACTTTAAAATGGGCCTCCAACGTGTTGAATGTAGACTAGATCGTAGTTTACATATTAGTTTTGAGGGACTCCTTTGCAGTTCCATCCATGGAAGCGCAATCCGTCTGGAAAAGCAGTCTCTGCCCTCAATGGATTTGTCCTAGCCATCTAAGCCCCTTGACTAACTTGATCCTCACTACTGCAATTGTCTTTAACCACTTGCCGACCGCCCCCTGTATATATACGTCGGCAGAATGGCACGTACAGGCAGAACCACGTACCTGTACGTGCCATTCTTCCGGCGGGTGGGGGGTCCGATCGGACCCCCCCCGGCCGGCGGGGACGGTCGGGATCGCTTCAGGAGCGATCCGGGATGAGGGGACGGCCAGTGGTTTCTGGCCACCCCCTCGCGATCGCTCCTGGCGAATCAGATGCTTCCTCTGTCTGTGTCAATCAAAACACAGGCAGAGGAAGTGATGTCACGCTCGGTGCGCCGGTCTATGTGACCGGAACGCCGAGCTGTGAACATCTAAAGGTTAGTGCACCAACAGTACACTGACACCAGTACACATAGGCACACAAAACACCCCCCTGTCACCCCCAGATCACCCCCCAGATCACCCCCTCCCCCCCCAGTCACAGTGTCACTAATTGCAGTGATCATTTTTTTACTGATCACTGCATTTAGTGTCAGTGTGACTGTAATAACTGTCAGTGCAGTTAGTTTTAGGTCCAAGGTAGCCCCCCACCCCCCCCTAATAAAGGTTTAACCCCTTGATTGCCCCCCAGGTAACCCTTTCACCCCCTTTTGCCAGTGTCACTAAGCGATCGTTTTTCTGATCGCTGTATTAGTGTCACTGCTGTCGCTAGGTAACCATTTTTTTTTTTTAGGTAACCGCCATGTTTATATAGGTTCATAAATAGGTTTATAGGTCAGGTACCCCCATATTACAACCTAAATAAAGGTTTTAACCCCTTGATTGCCCCTAGAGTTAACCCTTTCACCAGTGATCACTGTATAACTGTCACTGGTGACGCTGGTTAGCCAGTTAGTTATTTCGTTATTTAGGTTCCCCGTCAGGTTTTTATATAGCGTCAGGTACCCCCATATATTACCTAATAAAGGTTTTAACCCCCTGATTGCCCCTAGTTAACCCTTTCACCCCCTTTTGCCAGTGTCACTAAGCGATCGTTTTTCTGATCGCTGCATTAGTGTCGCTAGGTAACCATTTTTTTTTTTTAGGTAACCGCCATGTTTATATAGGTTCATAAATAGGTTTATAGGTCAGGTACCCCCATATTACAACCTAAATAAAGGTTTTAACCCCCTGATTGCCCCTAGAGTTAACCCTTTCACCAGTGATCACTGTATAACTGTCACTGGTGACGCTGGTTAGCCAGTTAGTTATTTCGTTATTTAGGTTCCCCGTCAGGTTTTTATATAGCGTCAGGTACCCCCATATATTACCTAATAAAGGTTTTAACCCCCTGATTGCCCCTAGTTAACCCTTTCACCCCCTTTTGCCAGTGTCACTAAGCGATCGTTTTTCTGATCGCTGCATTAGTGTCGCTAGGTAACCAGTTTTTTTTTGTATTACTGTTACGGGTGACGCTGGTTAGTTAGCTTGTTTTTTATACTGTCAGGGCACCCGCCATTTATTACCCAATAACGGTTTAACCCCCTGATCGCCCGGCGGGTGATATCAATTAGGTTTTAGGGTCAAATAAGGTCTGCGTCGCCCCAGGTTAGTGCCAGTACCGCAAACACCCACGCGCAAAGCATACACCTCCCTTAGTGGCACAGTATCTGAACAGATCAATATCTGATCTGATCAGATCTATACTAGCGTCCCAGCAGTTTAGGGTTCCAAAAAAAAACGCATTGTTAGCGGGATCAGCCCCGATACCTGCTAGCACCTGCGTTTTCCCCCTCCGCCCAGCCCAGCCCAGCCCACCCAAGTGCAGTATCGATCGATCACTGTCACTTACAAAACACTAAGCACACATAACTGCAGCGTTCGCAGAGTCAGGCCTGATCCCTGCGATCGCTAACAGTTTTTTTTGTGGTAGCGTTTTGATTCAGTCGCTTCAGTCAGGAGCTTTTTTACCTGTGAATCTCAAAAAAATAAAAAAAAAAAAATAGTTGTCGTTTTATTGTTCTCTCTCTCACTCTATTCTCTCTCTATTGTTGCTCTTTTTTTACTCCATTCTATTCTGCAATGTTTTATTATGTTTTATTATGTTTTATTATGTTTTATCATGCTTGCTTTTCAGGTATGTAATTTTGTTTACTGTGTGTTTTAGTGTTGAGCATTTTTTTGTTTTCAGGTGCGCCATTCAGTTGCAACGCGGATTTATTTATCTTGACAGCAACAGCGTTTGCTCCCACGATACATAAAGCCGCGACTCCAACGCTGTAGGAGGTGATTTCACCACCACAGTTAAAAAAAAGAGCATATATGCCGAAGCATGGGGGCAGCAGGGGGGGGGGAGGAGCGATTGGCTCCTAATGCCACGTACATACGGTCGAAATTCCGACCGTGTGTACACGGCATAACTTTTGCGGGAGGATGCCCCCATGCATCGGCATATATAAATGGTGCATGTATGCCCATCATTAGAAGTGGGTGGATGAAGGGAGGTATTCTAATGGTGGGCATACCCACCAATCAATCTCTTTTTTTCGTTCAGCCAAGAGGCTGCATGAAAAAAAAAAGATTACAATATATGTCCAGTATGTTGCTGGACTTTGAATGGTTATACCAGAATGATGCCTGCAGGTTTAGGTATCATCTTGGTATCATTCTTTTCAGCCAGTGATCGGCTTTCATGTAAAAGCAATTCTAGCGGGTAATTAGCCTCTAGACTGCTTTTACAAGCAGTGGGAGGGAATGTCCCCCCTCCCGGATATAAACCGCGCCATTGGGAAATTGGGAAAGCATTTTATCACACCAATCTTGGTGTGGTCAGATGCTTTGAGGGCAGAGGAAAGATCTAGGGTCTAATAGACCCCAATTTTTTCAAAAAAAGAGTACCTGTCACTGCCTATTGCTATCATAGGGGATATTTACATTCCCTGAGATAACAATAAAAATCATAACAAAGAAAAAAAATGGAAGGAACAGTTTAAAAATAAAATAAAAAAGCTAAATAAATAAAAAAAAAAACAAAAAAAAAAAAAAAAAGCACCCCTGCCCCCCCTTCTCTTGCGCAAAGGCGTACACAAGCGTTGGTCTGGCGTCATATGTAAACAGCAATTGCACCATGCATGTGAGGTATCACCGCGAAGGTCAGATCGAGGGCAGTAATTTTAGCAGTAGACCTCCTCCGTGAATCTAATGTGGTATCATGTAAAGGCTTTTAAAGGCTTTTAAAAATGTATGTAGTTTGTCGCCACTGCGTGTTTGTGCGCAATTTTAAAGCATGTCGTGTTTGGTATCCATGTACTCGGCCTAAGATCATATTTTTTATTTCATCAAAAATTTGAGCAATATAGTGTGTTTTAGTGCATTAAAATAAAAAAAAGTGTATTTTTTCCACAAAAAATGCGTTTGAAAAATCGCTGCGCAAATACTGTGTGGAAAAAAAAAATGCAACACCCACCATTTTAATCTGTAGGGCCTTTGCTTTAACAATATATATAGTGTTTGGGGGTTCAACGTAATTTTCTTGCAAAAAAAAAATATGTTTTCATGTAAACAAAAAGTGTCAGAAAGGGCTTTGTCTACAAGTGGTTAGAAGAGTGGGTGACGTGTGACATAGGCTTCTAAATGTTGTGCATAAAATGCCAGGACAGTTCAAACCCCCCCCAAATGACCCCATTTTGGAAAGTAGACACCCCAAGCTATTTGATGAGAGCAATGTTGAGCCCATTAAATATTTTTTTTTTTGTCCCAAGAGATTGAATAATGAAAAAAAAAAAAATATATATATTTTTTTTACAAAAAGTTGTCACTAAATGATATATTGCTCAAACATGTCATGGGCATATGTGGAAATACACCCCAAAATACATTCTGTTGCTTCTCCTGAGTACGGGGATACCACATGTGTGGGACTTTTTGGGAGCCTAGCTGCGTACGGAACCCCAAAAACCAATCACCGCCTTCAGGCTTTCTAAGGGTGTAATTTTTTTATTTCACTTCTCACTGCCAATCACAGTTTCGGAGGCCATGGAATGCCCAGATGGCATAAAACCCCCAAAATGACCCCATTTTGGAAAGTAGACACCCCAAGCTATTTGCTGAGAGGTATTGTGAGTATTTTGCAGATCTCGCTTTTTGTCACAAAGTTTTGAAAAAAGAAAAAAAAAATTTTTTTTTCTTTACTTTCTTCATTTTCAAAAACAAATGAGAGCTGTAAAATACTCACCATGCCTCTCAACAAATAGCTTGGGGTGTCTACTTTCCAAAATGGGGTCATTTGGGGGGGTTTTGTGCTATTTTGGCATTTTATGGCCTTCGAAACGGTGATAGGTAGTGAGGAGTGAAATCAAAAATTTGCACCCTTAGAAATCCTGAAGGCGGTGCTTGGGTTTCGGGGCCCCGTACGCGGCTAGGCTCCCAAAAAGTCCCACACATGTGGTATCCCCATACTCAGGAGAAGCAGCAAAATGTATTTTGGGGTGCAATTCCACATATAACTATGGCATGTGTGAGCAATATATCATTTAGTGACAACTTTTTGAAAAAAAAAAAAAATCTTTTTTATTTTTGTCTTTATTCAATCACTTGGGACTAAAAAAAAAAATATTCAATGGGCTCAACATGCCTCTCAGCAAATAGCTTGGGGTGTCTACTTTCCAAAATGGGGTCATTTGGGGGGGTTTTGTACTTCTCTGCCATTTTAGCACCTCAAGAAATGAAATAGGCAGTCATAAATTAAAAGCGGTGTAAATTCCAGAAAATGTACTCTAGTTTGTAGACGCTATAACTTTTGCGCAAACCAATAAATATACGCTTATTGGCATTTTTTTTACTAAAGACATGTGGCTGAATACATTTTGGCCCAAATGTTTGACTAAAATTGAGTTTATTAGATTTTTTTTATAACAAAAAGTAGAAAATCTCTTTTTTTTTCAAAATTTTCGCTCTTTTTTCCGTTTATATCGCAAAAAATAAAAATCACAGAGGCAATCAAATACCATCAAAAGAAAGCTCTATTTGTGGGAAGAAAAGGACGCAAATTTCGTTTGGTTACAAAATTGCATGACCGCGCAATTACCAGTTAAAGTAGTGCAGTGCGAAATTGAAAAAAGACCTCTGGTCCTTTGGCTGCCAAATGGTCCGGGGCTGAAGTGGTTAATGGACAGTAAATTGTCTTCTGATGCTGTTAGGCCTAAAGAGCCTATTGTTTTCTCCTTGAAGAAGGGCCAATTCTATGTCTCTCTTCAACCTTGAATCTATTTTCAATGCTTGTGGTATTCCAAACACTTTAGTTTGGATATGTAAGAAGGATGATGTTCTAACCCAGATGCAAAGATGCAGACCTCTGTATAGTGCTGAGGAAGAGACGAGAACCACTTTGCCTGATAATTTCAGCAACAAGGTAGTTTATGGCTTGATACTTGGATATATGAGATCCTTCTAGACCTATTAGCCATACAAAATACTTCTTCAGTGTGACTGGCCATATTCAGGATGTCTTATGCCTCTGAATGGAGAGCGAGACAATATGTCCCATACTATTTGGAAGACCCCAGGGGGAACAAACAACCTGCCCAGTTCTTTCGGAATTGGTTTGCCAAGATATGCAACAGTTACTTGTTCCCAGAGAGTCAGGACATGACTGAGCCTCATTTATCCTTTAATGCCATCTATAGGCTTACATGTATACAATTCAATACTTACAGTATGGAACAGAAGATTCCATCCTTTAAATTCTGTAGGGTTTCCTCTGCTCTAATGTACTTTAAGTTTTGTAGTAGGTGCCCTGACCTCCATAAGATTTCAAACACTAAAACACTAACATTAAATGTGAGACTTCCATGTGAGCCTTCACTTCTTGGTCTCCAGCATCTAGATATAACTTGTCTGACTTTGGAAGACACCGTTGACAATGCTGTATGAGGTGTTGGATCTCATAAAGGAGAATTGGAGGTTCTTAGATCAGAGACTGTACCCACAGATATCCTGATTGGCAAGCCACCGGGCAATTATTGTCCTCATCACCACTGAACGACTGCGGATCCTGAAGATAAGGATCCTGGAGACTATTAGGTTTGTTCAATATACATATTGCTAATCTGCAGACCCAGCTGGATGTCAGAAGTTTCACTGCTTCCCCCTCTGGGAAGCCACCAAGTTTACTGTCAGATAAATATCTTGAGCGCTCTATTTGTTGCCGAACCCTTAAACGGTTTGTTGGTTTAGGGACCATCACTTGACATCCAATGGTTTTGTACCTTACGCCGTCTGGCAGGAAGTTCTAGGAACCCGAACCTAAAGGGCTGGCAGACCTGACTGGGAGATACCTCTGACAGAGGTTGAGTAGTCTTGCATTCCTTCAACAACTAAGTCTTTGCAGCATAGCTGAGACTCTATTTGATGCGTTTTCGGAAGAACTTGGTTTGCGACCACTGCAACTCTGACTTTGGACATCTTGTCCCCCATTGGCATAAATACCCGACAAATAATAGATAAGCTGAAAGATTAGCTAGTTTAGCTCTCTCCAAAAAGCGCCTTTTCTCCTCTGTTGAGTCACTTTTTCTGGTGCAGGAAGCAAATCTTCCCTTACTACAAAAACCAGGTAATACCATTGTCAACCTTCCATTGGGCCCCTCGGACCACATAGGTTACTACAGGTTATTTCCTTACCCATTTGCGACCATGGGATGCAACCAATGAGAAAGAGCTATAATTTGTTCAAGTGAAATACTTCTACTGTTGCTCTCTCTGAGGGTTATTCTACTGTATTCTTTAGAGATTCAGAACTTCAGAACCAGATGAACTCATATCGAACGCGAACGGCCAAGCCAAGGTACTTGCAGAAACATGGGTGTCTCGAAGTGTGTATACAGTACACACACACACACACACTTGCTTGGTCTAAAGACCATCTACAATCTTAGCCTAGGCTTCCACTATTACGACTTAAGAAGTTGTGCAATTTTGATGCAACCTTTATGAGACTTGAAGCAATACCTGTGTATTCTTGAGGTCCATGGCCCCAAGTCGCATCAAAGTGGGACCAAAGTAGTGCAGGGACTACTTTGAAGTCACTGTGATTTAAAGTCGCACCACTATTAACGGTACTCCTTGGAATGATTTGTGGAAGCCAAGCCTTACTGATGGCTGTAGAGATTGATTGCAATGATGCCATTTGCGGTTTTGGATCCTAATCCTTCTGCTTGACCAAGTCCTACATTTGACTGAACATGCAGTCACAACCCTTGTGCTCTAATGCGTCATGGAGGGAATGCAATGAGTTGGAGGAGAGGAATGAAAAATTCCAATGGATTCCTTAATGCACAGGACCCACGGAACCTAAAGCTCAGATTTACATAAAATTCTGTCAGCTGACCCTACTGGGTGACTTGGGTTTAGGTAGAAAAATAAAGATGATTATTGATTCTTTGTTCTCCTCTATAGTTTTCCCAGGTTTAACCTGTCATTCAATCTTCGTTACTTTGCCTTTTGGCTATCCTCTAGTCATTGATGATTAATCTCCCTTCAACACTCTGACTTAAAAGCGGTATGTGTTACTTGTGGTCAATTAATCCTAATGGCTCATCCCACAACGGACTACCAGAAAAACAGCATACAGTCTTGTATTCACAGTCGCTGAACTGCATCACTGGCTACTTCATTTTCACTCTAGGATCAGCCATCATAGAGAGTTTATCACTGGCCAGAGCCCTACTTTCATCTTGTCTGGGGTCCTGACAGTCTGGTTACCGAAGTGAGCTCCACTGCAGGTCACAAAACACTACTTACGGTAATAGTAGTATGAACCTTCTTTAACTCCAGATCCATTCGCTGTCCCAGGGTCTCTGCAAAGGATATTGCTTTTCTTCTGGCAGAATGGCACCCCTGGCTAATCTGATGAAGCCTGTTTGTCCGGCTGCCTCTGAGGCAGAGGTACCTTTTAAACAACTTGTTGATTAGCTTAGTACCTGAGCATTATTGCAATAGAGATCCACACATTCAGTTTGGACAGAGTTAAAACATCCACTTTTTGCTTCTGATATGCCAAGTTGCCATAGCAATTTCCTAGAAGCAAGCTAAGGCTGACCCATCTGGCCAGTCTGATAAAGACTCCCTGGCCAACTGCTTCTGAGGTAGAGGTTGCCTTTAAATAAACACAGCTGTTTGATTTAGGCTTGTAATGGACTGTAGGCCTTCTTAGTTTCTGCCCATTTGCCACTGCCTCTGGCCTGCAACTTGGTTTTGCATTTTGGCCAGCACACCAGTTACCAGTCCACTATGATTTTTGTAGAGATTTCCTTGGTCTGCCCCTTCTGGCAGTTAAAGGGGTTGTAAAGGAGATTTTTTTTTTAAATAACAAACATGTTATACTTACCTCATAATATTGAATCCACCAAAGCCCCCCCCCCCCCCCCCCCCCAAGCAAGCACACACCTGTGTTCTGTGTTAGCCGGGCCCCAGGGTCACTTCCTCCCTGATCCTGCTACTGCCTGGACTGGAGTGCGAGTGTCCACAAACTATTCCAGTCAGATGCCAGATCAAGCTGTTTCTTTTTTTTTCTTCCGCTCGTCTCTGCTTTTTCTCTGGCCGAGTGAAGAACAGAGCAGAGGGGGAGAAATCACTCCACACCAGGGAAGGCATTATAGATGACGCGCTGGCCGTAACGTGAGCCAGCATGAGGAGCAGGCTATTCTTCCGTGCCCGAAATAGAAAAAATAGTCCCTCCCCCTGCCTATTGAGCTATCAGCAGGGTGTTGGATGGGCGTTTAGTTGGTTTGGTGTACACAGACAGACGGTGTTCAGTCAAGGTGGCTGGAGGATTTTTTTTTTTTTTTTACATTAATTAGGTCTCTGTTCAGTTTGCCCGGGCCACCCTGCTGGCCGGGCCCAGTACACCAGGGCCAGTTGTACTGGCCTATCAGCGGCCCTGGAGGCAATAGTAAACTGACTGAAACTTTGGACAGCAGTAACTGAATACTATAGATTTGTGCACTGTGTGGTGCCTTACCACCTGCATGCTTCATGGTCCAACCTGAAGTCCAATGAGTGTCCATCCATTGAGTCATGATGAAGGAGCAATCTCTAGAGACCAGATACCATCACTCCCCTTATCCTGGATCTTGAGGGGGGGAGGTCTCCCTCATATAGGCGTTCGTGCCTGCCTGTACAGCGGGGAGCTTCGTCACAGGAGAGGCTTGAACCTGAATCCGGCAAGGTGAGGGTAAAGAAAAATCCTGCTTTCAGCAGTAGCATAACCGGCTGTAGCAGTGAGGACAAAAAAGAGAATGTGGCCTGCAGGGAGGAGACTTACTTTTATAGTATAACCGGTCCTGGAATAAGGCAGGGGGCCGAGCCTACCCATACGTATATGCTGTCATGCTGTGTCAGGAAAAGCAACTATAGCACTGCAAGTGAAGCAAACACAATAGTGACAATACATTTCTGATTGGTTGCTGGTGTTTACACACTTTGTATATTGCTAATTGCCTTTCTAATAACCGTCATGCCTTGTACATCCAAAAATGCTACACATTATTATGGTCTATATGTGTGCATGTCACCTAGGAAGGAGCTGAGTAATTTCAAGAAACTTTGCATTCGTTGACTTTTTTGTTAAAAATAGAAGTTAACTGCATAAAAAATAAAATTCCCATTTAATGTAAGACTGGCCATAGATGGATAGTTTTTTTTTTCTTCTATCAGCCAGGCTGATCATCAAAAAACAAATGGATTCCCCCATCCACACAAGTGAGGTGGAGGAAGGGATCTTCTTCTTTGTGTTACTGTATTCCAACAGCAGGGACTCTTCCACTGTCAGAATACACTGATCAGTGCTGCAGCCACTGATCGAATGAAAAATTTCCAACATCCTGCTTGAAAAAAGCAAACAAGAGAAAATGGCTATAGATGCATCTAAATTTGGCTGGTTCCTGCTGAACTGGATGAATTTCGTTCCATTTGTGGCCGGCGGTAGTAAATAAAGCGGTAGTAAACCACAATATTGCATACTAGCACATTATGAAATGCTTGCCTTCAAACAAAGCATTCCAGTGGCGCGCTGTCACTGCTGATAGGGCTTCCATCTTTATCTGGTCTTTAAATTACAGGTTTGCATCCTCCGTTGTCTGGCCGCGCCGCGATCGCATCACTTCCGTGCATCCCTTTAGAGCACATGCATGGGTGACACCACCGGCTGCATGCAGTGGGTATATATCCTAAACTGTGCAGGTTTAGGAGGTATTCACTATATCTATAACTAAGCCCAGGGAAGCCATCAGAAATTTTACTTACAGAGCTTTAGGCCTGCCCCCCCCCCCCCGAGCACCAACATTTCCCTGGGCCCGCCCACTGGCTGTCCCACCGATTCCACCCACTCAGAAACCATAAATCAGACTGAGACAAAAGTACAGTTAAATCACACTTGTTTAATAATAATAAATGTAAATAGAACAAACATAGTCAAAACATAGCCAAAGTTTGGTAACTGGAACGGATAGTCAGACAAGCCAGGAAGTCAGGAAGCCAGGGATCAGCATACTTCAGAACAGGCCAGAATATCAGAGATTCAGCGTAGCGGAACAGAAAGCAGGATCTGGAACCAGAAGTAATGTCAGCCAAGCAAGTCTTTAACAGGCATGCAGGAGAGAGTCTCTGTGATGTTGACCAGGCAAAGGCAGAGAAGATCTGGGCTGGACAGCTTAAAGTGGATGTAAACCCCCAAAAACTTTTTTTGTCATAATGTAGAGAATACTATTTGCTTTCATTTGAGCCCAGTCTTGCCACACAGATTTACTCTAGCCCTGAGAAATCCTCTTTTATTGTTCAGTTAGAAAGATCTTGACAAAGTGCTGAAAACTTTGTCAAAAACGCCCCCTTGCTGTGAGTGACAGGTGATTTACATATCTCATGCACTAGCCTGAGACAGGCACAGACCACAGATCCACAGACCAGAGTGATAATAAATTTATTTTCGAGTGAACAGCAAGAAGAATATAGGGGAGATGTATGTAGTCAGAGCTGGGCAGAGTAGAACATACAGTGATCTGATGATTGTTATAGTGCAGTGTGTGTGTCTGAGGATACATTGATCACAGGATTTGTTATGTGGGGGAGGGGTGGATTTCTCACTTTTTATAATTACACAGGATGTGCCTTTTAGTGCATGAGATATGTAAATCACCTGTCACTCACAGCAAGGGGGCGTTTTTGACAAAGTTTTCAGCACTTTGTCAAGATCTTTCTAACTGAACAATAAAAGAGGATTTCTCAGGGCTGGAGTAAATTTGTGTGAGAGAGAGCAAAACACTGCCCAGCGCCACCAGAAAGAGAACCACACTGCCCAGCGCCTCCAGAAAGAGAACCACACTGCCCAGCGCCACCAGAAAGAGGACCACGCTGCACGGCGCCACCAGAGAGCGCCACACTGCCCAGCATCACCAGAGAGAACTCCACACTGCCCAGCGCCACCAGAAAGAGAACCACACTGCCCAGCGCCACCAGAAAGAGAACCACACTGCCCAGGGCCACCAGAAAGAACTCCACACTGCCCAGTGCCACCAGAAAGAGAACCACACTGCCCAGCGCCACCAGAAAGAGAACTACACTGCCCAGCACCACCAGAAAGAACTCCACACTGACCAGCTCCACCAGAAAGAGAACCACACTTCCCAGCACCACCAGAAAGAGAACCACACTGCCCGGCGCCACCAGAGAGAGCGTCACACTGCCCAGCGTCACCAGAAAGAGAACCACACTGCCCAGCGTCACCAGAAAGAGAACAACACTGCCAAGCACCACCAGAAAGATAACCACGCTGCCCAGTGCCACCAGAGAGAGCAAAACACTGCCCAGTGTCACCAGAAAGAGAACCACACTGCCCAGCTCCTCCAGAAAGAGAACCACACTGCCCAGCGCCACCAGAAAGAGAACCATGCTGCCCAGCGCCACCAGAGAGTGCGCCACACTGCCTAGCATCACCAGAGAGAACTCCACACTGCCCAGCGCCACCAGAAAGAGAACCACACTGCCCAGCGCCACCAGAAAGAGAACCACACTGCCCAGCGCCACCAGAAAGAACTCCACACTGCCCAGCGCCACCAGAAAGAGAACCACGCTGCCCGGCACCACCAGAGAGAGCGTCACACTGCCCAGCGTCACCAGAAAGAGAACCACACTGCCCAGCGCCACCAGAAAGAGCGCCATACTGCCCAGCGCCACCAGAAAAAGAACCACGCTGCCCAGCGCCACCAGAGAGAACTCCACACTGCCCAGTGCCACCAGAAAGAGAACCACACTGCCCAGCACCACCAGAAAGAGAACCACACTGCCCAGCACCACCAGAAAGAACTAAACACTGCTGGATAGGCCCTCAGACAGCCTAGCAGCCAGATGTCATCCGGGATAGGCCTAAGGCTTATGGCCTAGCAGCATAATACACGTCCTCCCAGACAGCTGTCCAGGTGGCACAGAACCCCGATCACCTGACTCCACCCAAATAAATAGGCTCTCCCAGCAGGCCAAGGAATCCAAGAAAATCCCCGCCCATTGGCTGAGACACCCCATTCATTCTTAATCTGTCCTTGCTATGCCCTTGTCTTATCCTGGCCAGCCAGTGACAGAAAGGAGAAGTGCAGCAAATTCCAGAATTAGGGGGAAATCAATTGATCTCCTAACAATTGGCCAAGACAACTATAGCCTGGCAACTAAATTTACCATCCGCCCTGCCTAAACATCAGGGTGCTACATCTGCCTTCAATGCTTTCTGAATCACTAACCAGGACAAAAGCATACAGTCAGTGAAGTCCGAACCCCTGAACTGCATATTGGTTTAAAAGATAGGTGTACCTTTTGTAACATGTTATGCCCATATATAGGGTGTAATATATAACATGCTACTGTGCTCCATCCCCCCCATCCTTTACTGTGACAGCACGTGGGGGATCCTCTGATCATCTGAATGAATAAACTACTGCCACTGTGGCAGACAGTTTGTAGTTTCTCAGTGAACTGTGAGGGCACTGGTGAGTACCCTTGTAGTTCATTGATTCTTCCTGCTCTCCAGTACCTGTCTACCTATAGAGGAGGTATGGGCAGACAGCTTTATTGAGTGTCTGCAGGAGCCTGACATTGCACCCACAATCTGCTATAAGCAGGTGTAATGCTTTATAGGCTGTATAGGCTGTAGTGTTAAAAATTAATACATTTTTTTTACCTGCAAAATCATGTGCATTTATTATTTTCCTTCCCAATCTATCCACCCCCCCCCCCCCCCCCCCCTTTTTATTAGCCAACACACCGCCTTCTCCATTACAGTGTCTAAAATATGCTTCACATGCCCCCAATGTCACTATTTGTTTCTGATTTGCAGGAGGATAATATAGGAATAAATCTAAGACGCTTATATTAGCTGTATTTACATTTTATAGCTGAATAAAAAGGATTTTTAAAAATTGGCTTTTAGTTCTTTTCTAATAACAATAAATCAAAAACGACATTTTAGCAGCTGAAATGTAAGCATTAATTAGCTGATATCAGTTAAGGCGCTTCACCATGTTATTAAATAAGCCCTGTTTGGCAGCCAAGGCATCTTTAAGAAATGACAGTGTCTCACCTGACCTATACATGGACATGTACGTGGTTCATTGCTGAATTTGTGTAACTTCCCCTCCCTCTGCACTTAGTAAGCCCTTTTTAATTTCTGGTGGTTTTCAGCTTCCGTTCTGCCTTAATCTACTTTTGTGCGGAAGTTCCCCTTTTCTGTGACTTTACACTCACAACAAGAGACAAAGTCCAGCCATGAGCAGAGGAGCGACTAAACCTGCGGGCCGCACCCAGGAGAATGTCTCTTCTGTCCTTCTTTTGGATAAGGAGAACCAGAAGGTGTTCCAGTTGCTGGGGAGGAAGTGCACGGTAAGATGGGTAGACGCTGGGTGGGCTCTGGTTCCTGTGCCCTCATTCTATAGAGATGGTGATAGAGAAACAGTATCAGATAAGCACTCATAAACAGCAAATCGAGACATAGGCTCTCAAGGAATAGGCAATTCAGGCTAACTCCTGTTGACTAGGCCTGGAAAAAAAAATCTCAAGAACCTGTTGGCCTTTCAATTAAGATTATTTTTTTTTTAAGTGAACCTGTTGTGAAGGTATTATGTAAAATGTAGTTGCTGGTACCAAGATTTACCTACACTTATCTACAACTTTCTTCCTGACTGCCCAAGGTTTTTTAGGTACAGTATCTCACAAAAGTGAGTAAACTCCTCACATTTTTGTAAATATTTTATTATATCTTTTCATTTGACAACACTGAAGAAATTACTCTTTGCTACAATGTAAAGTAGTGAGTATACAGCTTGTTTAACAGTGTAAATTTGCTGTCCCCTCAAAATAACTCAACACACAGCCATTAATGTCTAAAACGCTGGCAACAAAAGTGAGTTTACCCCTAAGTGAAAATGTCCAAATTGGGCCCAAAGTGTCAATATTTTGTGTGGCCACCATTATTTTCCAGCACTGCCTTAACCCTCTTGGGCATGGAGTTCACCAGAGCTTCACAGGTTGCCACTGGAGTCCTCTTCCACTCCTCCTTGACGACATCATGGAATTGTTGAATGTTAGAGATTTTGCGCTCCTCCACCGTCCGTTTGAGGATGCCCCACAGATGCTCAATAGGGTTTAGGTCTGGAGACATGCTTGGCCAGCCCATCACCTTTACCCTCAGCTTCTTTAGCAAGGCAGTGGTCATCTTGGAGGTGTGTTTGGGGTCATTATGTTTGAATACTGCCCTGCAGCCCAGTCTCCGAAGGGAGGGGATCATGTTCTGCTTCAGTATGTCACAGTACATGTTGGCATTCATGGTTCCCTCAATGAACCCCAGTGCTGGCAGCAATTATGCAGCCCCAGACCATGACCCGCTCATCACAATGCTTGACTGTAGGCAAGACACACTTGTCTTTGTACTCCTCACCTGGTTGCCGCCACACACACTTGACACCATCTGAACCAAATAAGTTTATCTTGGTCTCATCAGACCACAGGACATGGTTCCAGTAATCCATGCCCTTAGTCTGCTTGTCTTCAGCAAACTGTTTGCTGGCTTTATTGTGCATCATCTTTACAAGTGGCTTCCTTCTGAGATGACAGCCATGCAGACCAATTTGATGCAGTGTGTGGCGTATGGTCTGAGCACTGACCACCCCTTCAACCTCTGCAGCAATGCTGGCAGCACTCATAGGTCTATTTCCCAAAGACAACCTCTGGATATGACGCTGAGCACGTGCACTCAACTTCTTTGGTCGACCACGGCGAGGCCTGTTCTAAATGGAACCTGTCCTGTTAAACCGCCGTATGGTCTTGGTCACTGTGCTGCAGCTCAGTTTCAGGGTCTTGGCAATCTTCTTATAGCTCAGGCTATCTTTACGTAGAGCAACAACGATTATTTTTTTCAGAACCTCAGAGAGTTCTTTGCCATGAGGTGCCATGTTGAACTTCCAGTGACCAGTATTAGAGATTGAGAGCGATAACACCAAATTTAACACACCTGCTCCCCATTCACACCTGAGACCTTGTAACACTAATGAGTCACTCCCCTTTGTTGCCAGCAGTTTAGACATTAATGGTGTGTTGAGTTCTTTTGAGGGGACAGCAAATGTAGCCTGTTATACAAGCTGTTCACTCACTACTTTACATTGTAGCAAAGTGTAATTTCTTCAGTGTTGTCACATGAAAAGGTATAATAAAATATTTATAAAAATGTGAAGGGTGTACTCACTTTTGTGAGATACTGTATATATGCCTGCATTAAACGTTATATAGGAATATCCAAAATGGTACTCCTGCCCAAAAAGAAAATTCCAACGAGTTTCGATTGCAATAATCAGAATCTTCCTCAGGGAGATGAGGACATCTGGATTGAAAACATATATTAGAATGTTTGCATAATCACAATGTGTCACGCTTATGGTATTATTAATTATCCAGTAAGTGTCATACCTTAACCATCGCAATACAGGGCACTTTCACCCCCTTCCTGCCCAGGCCATTTTTCAGCTTTCAGCACTGCCGCACTTTGAATGACAATTGTGCGGCCATGCAACACTGTACCAAGTTACATTTTTTATTATTTTCTTCACACAAATAGAGATTTCTTTTGGTGGTATTTAATCACTGCTGGGCTTTTTATTTTTTACTAAGAAAATTAGTTTCTGTCAGTAAATTTTGTAAATAAGTAATTTTTCTCCTTCACTGATGTGTACTGATGAGGCGGCACTGATGGGCACTGATAGGCTGCACTGATGGGCACTGATGAGGGGGCACTTATGAGCAATGATGAGGCGGCACTTATGAGGCGGCACTAAAGGACATAGATTAGGCGGCACTGATGAGGAGGCACTATTATGCTGCACTGATGGGCACTAATAGGTGGCACTATTATGCCACACTAAGGAACACTGATAGGTGGCACTGGTGGGCACTGATAGGCAGCAGGGATAGGCAGCACTGATGGGTGGCAGTGATGGGCACTGATGGGCAGCACTGATGAGAATTGATGGGCAGCACTGATGAGCAGGCACTGATGGACACTAAAAGGCAGCACTGACTGGCACCAGTAATGGGCATTGATTTGTGTCACTGATGGGCACTCATGGGCATTGGTGGCACTCATGGGCACTGATTGGTGGCACTCATTGTCACTGATTGGTGCCACTGCTACAGCTTTCCTGTAATCAGGGATCTGATCATCAGTGGTCTGATTACCTTCCCTGTTCTCCTCAGCGAGGAGATGCTGCTGAGCGGCTTTCCTCGCCACACACTTGAGGCGAGGAGAGACGATTTACGGCACTTCCGCGTTTACATGTGACCGGCTGTGATTGGACACAGACGATCACATGGTTAAAGAGCCTCAGCTGCTCTTTACAGAGATTGGGGTGGCGCCTTGTCCTAGCAACATGGCACTGCCACGATTGCCGCGCTGTGCGTCCCCACAAGCGAGTGAGAACGGACGATCTGTACATATGTCATATGACATCCACCCAGAACGAGAGCCACACCGTCCCTCCGTCATTTGATGGTGGGCGGGCGGCAAGTGGTTAAAGATGGAAGAATTAAGCACCAACCAGAGCAAATCAAGATTAAAATTCAGAAATGTTTCCTGGTTGTCATCATCACAGGAGTGACAAATAACCCACCTGTGGCCCACAAAAAGGCCACGTGCATAATGCTGAGAGAGTGCAGGAGGTGGAGGCACATCTATAATAAATCATGAATAATTATCTAAATGTGCATACGAAAATAAAGAAGGGCAAAGGAATAAGGACAAGTGAGGATATTAATGAGGTGCCCTCATAATTCTAATATTATATGTTTTCAATCCAGATGTCCTCATCCCCATGAGGAAGATTCTGATTATTGCAATCTAAATGCGTTTTTTATCTTGGGCAGGAGTACCATTTTGGAAATTCCTATATAAAGTTTGTCACCTACATAATTTACTGTAGTTGGGGTTTACCAGAGCTCATATTTTAAACAGTATGTGTATTTGAATTTTAACATTTGTATTCCTTGTGCACTTGTTTGACTTCTTTTTCTGCATGAAAGCTCTTGGGAGAAACTTTAATGTATTTGTAATATAATTAATAGGGCAAGCAGCACCTTCCTACCCAGGCTTGTGGGCATCTCCTCCATATATCTCCCCCAAATATTCAAAATCGGCTTGTGCATTCTACTATAGCATATATTCCGGTAGAACAAATTTAATATCTGCAATCTGCATATTTTTTAATCTGTTTATTTAAATTTAAAGTAGAGTTCACAAACAGAAGACACTTCAGTGATGCAGCCCATGCAGGGGAGCACCAACCTGTAAAAGAAAAAATTGTTGAGGTACTTGGTGGCAAACTAACAAAAATTAAAACTGAGAACAACCAAACAAAAACAACTTGCATGTGTAGGTGTGTGGCTCTCACCAAGAATAAAGGATGCATAATATAACAAAATCGTACATCTGAGCATAATCCCAAATAATCAAGGGACCATCATATGGATAGGGATATTACCCCATTTGTATGGCTAAAAGTAAAATATAAAATCAATCAGACCAGATCAAAGCGAGTTAGGCATGGAAGCAGTGGTAGCATCTTCTATCCACCTTCTCCACACTCTAGCAAATATTTTTAGGACAGTCCCTGTTAGCATACCTTATGTGTCTTTGCACATAAATAGAGTGAAGTTCACTAGTTGTTTCCAAAACTGTGTTGAAGGGTGATTTGATTTCTTCTAAGTCAAGGTAATGGCCTTTCTGGCGTAAAACTGGAGTAACTTAAGTGGGGTCCTTTGTGCTGTGGTGGGGACAAGGTCATCAGCGTTTTGAAAGACGAGCAACTTTTTTTTTTAATTCTGACTCGGTTTGCAAGTGTTGTCTCGCAAAACGAGCAGGATTCAAGCCAATGGGGGTGCAGTACCGCATTTGGTCAGAGGTGCGGGGGGGGCCACGGTGACACTCGGAACGGTTCAGAGACATTCGGAAATACTCAGAGCCACTCGTAAATACTCAAAAACACCCATAAATACTCTATTCCCGAGTGTTTCCAAGCCTTTCTGAGGGTTTCCGAGTGCAGCCGAGCTGTCCCCGATTATTTCTTGAGGCTCACCAGCGCCCCCACCTCTGGCCATAAGCGGTATTGCATGCAGTAGAAGTCAATGCGGAACAAATTATCTTTGTTTGCATTGACTTCTATGGGGAAACTTGCTTTGATATGTGAGTGCTTTGGATTACAAGCATTCTCCTGGATGCTCGTAATCCAAGGTTCCACTGTACCAACCACTGCATTAATTACGTTCACAACTTCTTCTCAATACTGTGAAATAGCCAAACAGTGCCAAAAGATTTATATAAAATCTTCCAACTGATGAGGACATGAAGATGTTGGAAAACAGGCCAGAGAGGATGCTGGATTTAGCCTATGGGGATGCAGTTTATAATAGGTCCTGTGCAGAATTTTGAATTGCACCAACCTATCTCATATGGAAACCAGATATTTAAAAGGGGAGTCACTCTTCCTTCCATTTGGAGTACAATGTCAAAGTACTGACTAGGTGGTATATGGTGCCTTCCCGTTTATCGAGGCTCTATCCATTTTCCTCACCCCTGTTTTTGGGGATGCCACTTGTTTGGCACTATGTATCATATATGATTGAAGTGCCCGAAGTTACGATTTGAACAAAAGGTTTCGGAGATCCCCCAACAACCCTGTATTGCTCTGTTAAATGCACAAATTGAGAACCTTCCCCATTCTAAGCATTGATTGGTTTTCTTCATGCTCTTAGCAGCAAAACTCACTATAGCCTGGATCTGGAAAAAGACTTCAGTGTGTATCTCGCTATATAGATGAAAGGTGTCTTGGATAATGCTCAATGAACAAATTGCCAGTGTGGTCAATGACACTACTAATACTAAGTGTTCTGAGGCTATCTGGCGCCCCTGGGCCGACTATGTTAATGTGAAGCTGTAGGGGATTTGAACAAGTCAAGTTTTCCCCCTAGGGGCTTGACTTCTTCTGCTCTCCAAGTTTCTCTCTCCTCTCTTCCATTCCCCCCTTCTGTTGTTTTTATTTCATTCTTTTCTGTCACTTCCGAGGTTCCTCCTGTTTGGGACCCCTTCTCTTTATGATTGGTTACAGTTGGAACACATGACACTTTTTTTTTGTGTGCATTTTGACACGAGTTATGTAACAATTCTTCTTAATGCTTTGTCCCGCCTACACTCAATGGCGTCCCTAGGGGGGGGCCAGAGGGGGCCCTGACCCCCCCAAAATGATGCTGTGCCCCACCATGTGCCCCCCCAAAAAAAAAACACCAACAAAAATTTTTTTTTTTTTTTTTTTTTTTTTTTACAAAAAGGCAATGTCTTTTTGTTTGCATCCGTAGCGGATGCGCCAAATCTTACTCAGGCTGCTGCTGGAGTAACACAGTCTCTATTGAGAGGGGGAGTATTCTTCTAGCCTGGACGTGTGGGTAAGTGTGTGCACTGCAGTACACTGTAATCACTGAACTGTATTATCTCCATCCCTTCTCTCCCCCATCTGTCGCTCCCCCTCTCCTGTTCTTTCAAGACCTTCACAACTTGCTTTCACTTTCAGTTAGGCAGGTAATAGACTATGCAAATTTCTTTCCTGCATCCACAGAGTGCAGGAAAGAAACCTGCATGATTCCCCCATTAACACAGACAGTGGTGACAGGGGAATATCCTTCCTGCGCAGCAATTGTATTCTCCCAACAAACAGTCATTATCACTAGTGGCTATAGCAACCACTAGTGATAATCATAAGAGTATCTGTCAGGCTGGTTGTTCCCAATTTGATCGATCAACTTGGTACATTCAGCCTGCTCATTAATGGTTCAAACTTCAACCAGCTGAGATTTAAACTGCCTATGGCTGGTCTTAACACTTAGGCAGCCCATACATTGATCACTTTTTTTCATTTAACTAGTAGGTTGCATGAAAAAAAAAAGAAATGATCCAATTCTCCCATCTACACATTATAGGTGGATGGGGGAATCCTTGCAGTGTGGACCAGTGGTGGAACTACCAGGGTTGCTGTCCTGGCTATTCACAGCGCTGGTCTCTGTCTCCATGGCAGCAGTGGCACATTGGAACCCAGTGCTGGTTACTTTATGGGGCTAATGTACAGGAGAGCCAGCACAATTTGTTGTTAGAGATGGGCAGGGCATGTTCAAAATCCCACATGCCCGAGCCCGTCAGGAAGCCCACACTGCATGGCACTAAGCACAAGCAGTGAGACATTTCCTGGTCCGCAGCTGCACAGATCAGGAATGTCTCACTGCCTGTGATTAGCCATGTGCAGTGTCGGCTTCCTGGCGGGATCGGGCAAGTGGGATTTCAAACACACCCGAGCCCATGTCTATTGGTTGTAGAGTAGACAGTTGACCTCCCTGCAGGTTACTTAACAGCAGTGCAGCCTTCTCTGACATGCTGATCGTGATGCAATCCAGGTGATGCTCCTAGTCAAATCCATAAATATCATAGTGATTTTATTGATCAAAGCCCACACCTTACAGGCATAGAGCCCACATGGCTGCTGAACATACGGTGGATGTGGTTGTACTCTTGATGCTAATAAATACTGTGTTTATTAGATCTGACTGGGAGCATCACCTGGATCACATCCCGATCAGCATGTCAACAGAGAAGGTTATACAACATTACTGCTGCTAGGTGACCAGCTGGGGGTTCGGCTCTCTACAACCAATAGTGCCAGCCTTCCCCTGCATGCACCCATAATGTCACCAGCACTAGGTCCTAATAGACTGCTGCCACTGCCAAGGACACAGATGCAAGACCAGCACTGTCAATAGCAGGGGCAGGACAGCAAGAGGAGGCTGGGGAACACCACAGTGGCAGAACACCAAGGCCCGGTGGCAAGACAACCTTTGCAACCCTGATAGTTCTCCCACTGCTTTCCAGGTTATATTTTCTTGGTATGCTGGTGACATATATCTCTTGTTTCTGCCACCCTGGGGATTGTAGTAAAATTGCATTTTATAGTTGCCCCCCTACTTTTGTCCCTGTCCCCCCATGTGCCCCCCCTAAATATGAAAGCTGGAGACGCCACTGCCTACACTATGGACGGAAATGGGTCAGGGCTGTTTAGCTTTCCATTGTTACCTTTCTTTTATTTATTTTTAGTTTTTTATATCAAGTGCTCTAGTTACAGAGAGATATATATTGTTCACTGTATCTAAAATGCCTGAGCCAGGGTCCTGGCTGTTGTAACAATTCCCCAGCCAACATTCCCCAGGGCCCTCCCATTAGCTGTCCTACCGAATCCACCCACTGGCCATCCCATGTCCTCCTCCTTCTCAATCCCATGTTCTCTATCCCATGTTCTCTTCGTCCTCCTCCAGTCCCATCTCCTATATCCCATTTTTCTCCTCCCCCTCCAGTCCCATCTTCTCCTACCACAGAAGGTGGAAAGTGGGACAGGGGTACAGGTGGGGGGGAAGTGTCATGAGAGGAGGTCAGTGGGACAGGAGTGGAAAGTGTCATGGAAGGGGCGGCAACGGGACAGGTGGGGGGCAGTGGGAAAGGTGGGGGGCAGCATCACAGATAATAGGCAGTGTCTTAGGTGGGGAGCAGCGGGGGACAGCGTGGCAGGTGAGAGGCAGTGTCACAGATGGGGAGCAGCAGGACAGGTGGTAGGGAGTGGGACAGGTGGGAGGCAGTGTCACAGGTGGGGGCAGCGGGACAGATGGGAGGGAGTTGGTCAGGAGGAGGGAGTGTCACAGGTGGGGGCAGCGGGACAGGTGGGAGAGAGTGCCACAGGTGGAGGGCAGCGGGACAGATGGGAGGCAGTGTAAAAGGTGGCGGGCAGTCGGACAGGTGGGAGGGAATGGGACAGGTGGGAGGGAGTGTCACAGGTGGGGGGCAGCGGGACAGGTGGGAGGAAGTGGGACAGGTTGGGGGCAGCGGGACAGGTGAGAGGGAGTGTCACAAGTGGGGGGAAGCGGGACAGGTTGGAGGCAGTGTCACAGATGGGGTCTGTGGCCCTGGAAGGAAGAAGGGTGAAGATGGATGCTTCCATCAGTGTGGAATGCGATGCATACTAGCCCATTATACTTTTACTTTGCAGGGGATTAAATATATAAATATCCCATCAGTGTTTACTTCCTCTTTTAGTTTTGGTTACCTGCATGTTTTTTTTTGATTGAAAATGTTTACTTTATTTTGCATAAAAATATACAAAAAACTAATACTTTGACAGGGTACATTCCACTGTGTACTGCGACGCAGCACATAAATACACTACATTACAATACAGTTCCAAGCATACAAATAAATTACATTCATCCTGCGGTATGATGCCTAATGTGTTGTGCAGAGTAATAATACCCTGAAACATCACATCATGCATAACGCTGCATTCCCCCAAAAGCATTAACTAAAAACATGTTACTAGCAAGTCATATAACTTTTCAGACAAATTGCATTTCAACAGGCAATGGGTGTGATGGGGGTGGGGGTGGATAAGGGAGGGGGAAAAAGAGTTCACAGGCCCGAAAGCTTTATTGAACTGCCAAAGGATACACAGGGGGAGGGGAAATCTTCAGACGTCCTCTTCCTCTTTAAAGTCCATCAAGTTATCGTTTCTCAGCAGACTGTGGACCAGTCTGCGACAGTCCTCGATGGACATACTCTCCCGCTGGTGGATGAGGCGCTTTCTGGCGCACCATAAAGCATCCTTTTTTTTTTCAAAACTCTTTATTCCAAATTTTTCATTACATAATAATTTACATTATACATTTTTATATACTTTTACATTTCTTTATATAATACAGATTATAATTGCATTTGCTCCTTCCTTTCATTCCTTCCTCTCTCACCCTCTGTGGTCACTTAATACTATATTTTCAGATATTCCTCTATCCGTTGTTAGCCATGTTCTATTCCATTTTGCCCATATTTTTTCATACCTTCGCCCGTTTCCCCTTTGTTCGTACATTATTTTTTCATAGGGTAGGACCTGGTTTACTGCTCTCACCCATTGGGTTACTGTCGGGGGATATGGCTGAATCCATTTTTCTATTATTTGTTTTCTTGCCAGGAACAATACCTCCCTTAAGAAGGTATTATTATCTCTATTATCTCTCTCTTCCCTCAATATCCCCAACAAACATAATTCCATCGTAGCTATAAAAGATTTATTCAGGACTTTTCCTATTTTCCTAGCTACTTGTTGCCAGTATTTTCCTATTTTACCACAGTACCACATTACATGAAGGAAGTCTGCTCCCCCCTGCCCACATCTAGTACATCTTGGTTCTGTCATCCTCCCCATTTTATACAATCTATTTGGAGCCAAGTATGTCTGATGTATTATATTCATCTGTATTATCCTGTTATTCATTGCAGGGGATACCTTCCAGTGGGAATTACAGGCTTCATCCCATTCATGATCGCTCATGTCTGGGATAGCCTCCTGCCATTTATCCCTTATTTTCAGTGGTTCGTCTTCTATTTTCTTCTGTAACAGGTGTGTGTAAATCTTTGCTATCAGTCCCTTAGGTCCCTGTGATCTCAGGATACCTATAAGGGGATATTTGGATATTTTTACTTCCTCTCTTCTAAACTGTGTCTGTAGCACCTGCCTCAACTGAAGGTATCTGTAGAACTGTTTACTCAATAAATTATATTGTTTACACAGGTTTTCATAGGTTAATATCACATTTTTGTCATATAGCTGACCAAAAGTTGTTATCTTATTCTGCTTCCAGAATTTACTGTCCTCAAAGGCTTCCAGTTGTTCAAATTTTGGGTTGTTCCAAAGCGCAGTTTCTGTTGGGATTCCAACAAATCCCGTCAATTTCTTAGCCTCTCTCCATACTGTCCTTGCCACTTTCAAGAGGGGAATTTTTACTCCCACTCTCCTCAAATCTTTTAATTCTAGTCCCGTCATTAAATCATCTATTTGCATTTTACTAAGGAGATATTCCTCTATCCTTGTTATTTTTTTCCTGTCCTACCCATGATCTTAGGTGTTTCAATTGCCCTGCCAAATAGTATAAATATAAATCCTGTCCAAACTTTTTTCAAAGAGGGCCAGATTTGATGAAGCGAACATGCGTGAGGGCCGACCTTTTTTCCTGACATTGTTTGAACCATTAAAATTCAGTCTGTGTGTTCGTTCGAGTACTGACACACTGCCCAACAAGAATTCTCTTGCCTTTGTGGCTGTGTGTGAGTAAAGAGATGATCTCAGGCGTGTTATTTGGATATACCGTATTTATTGGCGTATAACACGCACCTTCACTTTAACAGGGAAGATTTAGGAAAAAAATACAATTTTAAATAAAGAGCAAAATAAGGGTCAGTGCCCATCTGCACACCACCATGCCAAACAGGAATGCAGCATCATCAGGAATGTCATAATCGTCAGGAATGCATTTGTCCCCCCCCCAAAAGGAATGCATTAAATGTCTAAAATTGTCAGGAATGCAGCCCCCCCCATCATTGTCAGGAATGTCACTATTGTCAAATGTCATATAACTTTTGTCAGACAATCATTGCATTTCAACAGGAGCAGCACCCCCCCATCATTGTCAATGGGCACCCCCCCCCATGTGATGGGGGAATGCAGCAACCCCCCATCATTGGGAATGGGGGGGGGGGAATGCAGCACCCCCCCCCCCCATCATAAATGGGAATGCAGGTCAGGAATACACAGCCCCCATCATTGTCAAAAACAGAGTTCACAGGCCCGAAAGCTTTATGAATTATGCCCCTCCATCTGAACTGCCAAAGGATACACTGGAGGGGCTGCCGTGTAGGGCACGGCTCTTGTCCCGCCTCCTCCCTGTCCCCTCCATCTGTCCAGATAAACAGGCGGGCCGTTCAGTATATTAGCTTCCATCTCATCTTCATGTTTCAGCGTAATATTTACTCCTAAATATTTAAAGACTTCCACTATTTTTAATGGGGTCTGAGCTCTCCTTTCATTACCTGTTCCCAGAGGCATCAGTGCGGATTTTTGCCAATTTATTTTTAACCCTGAGAAACCTCCCGTATGTTTCTATTATTCTCATTGCTTCTGTCAGAGATGCTTGCGCATCTCCCATATATAATATAATATCGTCCGCATATAAGCCTATGTGTTCGGTTTTTTCTCCTACTTTAATCCCTTTGTATTTATCTGATTGTCTGAATCTATTTGCCAGTGCCTCAATTGCCAGAGCGAATAATTGCGGTGACATTGGGCAGCCCTGTCTTGTTCCTCTATATAGTTTTAATGTAGGGGATAATATACCGTTTATTAGCAAATTGGAGCATGGTTGTTTATAGATTATTCTCACCCATTTTCTAAATTTTTCCCCAAATCCATTCCTTTCCAGGACTGTCTGCAGAAATTCCCATTCTATGGAATCAAATGCCTTGGCTGTATCCAGCGATGCCAAGGCACTTGTTTCCGGGATAAACTCTCTCATTTGTGTCATATATTGCGTCCTCCTAATATTAATTGATGTGGATTTCCCTGGCATAAAGCCAGTTTGATCCTCCGCTATTATGGACAAGATTACCTGGTTAAGCCTATTGGCAAGCACTTTTGCCAGTACTTTATAATCTATATTTAATAGCGATATTGGCCTATACGACCCACACTCAGTTCTGTCTTTCTCTGGTTTTGGTATCAATATGACTGTAGCATCCTCGCTTTGCGTTAATTATTAGTTGGTTCTTATATTGTCGTGATGAGGCTGCCCATCTTATTTGGTTTATATTTGAGGGTCCCCTATAAACCTATTTTCTGCCTGTGCACCTCCTCGATGGACCAAAAGGGAAACCCCTCTTGAGTATGTAGTATGACATGAGTGGCTTGACCATTGTATCCAAGGTTTTTCTAGGTACTTCAATCTCTCTTTAGTCATATATGTGTTTCTTGGATACAAATGATCTTTGCCTGCACCTTATTAATTTCTGAAAAAACCTGTGTTCGTTTTAATTGCGTTCCCATACCTCTCACATTCCATGACAAAAATGTGTGTTGATTACTCATGTCTAATGTATTTTATTTTAGCCATTATTCCCCCGAAAAATAAAAGGAGAGGAAAAATAAATTGTATGTCTCTTTTTCCTTTCCGTGACCATTCTCTTTTCTACCTCTCTCCTCTCATTCATCCATTCCATTCCATTCATCCATACCATTTTTTTTAGGGCATTACCAACCTTACTCTAGCCTTTCCTTATTATTGTGTCTTAAAATAAAAAAAAGAAAAGAAAAAAAAGGGGAAAAGGGAAAGGAGAAAGATTCCTCTCTCTCTTCCCTCTCTTCCCTTATAACTAGTGCTTATTTCAATGTGTTTCACTGTCCTTTTCCCATTTCTCCCCTCAAAAAAAAAAAAAAAAAAAAGGAAAGGGGGGAAAAAAAAGAGACGAAAAAGGCAGAGATCAAGGAAAAAAAAGAAAAGAAAAAAAATAAAAAATAAAAAAAATTGAAAAAGGAAAAAAAAAAGAAAAAGGCAGAGATCAAGGAAAAAAAAGAAAAGAAAAAAAATAAAAAATAAAAAAAATTGAAAAAGGAAAAGCATCCTTAAAGCAACACTTGTCCTCCTGTGAATGAGTTCCACAGAAGAGTCCGTTCAACACACAGTGTGTGATTGCAGTCTGTGGCACAAAATCTTTAAGTTCAGGTTCCAAGGTCCTCAACAGGCCCTGTGCAAAGGGGCACTCCCAGACCACGTGCTTCTCCTGGATGATACAAAAAGGGCAGTGCCTGTATCTGCACAGGTTTCTGGCATGCATGAATGTCCTGAGTGGCAACCCCCCTTGGATTGCCATCCATGCCAGATCTTTGTGCCTGTTGGTGAGTCTCTTTGAGGAAACATTCCTCCAGACCACTTTGCAAGTGGCTGAAGGGTGGCCTGGAACAGTCTCAACAATGTCCGATGCTCTAATCAACTTGTGGATAGTTTTTGGCTTCCACAAGTCATGCCTAACTCAATGCAGTCGCAGCTCCTTGATAAACTTAAAAGTATCCAAATAATACCAAGGAGTGTCCCAGTTGTAGGGGATGGAACTGTCCCATTTGTCCCATCCAAGGGACCTCCAAAGGGGCAGGAGGAAAAAACAGGACATGGGACCGCCATGAGTCCAAAGTTCTGTCAACCAAAGTCCTGCAGATGCAGTTACAAGCAAAGGACACCCTCAGTAGAATGGCGATGTCAGGCACGCCCTTACTGCCCTTGAGAGGTTCCTTACACATAACCACCCACTTCACTCTGTCCATTTTGGAGCTCCAGATGAAGTGAAACACCGCCCTGGTGATGGCCTTGCAGGTGTTAACCCGGAGGGCCAGGCCTGGGCGAGGTACTGCAGCACAGGGAGAATCTCGCTGCAGAGTACCAGTGTTTTACCTTTGATGGTGAGCTCCCTGAGGCTCCAAATTTTTGTCTGATCTTGGCAAGTCTCTCCTCCTAGGACTTCAGGGCTGTGCTCTCAGCTCCAAACCAGACCCCAAGGATTTTGATGAAGTCTGTTTTGACGCTGAAAGGAATAAGTGCAGAAGAAGGCAGGAACCACTTTCCGAAGAGCATGACTTCCGACTTCCCGCAGTTGACCTTTGCCCCTGAAGCTTTGCCGAAGTCCTCACAGGTCTGGACGAGTGTGTCGATGGAGCGCCGATTGGCACAGAACACAGTCACGTCGTCCATGTAGAGTGAGCACTTGACCTCCCGTCTGTCCGGTCCTGGTGTGGTGATCCCCCTGATCTCTGGGTTTCGTCTGATGCTTCAGGCGAAGAAATCTATACAGCAAACAAAAAGCAGAGGTGAGAGAGGGCAGCCTTGTCTGATCCCAGAGAGAACCGGAAAGGGGTCAGTTTTCCAGCCATTTATCAACACCAAACTACAGATGTCATTATACATCACATTGTACATGCTGGAGCTACGCCCGTCCTCCTCGATCGGACAGTTAAAATCACCGCCGATCATTACTGTTCTGGTGGTGACGAGTTGGGTCTGCAAAAGATCCAGCCGCACATTCTTATCTGGGGGGGTGTGCATGTTGATGAGCCTAACTGGCTCTCCCACCCACGAGCCGTCTATAACCAAAAGATGGCCACAGACTAGCTCATGGATAGAGTCAACCGTGAAGCGACCACCCCTGACAAGAATGGCTACCCCTGCGGATTTACAATCGCCACCCCCAGACCAGTGGGAGTGACCATGGGTCCACTGGGAGGACAGATGGGTGTACCTCCTCAAGGGAGGAAGAGCGCACTCCTGAAGCATGTAGACATCACTCATGCTGTTTAGAAAGAAAGGTCAGCACCTCTTGCCTTCTAGATGTATCCTTGATACTTCTCACATTAATGGAAAAGATGGAGATCTCAGCCATAATGAAAAAGGAAAAAGGAGGTCTAGTCAGCAAGGGGCCGAACTTACCTCCCCAGAGGGGGGGGGGGTGACTCTTCCATTGCATCCGCTGCCTGTCATGTGTTCTGGGTTAGACCCAGCTCCTCAAGGACAGCATCCATCATCTGGTTGAGGTTGAGGGTGAGAATAAAGAAAAAAAGGAATATAAAGAAAACATGTGGTCGGACTTTAAAGGCACAACAAACACTGGGAGTACAAAAAATTATTTAACATTTATTGAAAAATACATAAAGTATAAAGACCATAGACATGAAAGAAATAATAAAAATCACATATACAGATAAGAATCAATACATGATGTGAGCCATAATGCGTTGAGGGTGAGGTCAGGCTCGGGGTCGGCCATGATCTCTTCCTTTTCCTCTTCCCCCGCAGACTCAAGGTCCTCCACTACAATCTCCGGTCCATTGCTGTCATGTGGACCCTGTTGGGCCATTTGGTGGAGGCGGTGGGTTCCTCTGCTGTTGGGCTTTCTTTTTTCCGTTTCCGGCTTCCTGTTGGGACACTGGTGGGGGTGGGGCAGGGAAGTCCCAGAGGGAGGACAGGTCCGGGGTGGGGGCGGGGGATGCGGGGCAGTCAGGGTCTCTTCCGGCACGAAGGGGGTGGGTAGGGGTGTGCCAGGGGCAGGGGGAGGGAGGGGACTTACCTGTGGCCTTTCGAGGCTCCTTTGGGTTCTTGTTTTCTGGCGGCTTCCTCTCGATGCTGGAAGATGACGTACCCTGGATCAGGGCTCCAGCATAGGTCCGGGTTCTCTGGGGGCAGTCTCTGAAGACGTGCTCTGCCAATGTGGTGCACTTAAAGTGCAACTAAAGGCAAAACTTTTTTGGGGGGAGATGGATTAGAACACCTTTTAGGTTATTATTGCTGTCTGTGCCTCCATCGGGGAGATTCACCCTCTACCCGATGGGGACACTAGTCCTGATGACCTGGGGTTTCCCCAAGGAATTTACATAATTTGCAGGGATTTCCTCTCACTTCCTGTTTTGGCTGTGGGACAGGAAGTGAAGAGAAATTTCCCCGGTGGGACACAGATGGCAAAAAATAATTTGACAAGAGCTATGACCCTCCTTTACTCTATCCGAATTAAAAAAAGATTTGCCTAAATTTCTACTTTAACCATTGAGACTTACTATTTGTCGTGTTGAGCCTAGCAGGGTTAATATCTGCCTAATTCCCACGACCAAAGCTTCTTACACACACCATGCCTACAGTGACAATTTAGCAAAGTGGGTAAGGTGAAAAAAATTTGTAGGGAAGATAACCCATAAGGAAAATACAGTGCATACAGCCTCTGTGGCTTAATGAATGTATACTTAACAAAGCCTTGTGTCATCGTAGAACCCATCACATAATCAGTGTTTGTTCTTTATCATCAGCCACTATTCATAAACCTGATTAATGACAAGAATAATATGGCATATGATGAATTATAAGGGGAAGCTCCATGTACCATTGACGGCGATGTGGACTATGTTTTTAGGAAATGAGAATTATCTACCACACAGCAACCATTGGTGCATGATATGGACATCCATACACATAGTAGCAATTTAGCTGTTTTTATTATAAGCGTACAAGGTGTTGCGCATTTTCTAAAATTTCAATATTTATTACTATCTATACTTTTTTAATACCAATAAACTTGTTTTAAGAAATTGTTATATAATGTTCATTTTTGAAGCTATGAGTATCACCTTAAGTAACCACTGCAGTAACTTGGTTGTCTTTACCCAAGTTCTTTTTCAGCTAGTACATTTGTGGGTTACGGTGACCACACTATAACTAGCGACCTCAGCATATCTGAGCTGTTTATCATAATCTTCAAATTTTTGATATAATACTAACCCTTAGCAATATTGTTTAATATTTTTTAATTTTCACAATCTCTTAATGTTCATTTATTTCTTCTCAGGCACTGGCAACAACTGTGGCACAATTATACCTAGCACCAAGCAATGACCACTGGGTAAAGCAGTGCTGTGGAGTGCTATGTCTCGAGAAGGACAACCCCAGACGTTCCTACTTCATCCGGTTATACAATGTTACGGTATGATTTATTCTGCAGCCCAAAATTCATATTTAAGAGTGAGCATTTTTATAGACTAAGGCAAACCTAACAAAAGGGCAAATTAACATTACATTTAGTTTGTAAAAATCTACTATTCCATTTAATTCACAAAGCTAAAATTTCCATTTTAAAAGGATCAGATTTTTTACTTTTTCCCTGTAAAAGTCACAAATTACAATGTGTTTTCTATTTTCCTTATGTGTTTTGGGCCACCGCAGTCTGCTCTCCAGCAGCAATGCTCATTTCCATTATCCTGACATATGACACAAGGTTGCTCAATGAATAAAACAAAATCCTGTGCAACGAGCCCAGACTAGAATAGACTACATCCTGGGGTGACACAACTGAACAATCTGCCTGACACATTTCATGTCGCCCCTTTAACTGAACTCCCATCTACTCACAGCAAGTAGTGCTTCCTTCTTGTTCCATTTTCTTTCTCAATATATTTTTTACCAAATACCAAAAAGTTTTTTTGGAAAGCTTGCAAAAGTATATCCAATTCATATAGAAACATACACTCATTGGCCACTTTAAAAGGTACACCTTGCTAGTACCGGGTTCGACCCGCTTTGTCCTTCAGAACTGCATTAAGTCTTTGTCAGTGGCGGTGCATCCATAAAGGGTGCAGGAGCACCGCCCCCCCTCTCCTGCACCGCTCTAATCACCATTGATAGATTCATGAATCTATGGTTGCTGCTGACACCCCCCTATTCATAGGCTCTAATATGCGCCCAAAAATGTGAGAAGCGGGCGCAAAGCTGTGCGTTCGCTTCTCACTCAGCTGTATGTTAGCAAAGCAAAGAATTTCGCTTTGCTAACATTGAACCGCCTCTCAGCCAATCAGGTTGCTGGGTCTGTGTTACCTAATTGCCTGAAATGACAGGCGCTGTGATTGGACGCCTATGAGGCGTCCAATCATAGCAGAGGACGAGAGAACGAGAGAGCGGGCGGGCGGGAGAAGACATCGGGGTCAGGGAAGAAATGGAGGACACCGCTCGCCACTTGCCGCCATCATCCGCTGCCCACCCGAGACAAGGTAAGTGCCGGACAAACGGCGGACGGGGGGCACGGTGGCAGCACTTGGGGCACAGTGGCAGCACTTAGGGTACAGTGGCAACATATGAGGCACAATGGCAGCATTTAATGGGCACAGTGGCAACATTTAAGGCATAGTTGCAGCATTTGGGGCACTGTGGTAGCATTTAATGGGCATAGTGGCAGCACTTGGGGCACAGTGGCAACATTTGAGGCACAGTGGCAGCATTTAATGGGCACAGTGGCAATATTTAAGGCACAGTGGCAGCATTTAATGGGCACAGTGGCAGCATTTAATGGGCACATTGGCAGCATTTAATGGGCACATTGGCAGCACTTGGGGCACAGTGGCAACATTTGAGGCACAGTGGCAGCATTTAATAGGCACAGTGGCAATATTTAAGGCACAGTGGCAGCATTTGGGGCACAGTGGCAGCATTTAATGGGCACAGTGGCAACATCTGGGGCACAGTGGCAGCGATTGATGGACACATTGGCAGCATTTGGGGCACTGTGACTGCGTTTGATGGGCACAGTGGCTGTGTTTGATGGGCACAGTGGCAGCGTTTGGGCACAGTGGCTGTGTTTGGGCACCTTACCCTCCGGAGGTGGTTCTGGCTAACTCAGTAGATTGCTTTAAGAAAGGCCTGGATACTTTCCTAAATGTACATAATATAACTGGGTACTGACATTTATAGGTAAAGTTGATCCAGGGAAAATCCGATTGCCTCTAGGGGGATCAGGAAGTGATTTTTTTTCCCCTGCTCTAGCAGATTGGAGCATGCTCTTCTGGGTTTTTTTTTTTCTTTTGCCTTCCTCTGGATCAACTGTGGGTATAGAATTGGGTATATTGGATTGTACGATATTTTTTATTTTTATTTATTATTTCTTTTTTTTATGGTTGAACTGGATGGACTTGTGTCTTTTTTCGGCCTAGCTAACATGTAACAGTGGCTGCGTTTGGCTGCGTTTGGTACAGTGGCTGCGTTTGATGGGTACAGTGGTTGTGTTTGATGGGCACAGTGGCTGCATTTGATGGGCACAGTGGCTGCGTTTGATGGGCACAGTGAGGCTGCAATTGGGGGGGGGGGGTTCAGAATTTTTCAGTTTGTTTGCGCCCCCCCAAAAATTTTGAGCACCAGCCACCACTGGTCTTTGTGGCATAGATTTAACAAGGTGTTGGAAACATTCCTCAGAGATTTTGGTCCATATGACATGATAGCGTCACGCAGTTGCTGCAGATTTGTCGGCTGCACATCCATGATGCAAATCTCCCATTCCACCACATCCCAAAGGTACTCTGGATTGAGATCTGGTGACTGTGGAGGCCATTGGAGTACAGTGACCTCATTGTCATGCTCAAGAAACCAGTGGTGAGATGATTTGAGCTTTGTGACATGGTGCATTATCCTGCTGGAAGTAGCCATCAGAAGATGGGTACACTGTAGTCATAAAGGGATGGACATGGTCAGCAACAATACTCAGGTAGTCTGTGGCGTTTAAACGATGCTTAATTGGTACTAAGAAGCCCAAAGTGTGCCAAGATAATATCCTCCACACCATTAAACCACCACCACCAGTCTGAATTATTGATACAAGGCAGGATGGATCTATTCTTTCATGTTGTTTAAGCCAAATTCTGACCCTACCAACTGAATGTCGCAGCTGAAATCGTGACTCAGACCAGGCAATGTTTTTACAATCTTCTATTGTCCAATTTTGGTGAACCTGTGGGAATTGTAGCCTCAGTTTCCTGCTCTTAGCTGACAGGAGTGGCACCTCTTGTGGTCTTCTGCTGCTATAGGCCATCTTCTTCAAGGTTCGATGTGTTGTGTGTTCAGAGATGGTGCTTTGCATACCTTGGTTGTAACGGGTAGTTATTAAAATTTCTGTTGCCTTTCTATCTTCTGGAACTAGTCTGCCCATTCTCCTCTGAATTCTGACATCAACAAAGCATTTTCTTCCACACAACTGCTGCTCACTGGATTTTTTTTTTTTTTTTTTACCATTCTCTATAAAACGCTAGAGATGTTTCTGCATGAAAATCCCAGTAGATTAGCAGTTTTTGAAATACTCAGACCAGCCCGTCTGACACCAAAAACAATACCATGTTCAAAGTCACTTAAATGCCCTTTCTTCCCTATTCTGATGCTCGTTTTGAACTTCAGCAAGTCTAGATGCTTAAATGCATTAAGTTGGTGCCATGTGATTGGCTAATTAGCAATTTATGTTACCAAGCAATTGAACAGGTGTCAATGACTACCCAATAAAGTGACCAGTGAGTGTATAAGTTGTCCAGTAAGTATGGTAGTTTAAGGCTGAGTTCACACTGTGGCACAGAGTGGCTCACAGTAGGGGTCCGGTGTGTTGTTGTTCACTGTTTCAGGTCCGATTTCAGACAGATTTTTTGGCTGAATTCAGACCTGAAATGGACCAGAAGATGCACAGGACTTCTGTGCAATTCGCACCAGAGCCACTCTAGAGATGTGTGAATCAGCTCTATAGCGAGCCAGTCACAATATGCTGACATACTAATTGGTTGCGGAGAAACCCGCATCCAATTCACAATAGTGTGAACCCAGCCTCAGTGTTGTTAATGCAATTTAAATAGCTGGAAATATGAACAATGAAGTAATCCAGCATGTAAGAAGAGTAAAATTTGTCTATTTTATGATAGGACTAATTATGAGAGGCCAGTGGGAATATAGTTTGTTCCAAGAATGGTAAAAATTGAAGCTGGGATTATATTATTTCATATAGGCATCTTACAAACTGTTGGCGCTATATACATTCTGTATAAAAATAATAATAATAACAATAATATCCCCTCCGTCCCAATGGGTTAGGTCTGATCAGGAACATCCAGGCATCACATATAGATACATATCTGGGAACTTTTGCAACTCTGTGAGCCTGAAATTCTGCTGAAAGGGGGATGAAATGGTTAGGCCAGAGGGAACAACTTGCAACTAGGAGACCAATTAATTGTTTAAGTTAGCCAGCGTGTTTGAGCCAGTTCTGGACAATTCCCATATATGTGTTTGGAAGTCACCACAATGTTTCAGCCTTCCGTTTGAGAACCTGATAACCTCAACTGCTCACTGAAGACTAGGGTTGCCACCTCATCCCTCATTAAAACAGAACATATATTAATTACACAGGTTCTGTGGCTGATTAAGGTGGTAATTAAACTCACTTGGTGCATTATCTGCATTAAATTAGCCTCAGAACCTGTGTAATTCATATGTGTTCGTGTTTCAAGGGATGAGGTGGCAACCCTACTGAAGACACCTCCACTGTATGGTGATGGTGGTTAACTTTCTTGATATAAGGGAACTCAAGTAAGTGGCAAAATGGTTAAAATTTATGTAATGCTGCAGGGAGTTGTCAAAGGCTGTGGACATGCAACAGAAGATGACCAGTGAGAAGCTGATTTACTACCATGCACAGCTACACCAGATTTTGCACTCTTTAGTTTTAATAAATCAACCCCATAATATGAGATTGATGGAAATCGCTGCTATTACAGCCCCTTTACAAATCAATGCTTCCACTAAAACTGTTTGCCACATTTGATGTTTCTTTCAACAAGATCAATTATACAAGATCAGAGGATTAACAAAAACATAAAAATAGAAAAGGAAGGGGCAACTGAAAAAAAATAAGACAGCATGAAAGAAATAAACCAAACCATTTAACTACAAGAAGCCAGATGATAAAGAATATTTTATCTTCAGTTTCCTGAGTAAGCACCGAGGTCAGAAAAACTCAGATTATTGTATTCAGAGTCAGAGATCCCAAAGGACCGCATAAAAAGTGACCACAGGCTGGGCAGCAGGGGTGAATGAGCAGTCCTATGCCTGATCAAATCTTATGCCCCATACACACGGTCGGATTTTCAGATGGATTCTGTCCTATCGGACAATGTTGTCGGAAATTCCGACCGTGTGTAGGCACCATCGGACAGTTTCCATCGGATTGTCCGACGGACAAAGTTCTATCTCCTGCTGGATAAATTTTCCGACAACAAAGTCCGATCACACCAATTCCGATCGTGTGAAGCGAATTCCGACGGACAAAGTGCCACGCATGCTCAGATCACATTACAAGACCAAAGCTATTGGCTACTAGCCTCTACGTAGTCCCGTCGTAGGCAACAAACGTCACCACGTTCAGAATGATCGGATTTTCCGACAACTTTGTCCGACCGTGTGTATGCAACACCAGTGTCGGACTAAATCCGTCGGACCAAATCCGATGGATTTGGTGGTCGGATTTTCCGACCGTGTGTATGGGGCTTAACAGTGTTGGATGTTTCTAGTCTGTGATCACAGCCCCACTAGGCTAACATTTTGTTTTGCAGGAAGAGAAGCTTGTTTGGGAACAGGAAATATACCAGCAGCTCACCTACCAAACTCCTCGTCCATATTTCCACACTTTTCCAGCAGAGGTGAGTTTCTTTACATTCCTTGTAATGACTGACGTGTGTTGGGAGGCCTGTATATGCATGCACAGGGTCTGTAGACAGTTTTAGTTATGTATGACCTGTGTCAAATATGTATACATGCAGTAGTATTTTTACAAGCACCACCGGCATGCAGGGTTGAATGGGAGCTGTTCTCCCTGCAATCGCCAAGGGGAAGAGAGGAGAGCAGGCGGAGGGATCATCAGAGAGCGGGGAACATCTTTGTAAAAGCTTTCATTAGAATTACAGAGTATTCCCTGCACTCGTCGTCACATGCAGCCCCGCCTCCTAGCCCGGGTACTTTGATAGACAGATCACCGTCCAATGCCGGGACGTGTGACGTATATCAAAGTACCGGGGCTAGGAGGCGGGGTTGTATGTGACAGCGAGTGGCGGGAACACTCGGAAATTCAGTTACAGCGGTGTTCCCTGCTCTCTTCCTCTCTTCCCCTGCACAGGTGAGGCTGCATTGTTGGGCACAGGTGAGGCTGCATTGTTGGGCACAGGTAGGCTGCATTGTTGGGCACAGGTAGGCTGCATTGATGGGCATAGGTGAGGCTGCATTGTTGGGTACTGATAAAGTTGTTGATAATATTTATTTTTGTAACTTAATTCTGCATAAAACATTTAAGTGTAATTTCATAAGATAATTTATAAAGGGGCATGTTTAGGGGTGGAATTAGGAGTGGGGCAGGGTAGGGGTTGGGTGGGGCAACTGGTGGCGAGTAACCCTTAAGGCCTGGCTAGTAGCTCAGGACTTGAAATTTTGAGCCCTGGTTTTAGTAAATAGTTTTTAGTAAATGTAAACTGTTAAATACCTTTTCTCATCAGCAGTTAGAGCAGTCTTGTGACTTCTATCAGTGTCTGGTTAAAGCTTGTAAGGAGTTTTCATTCTACCCTTATTGTCCTATGAGGCTGCAGGACCCTGACCCTCTGTATGGACAGTGCTGATTGCCCCTGTGCTGATCATATGCACTCTCCCCCCCAAAAAAAAAAAAAACTCTCTAGCAATACACACCAAACTGAACATGTGCAGCTTGTCCCCAGGGCTCTGTTTTATCAGGAGATGGATTGGGGACAGTGGAAGAAGGGGAGGATCATAGAAAACAGGATCAAACAGCCTGTTTACACAATGCAGAGGAACAGGGCCGGTACAAGGGGTGGGCGGAAGGGGCGGATGCCCTGGGCGAAGCAATTTATTATAGGAAGGGGGGCGCAGTGCTGGCAGTGTGCTGGTAAACTCTCTGGGCAACAAGTGACTGTGGCTAATGCCGGCCGCCACTACAACATTGCAGAGCTGCGCCTGCTTGCAAAGATGTGCCGAGTGCGCTACTGCACCCGGCACAAGCAAAGGACCCAGTCTTCCCTTCGCTGTCAGTCAGAGCAATCTCCACCCGACAGGCGCTTCCGAGTCTCGGCGAGGCGTGACGTCACGAGAGGCCGGGCGGGAGGAGAGAGGACCATAGAGAGCTTCCGGGCGAGAGGTGGAACCAACCAGGCAGTCAATAACAAAGTAATCAGATGGGCATCTATGAATAAATGAATCGGCTAACTGTGGTGGTGGTGGTGGGGGGAAGAGGTGAGATTAATAATGGTTTTCCAATGGTATTTGCAATATGCAGCATGAGGGGGTTCATGTATTGCCACTGGTCACTAATGCATTAATGACCAGTGTCAGTTAATTAACCCCTTTGTGCTGCATTAGTGGCACCAGTATCAGTGTTCATTAACTCTTCCATGCTGCAGCATAACACTGACACCATTGCCACTAATGCAGCACAAAGGGGTTAATTAACTGACACTGGTCATTAATTCATTAGTGACCAGTGGCAATACAGGAACCCCCTCATGCTGCATATTACAAATACCATTGGTAATTAAAGGGTAAGTTCACCTTTATAGAAAAATCTGTAAAGTGAACTTACACAAGACGCCCTCCTCACTCCCCCCCCGGTCCCGCTGACCTGGAGCATGGCAATCACCCGCTATGAGACAGCGGGTCGCTGCCTCACTTGTCCAGGGCTTAATCTCCAAAATATACCTCGTCAGCAGGTATGTTTAGGAGCATTCTTATTGGTCGGCGTCGTCACATGGGCAGCGCCGACCAATCAGAACCCACATAGCCCATCCTGTCACCGCAGGCGAAGAGGAGAGAAAGCAGCAGGAATTTCAAATCCCCAGACAGGTACAGCGGCGATACCAGCTGTCAGTGTGGGGGATTGCTGGACTCCAGGTTAGTGGGACCAGGGGGGAGGGGGTCCAGTGTAAGTTCACCTTACAGATTTTCTGTAAGGTGAACTTACACTTTAATTTGCCAACCCACTGCAGTACATATAGTGCAATGGGGCTGCAGCTACAGTATTGTATTGTTGTATTGTTTTTTTTGTGTTTTCTGGTTTTGAAAGGCCACAGACTCTTTCTTTTTAACCTGGGGGAGGGGGGGGGCGCAGTTTGCCATCCTTGCCCTGGGCAACAGATGGCCTTGTCCCGTCACTGCAGAGGAATAACACCTTAGGTTCCACAGTGAGTTTAGCAAGCATTCTTTACTGCATATACAGGCTGATTTTACTGTTGTGGGTTTAGTAACATTTTAAACATCATACCAATGCATGATCAGTGTATAAAAACTCTGCTCCTTGTTAAAATATCATTAACATTGACCTGTCCTTGTATCTCTATTCAAGAGCTACGGCCTCCAGCAAAATCTTTATATCTGACACACTTCCCGGTGTATCAGAATCCCGGTTTTGCGAAAGTGGGCTGTGGTCCCATCCACCTGCCCCTGTGTCACTATAGGACACAGTGGGATTGATTTATTGAGGGCAAATAGATTCTCAGAAATTTGTAAATGAGGTGAATCTCTGCTTCCATCATCCAATCAAATGCAATCAAAAATGCTTAATTTTCCTTGCACATGATTGGGTAATATTTGCAAAGTGAAATTTCACGATATTCACTAAGTTCTGGGGTCAATTCCCTTGCAAAGTTCAACTTCCCTTGTGAACAGATAATTTGCCTTTATTAAATCAACCCTAGTCTGTCTGCCGAGGGAAGACTGAATTAGATGTTGCAATGGACAAACCTTTTACACTTTGCATCCTATCTGCAGGACTGCCAGGCTGGACTTAATTTTGCAAATGAGGAAGAAGCTGACACATTTCACTCTGTCGTGGAGGAGAAGATACAAAAACGGCAGCACAGACAAGGTACAAGGATAAGATAGCCACCCAGTGGCGGTGCATCCATAAGGGCGCACGGGCGCCGCCCCCTCTCTCCTGCCACCCCTCTAGCACCAATAGATAGATTCATGCATTGCATAAATCTATCTATGGCCGTCGCTGCCACCCCCATTCAGGCACCCGGGCCCTTTTCAGATGCAGGGCACCTGAATTACAGCGGCGGGGGGTGTTTTTGAAGCACCTGATTAGAGCCATAGGCTCTAATAGGCGTCAAAAAAGGTGCTCCCAGGTCACTCAGCTGTGTTAGAAAAGTGAATGAATATTCGCTTTCCTAACACTAAACCGCCTCTCCGCCAATCAGGTGCTCGGATCTGTTACCCGTCAACTGATTGGCTGAAACGACAGGCGCTGTGATTGGACGACAGGTGTCCAATCATAGCAGAGGACAGGAAGAGAGGACAAGAGAAGACGTCGAGGAGCTGTCCCACCAAGACAGGTAAGTGCAGACAGCGGGCCGGCGGTGGCCACACTGGCAGCATATGATATGGCACAGTGGCTGCGTTTGATGGGGCACAGTGGGAGCAATTGATGGGCACAGTGGCTGCGTTTGATGGGCACAGTGGCTGCGTTTGATGGGCACAGTGGCTGCATTTTATGGGGCACAGTGGCTGCATTTTATGGGGCACAGTGGCTGCATTTTATGGGGCACAGTGGCTGCGTTTGATGGGCACAGTGGCGGCGATTGTGGGTACAGTGGCTGCAATTGATGGTTTTTTTTTCAGAATTTTTCAGTTTGTTTGCGCCCCCCAAAAAATGTTAGCACCAGCCGCCACTGCAGCCACCTGTAACTGAAATCTGGGGACAGAAAGCATGTAAAACAGTTTTTTAATCTGGAGGATTACACTGTTGGAATGAAAAACACTACTTTAAAACCTATTTTGTATTATTCCTCTCCTACACTTACCTAAATCCCCCTTATAGTATAAACCTGGTCCTACTAATTTCTCTCATGTAACATGCTGCAAGCATTAAAGAGGAACTTCACACTTTCCCTTATATTTCTTCCATCCATCCCTCCTTACCTGTTATGCTGCATTCTCCTGAAAATACACACTTACCTCCCCAGTGGCTCCAGCATTGTCCTGCAGCGATCCACAGATTAGCTGTCTGTTCCTTTGTCTTGCACAACCATCATGGTCCTCCTCAACTAGATGCCTCTTCCAGGTTCAGTCAACTTTGCCCCGATGACGTGGGAGGCTCCGCCCCCAGCTGCTCTGTGAATGGACTCCTGCAGCCTCCTAGGATTTGTGATGGGGGTCTACCAGTGAGCTGCTCTAGTAGGACATGTTGTTCTGTCCTAGAATGGCCAGAATATTGGTTGGGGGGATGAGCTACTCAGAAAAGAAAACGTAAAAAGCAAGAAATAGCCCTCCAAGAGAAATGGGGATAGAAACCGCAACTGAAAGATTTTTTTTTTTAGAATGCATTAAGGTTAAAAAACATTATGACTTTAGAACCACTTTAAAGTGTAAACCCACTTTATCTTTTTCTGGCATTCCCCTGTGTTAAATAATGCAATGTCTTCAGTGCATATGCTTTAATTTAAAAAATACCCCTGTATACCTTTACTTTACTTACTTTGCGCTCGTGTGACCGGCCACTGTTCCCTCTCCCGATCTGACAGCTACAGCAGGAGGGGGCGTTATCCACCCCCCCCCCCCCGCGCTGACACCAGTCGGGAGGAGAAGAGGAGAGAGGTGGCTGGTCACGTGAGCGGTGCTCGAAAATAAGGTATACAGAGGCATTTTTTTAATAAAGCATATACAGTACACTGGAGACATTGTATTATCTAACATGGGGGATTGCCAGAAAATTCTAAAGTTGTTATAGCAGCAGGAGGAGGGGGACGGGCACTGTCACGGGCCTGACAGGCAGGGAAGGAGGGGGAGAGGAGGGGGGAGGAGAGAACGAATGGCGGAGGCACGTAAACTGACCAATGTGTCAGGGCTCAGAAGCCATGATATACCGTGATCAGTTTACAGGGGGGAGGGCAGAGCCAGGCAGGTTCAGCCAAGCATTTCAGGTGATACAGGGGGCCAAATGACACAGCACAAGCACTGTGCTGTTATTCATGCTTTAAAGGGACAGGATCAATTTTTTTTTATTTAGGGTAACAAACGCTTTAAGGCTTCAGTGACTGTTAAAGAAGAACTGAATTCTGAAATCTATGCCCAAAAAAGCCAGACAGAGGGCAAAGGGCTTATCTCCAGTTTTACCTGTGGGCATCCTGCAACAGATCGTTTCCCTTTATTGACTTTCCATGCCTTGTTCCACACTATGTTTCTGTATGGAGGTGGCCATCTTGGTAGAGGCAGGGCTTTAATTCCTCATGCAAGTTTCTCCAGAATAGAAAACAATGAGGAGCACAATACTGATATCGCCAACTCTCACGCCAAATCACCTAAGATTAGGACACAGAGTTCTTTAGGTGATCTCACACTGCAGATATACAACTATGAGGCTGTATGCACAGGAGTGCCTAGACACCTTCACATACCAGGAAATGCACTGCTATTTTTTAGGAGGAATGCCAGACAAAGGGTAGATTTTTCAGGGCTTTGCTTAGGTGTAATTAACATTTGTAAATTACCCTACAACATAGCCAACCTTCACTGTTTGCGTTCAATTCCACTGTAAAGTAAAACTCCAGTAATCCTGATTGGTGATAACCTAGTCTGTTATCTGTCAGCACTGCTCGGACTGTATTTTCCACATTGCTGTTTGAAAAGTTTTCATTACATGACAATAGCAGTGCGAAGCAACCCTGAAAACGATCTAATTTTGTCTATTCTATTTGCAGACAAACGCCAGAATCTTCCTCCACCTCCTCCAGTTTTAGATGGTAAGTTTGTGCATTGCTTACTGTCTGTATGATTGTCTGGTAACATCCTAATTAATTCTATCTCTTCTACCTTCAGAAAGAAGAAGCGCCTTACCCCTCCCGCCACCTCCTGGATCAGTCTCCAATGGTATATTGCAAACATATACATAAATAAGCCAATGTAGTGATCAGTGGCAGAAAGTTTGTGTGATTTAAAATTATATTTTTGATCTACAGCATGAGGTTGATTAAAGAATTGTGTGAATTTTACAGTCTTCTCCACAACTTTGTGACCTTTCTTTACATACAACAGTGTAATTTAAGTGCAGAAACCCACCATTTCGGTAAATTGCAGTCTGCTTTAGATATATGACAAGATAATGCATTTCGCCCCAGGTCCTCCGAGTCCACTGCACCCAATCCCATCTCCCAGCCTCAGCATGCCTGCCATCAACATCCAAAATCCAGACATCACTTCTGCCAGGTACCGGGCTCTGCCTCTTCCCTCTGAAAAGTCCAAAAGCAAAAAGGGCAAGAAGAAGTTCTCTAAAGCCGATATTGGTGCACCTAGCGGTTTCAAGTAAGTATTCATGTAGACATCTGGGTTACTAAAGTTTTTAATTTTTAAATTCATAAGAACATATCAATTAAGATATGTATCTATCAGAGCTCAGGCATAACTCAGTGTCAAGGTCTAATTACTTTAAAGCCGAACTCCAGAGAAAGTTTAAAAATAACATTGCAGTGGAGCTTTTGTTGCACTGAATGGATAAACGCTTGTTTTTGTCTAGAGTACAGTGGAACCTCGGTTTACGAATAACACAGTTAACAAGCATTTTGAAAGACGAGCAACTTTTTTTTTTTTATTCTGACTGGTTTGCGAGTGTTGTCTCACAAGACGAGCAGAATTCAAGCTAATAGGGCCTGCAGTACCGCATTTGGCCTGAGGTGCAGGGGAGCCGGAGCTGAGAAGAACCGAACGACGCAGATTACAGCCGATCGGCGCCGTTCGGCATTGCTTGGAAAGACACGGAAATACTCAGTTTCCGAACCTTTCCGAGGTTTGCCGAGGTCAGCCGATTTTCGGGCCTTTCCAGCCGTTTCCGAGGCTCTCCGGCGCCCCCCCAAAACACTCTGGCCGCATGCAATATTGCATGCCATTGAAGTCAATGTGGAACAAATTATTTTCGTTTCCATTGACTTCAATGGGCAAACTCGCTTTGATATGCGAGTACTTTGGATTATGAGCATTCTCCTAGAACGGATTATGCTCATAATCCGAGGTTCTACTGTACCATTAAAAAGTTGTTTTTCTTATGTTATCCCTTGCTCCCTCAGTACCCAGCTCTCTCCTCTTCTCTCTGGCGCTCTGGGTTGGTGGGCAGGCTCTCCACACCCTCCTTCCTACGAAGGACTGCTGGTTCTGCATTGCACGTGTTGGTGTCAGAGTGTGACTGACAGACAGAGCACTGAAGAGAAGCAACTTTGGGAGACCAGCCTAAGGCCTTGTTCACATTTGGGCGAATAGAAATCGTGGGCTAAATTGGCTGCCATTATGCCCGCTTTTCCAAATTGCAGCAAAACGGAAAAGCGTGTGTTTGAGTGCCATTCATTCTGAATGCCTTCCCAAACGTGGTGCAAATGTCTGACAAAATGTGTGAGAATCCCTACAAAACATGTGCTGATTATACCCACAATTCCTGTGCATAGGCAGCTCAGTCGAGTGAATGGGCTGTGAATGGCCCGTCCTCACCGAGCCCAGGCCCAAGCCCCCCCCCCCAGACTGGGGAGCTTCCTCAAAGGCCACGACAGCCTAGCACTCCATCTCCAGCTTCCACCCAAAACTCTCCTCCCCAGCTGGGCTGACCCCCGAGTATTTGCCAATCTGCCAACCCAAGTTGGGGATTGGTAGGGCCTGTTTTAAGCCTTTCCTATTCTATGCAAAGCTAAAGAAATATTGGACTGGAATGACACTTTCACAATAAAATGTTTGCATATTTGAGTATTGTTATACCCCAGAAAAAAAATGCTTTTTTTTTGTCTTTTTGACAATTTTCTATGTTTTCTCAATCACATAAAAACTGTTTGACATTTACAGGCATGTGAGTCACATTGGCTGGGATCCTAATAATGGTTTTGATGTAAGTACTATATATACAGCACTATAGACCTGTTTAACACAAATAAGAGCACACAATACGGTTTCCACTGAAATACCCACACAGGAAGCAAGAAGAAATCTTCCAAATGCAGCCATAGATTGCTTAAAAAAAAAAAAAAACTGAAATAATTTCTAAACATTCCCCTCTATATCCAAAAAAAATGAAATTTTTGTGTGGAGTCCAGCTTTAGCATCATATTTTATAGTCCCTGAGCAGCATACTTAAAGGGTAACTCCACTTTCATGCGAATAAAAAAACATAATAATATAGTATATACAATTGCGACACAAGTCATATTGTAATTGAATGTTATTAAAAGTTCCAATGCAATATGGCTACCTGGAAGTGTTCTATACAGGGGGTCCCCGAGTTACGAACTCGTTAGGGACTGCCCGCCTGTTCTTATGTCGGAATTGTTTGTAAGTCGGCCGCGCATGCGCAGACCGACAATTATGGACATTTCCGGACATTTTTGATGTTCCGTCTAATGCCGTTCTGCATTACGGACATTTCCGAAGTTTTCCGGCATTTTCCGAGGCTCTGTCTGGCCGCGCATGCGCAGAGCGGCCAGAGGATGGTGGAAAATGGCGGATGGTCCCCGCAGCGCCCCGTTCGTAAGTAGGAGATGTTTGTAGGTCGGGCGTTCGTAAGTCGGGGACCCCCTGTACACAGAATGTGTACAGAATGCCCACCAGAAACACCATTTCCTGCTTGTGTGATTGGTTATACTTACTTTCCAAGAAGTCTTCACTAAGATACAAGTCAGATTTCAGGCATCCCCTGCAACAAAAATTTAATTTTTGGTGAGATACTCCCAATAGCAAATCACATCTAAAGGGATTCAGACCCTGTAATTTTCCACATTAGAGCCATGCAGGTGCAGCAGCTGGATGATAATTATGAAACCCCCCCATCCCATTAGATTCACTTTGAATATGGGCATATACAAACACACAGCTATTTCTTCAGAATAACAACAGGTAGGGATCTGCAACAAAGTTTGTTAAAATCCTTGCAATGTACAGTACATAGATCACACAGAGGGGAATGTTTTTGTTTTTTTTTCACAACAGTGGAGTTACTCCTTAAAGAGCCTTGCTACAACTATCCACTGTGCCAATTGCCCCTTTTCTCTTCCTTTGTCTACTCACCCCATGTTCAGTGAGCCTTTTATAAGCATACAGCTCCTCAGAGTCACAAATATTTCTACTTCCCTTAAGGTGAATGCTCTGGACCCAGAACTGCTGAACCTTTTTTCTAAAGCAGGAATCAGCGAAGCACAATTGAAGGATGCAGAGACATCCAAACTAATCTACGACTTTATTGAGCAGCATGGTGGAGTTGAAGCTGTGAAGCAGGAGATGAGACAAGGAGGTGAGACCAAAAAACATATGTCTAAGTCCAAGTTCCACTTCTTGAGGGATGGTGGGGGGGAGTTAAAAAATGGCAGCCTCTGGTGGTATCCGCCACTGTCACTGCCATGCCTTTAAATGTGTAAAGTAACATAAGTACATCCACTACAATGACCAATTACCTATTCACTGCTCTAACAGCTCCTTCAGATATTAGCAGATGGGTTACATAAGAGGATGCTGGGGGTGCCAAATTAAAAAAAAAAAGGCTTCTCTGTTATGCTTTACCAAATCTGCTGTCAGTCATCTTGACACATTACCAGGGCCACACAGGCAGAAAATCTATCAGGGTGTTTAAAGTGACTGTGAGGTGAGTATGATCTCAGGTAATAAAAAAAAAAAAAAATTCCAAGTACCATCATCCATGTTATAGTTTTAAAGAGCAAGGGGTGATAGGGTCAAGAGTACAGTTGCTGCTACCGTATGTCAGAGACACCGAACCCACAAGAAAAGGTTGAAGAGTAGGACTATCTCGGTACTGATCAAGTTAAGACAACGTAATTTAGAAAAAATACAAAGAATTTAATAATAAACATTTTTTGACATACAACGCAAGAAATATGTACATATAAACAATTTATGAATTGTTGAGAAATCGAATTAACCGCTCCACAACAAATGTAGCGACACTGTTTGTGTTGGGTTTTGCCCATACGGTTGGTTTGAACAAACGTTGGGGGCGGTTCCTCAACCGGTTTTGCGGTCAAAGCCACTTCGTCAGGAGTAAAATCTGAAAAATATCATAACTTATATGAATATATTATACAGACAGCAGAAAAGATAGTATAAAGTTTATACAGTTAACAACATCATAAGGAATAAAGAAACTGGCTCACCAACACTGGAGGAATCAAGGATGCATGGAACCCACAAAAAATTCCCCATGAGGCAGATGTGGGGGATTTGTGCAGGAAGGCTCTAATATTCGTAAATAGATATATATTATAAATTGGTAATAGGTAAGTTAACTGTCATATTAACTAGGGGGTGTCTGGGATAGGGGAAAGGTGAGGGCGAAAGAAAAGAGAGAAAGAGGGGGGGGGGAAAGGTGGGGAAGGGGGAAAAAGGGAGAAAAAAATATTAAATAAAAAATAATAAATAAAATGATAAAAAGTTAAAACAGACCAGTGAGGGAACAATAGGAAGCCGATGAGGGGGAAAGGGGGGAACCACAAGTGAGGAAAATAAATTAAAAGAACGTGAGGAGAGGTGGGAAGAAGGAGAGGGGAAAGAGAAGGTAGAAGGTAGAGGTAAGGGGAGGGATAGTGTGAAAGGAGAAGGAAGGACGGGAGTGCGGGGGAGGGGGAAAAGGGGAGGAAAAGAATAAAGGAAGGGGGGGCAAAAAGGGGGCAGAGAAAAAAAAAGGGAGGGGGAAGGGTTAGTTGGAGGGGGAAGGAAGGAAAGAAGAGGGGAGGAAGGGAAGGAAGAAAAGGGAGGGAGAAAGGAGGGGGGGGGAGGACCGGGAGCAGTCCAAAGGAATAAACGACACCGTGCAACATGGAAACACTGAATAAAAGAGATATCCAGGGTAAGGGCTAGGGTCGCCAAGAGGAGTTAAAACCACTACCATCACCGACACCATGTACAATTAGTGCAAAATAACACTCACCAAACAGCAATGAGAGCCAGATATGGTACCGGGGTTGAGGGGCAAAATGAAAGGCTGCACTGCCAGGTGTTAAACAAGGTATATATATTTTGGTCCTAATGGAGATAGGGATCTAACTCTGGCTGGGCCTGGGGGTTTAATCCATAATAGGTCCGTCTAGAACAAAGCATGATAAATAATAAAAATACTGCTCAAACACATGTGCCATACCAGGTGAGGTAGGCAGACTGTTGTAATGGATGCAGTGCCCCAGAAAAATTACATACCTGTGTCAGATTGTCGCTTAGGAAGCCCGGTACCATCCACACACATGCTCAATGGCGGTGTGATACACACCGCCATTTAAGCTCCCCAACCCCGCCACGTCAGTGTACGCCACCGTAAGGCGGCGTCTGACGTCACGGGGTCAGTCCATCCACAGAGCCATAATGGGCAGGGAGCGGGCGAGCGGGCGTCCACACCAACCCTCCCTCCTCAATGGACGTATCACCGTCCGGATAACTAGATCCGACCGGGATAACCACGCGCATGCGCAGATAAATCTTGCGCATGCGCGGGAGGTCACAGCGAGAGGAGGACGCACAACCCGCGTCCATACAGCGATGCACCCATTTCAGCCAACCAGGACAATGTCCCAGGCTGAATATGGGTAGGCAGGCAGACAAGGAAAAGGAAGAAGGGGGGCTGAGAGGAGGGGAATACACAGAGCGTAGAGAAAGGAGAGAAAGTAAAAAAGAAAAGAGAAGAAAAAAGAGGAAGAAGAAAAAAGAGAAAAGGGAAAAAGAAATAAAAAAGTGTAATGCATGATGGAATGATAAATGGTAAATAATAAATAAAAATAATAGATAATAAATAATAATTAAAAAATATTAATATTAATAAAAATAAAAAAAATAAAGTGGTGAAAACGGAAAAAATAAAAATAAAAATAGATGAGTAAAAATAAATAAATAAATAAATAAACATAAAAATAATAAACAGATACTTGGATAAATGGATGAAAAAAGTAGGAACAGGAGAGGAGGAAAGAAGGAGGGGAGGAAAGGAAGACAAAGAGGGGGGTGTTAGAACGAGGGGAAGAGAGAGCCAAAAGGGGATGAAGAAGAGGAAGGGGAAGGGGTGGAAAGGGGAGGGAAGGATGGAATAGAAAGAAAGTTCTGTCCTGCCAGGACGGACACACATCTGCTGCAGGGGAACCCCACAAAGTATTCATGGGGTGAGTTAACCAAGCATAGGTCCACCGATACCCCTGTATGAGTGAGTCAGTATTCCTTTTATAGCAAATATATGGTAAAGTCATGAATAGTATAATGGGCAACAGAGTACCCAGTACATGCATTAAATATACAAAAGACCGGGGGTTTATTTGGGCCACCCGATGTGGGTGTTTAAAGTGATAGATTAACATCCTATACCTTAGAGAGCAGGGGTCTCCAAACTTCCTAAACAAAGGGCCAGTCTCCTGTCCTTCAAACTTGGGGGGGGGGGGTAGTGCCCCAAGAGCCAGATAAAAGCATGTGCATCTGGCTCCCAGTACACAGTTTGGAAACCACTGTTAGAGACTAATTATTCTATGTTCTTTCTCTACAGATTTAACAGATTCTGCCCCTCCACCTCCACCCTCCCGCCATGCCCCACTGCCACCTCCACCACCACAAGGAAGAAGTAGAACTGGTCCCTTGCCTCCTCCACCAAACAGGTCAACTGCTCCTCCACCACCTCCACCTCCACCACCACAAGGTTCTTTCTCTACAGATTTAACAGATTCTGCCCCTCCACCTCCACCCTCCCGCCATGCCCCACTGCCACCTCCACCACCACAAGGAAGAAGTAGAACTGGTCCCTTGCCTCCTCCACCAAACAGGTCAACTGCTCCTCCACCACCTCCTCCAACTCGTGTCACTCCTCCTCCACCACCTTCTGGCTCACCAAGAGTACCTCCACCACCTCGAGGGAGTCCCAATCCACCTGCTCCCCCGCCTCCACCACCTCCACCGGCAGTTCCATCACCACAGATCAGTGGTGGTCCTCCACCTCCACCACCTCCTGGATTAGCAAGTCCAGTGGCAAGTCCAGTGGCGATGCCCTCCCTCCCTTCTGGTAGAGGGGCACTTCTGGACCAGATAAGACAAGGGAAGCAGCTGAACAAGGTAAGGAGAGGCTTCTCATTGACTACAGGTAGAAAGCATATTTAATATTTTTACCTGTGCCACTAAATTCTTTATTCAGTAACCATTAGAATATTTATGTACTTCCTAAATCTGCAGATATTTACAGACATAGAGCACAGCATTAACTGGTCATTAGACAGGATCACATTACAATTCTATCACACTAATAACACAACATGACCAGAGTACTGGACACAGTGGAGGATTATAATGACAGAATCAGTGGCTACCTAGTGGACTAAGCCTCTAATGTAGCCAAAAGGGATACTACCCTTTGGTGCTGTTCATAGTAGGTGTGAATTTTTCAAATTTTCTTTCAAAGCGATTTAAGCATTAGCAGCCTTCATAATTCATTCAGTGCATTTTTCCTGTAAGATAATCAAAGCTTAATACATAATATGCATGGTTATTCCTGATACCTGGAAGCCATTTGAAATTTACAAATAGTTTTTTTGCAGCAAGAAGACTATTAATATTTAGGCTGTATTCACTTGAGCATATTTAAGTGTACACCCACACAAGAGCCATGTTTGCCCTCACGGAGATGCACAGATGTTCCATTCATCCCTGTGTAGGCAGTCCCATTCATGATATTTGGGATGCAATGGCTACATGGACACTGTAATCAATCTGATAGCTACTGGGCAACTGTGTATCTCTGTGCAAAGACGGACCTCACACGGTGTATACTTAAGTACGCCTTAGAGAACTTTCTTTTGTATGAAAAAGGTGGTTCACAAATCTAGTAAGCCCTGTTTTATGTGAATGTAGCGCTACTCCTGTAGGAGCCACAGGAATTACTTGTCCATGTCTTCCCAATCTCAGAACCGCAGCCAGACACACAACAGGCTCATTCACTCTTTCTCCAAAGATCAGTCTAGGGGATGTTGTTTTGGAGAACTTGGATAGGGGTGAGCGTAGTGGTGGGATACTCCAAGAATGAAAACTATGTACGCTGAGGACTTAGGACTTAAGGTCTTCCTTATTTAAGTAATAATAGAACAAGTAGAGTAAAATCTTTTCTCTTTAGTCGACACTATCTGGACAGCGCTCTTCTGCACACCAGACAGTGTCCCATTTAATAGACCCACAGCTGACTATAACTAGGCACCAGAGGGATAGCTAGAGAACAAGGTCCCCAAGATCTTCCCAATGTCTGTATTCACAAGGCCCAAGGACAGATGGATTCCTCCTTTCAATCTTCCAAGTGATGCCAGCCAAATCTATGGCAGACAGCTCCCCCCAGTCAGCTTCTTCTAAGAACCTGGGTCTCTTCTTTCCTCCATCAAGGTCACCTACATGAGGCCTCCAAATGGCAGCCTGTGCCTGTGAGGGCAGCGTTCCCTTCTCAGGCTGGATTCCTCCACTCTGGGACAAGACCTAGAGCTCAATGTGTTCACTGAATAAATACATTCTTTCAGCATGCCATCCAGTGGTGTAACTAGAACCTTCAGGGCCCCGGTGCAAGAAACCATGAAGGGCCCCCCTGAACCCCAGCCGAGGCCCTTCCCTCCGAGTCCGGTGGTGGAACTCCAGGGCTCGGTCACAGGTAGGACTTTTGTGAGCCCTGTAGTTCCACCACTGGTATCAGCAGTTTTTTTTATTATTTAAAAAAAAAAATTAGGAGTCCCGTTGGGGGACTTTGGTGAGATATCAGAGGTCTAAACAGACCTATGATGTTACACCTTTGAGACAAAGAGGAAGAAGGGAAAGGGAAATGGGGTCCCTGTGCTCTGGGGAGAAGTGGGCCCTGTCCCCAGGAGAGATTGGGTCCTTGTCCTTAGGGGAGATAGGGTCCCTGTCCCCACGTAAGTAGGAGTCCCTGTCTCTAAGGGAAATGGGGTGCCTGTCCTCTGGGGAGAAGTGGGCCCTGTCCCCAGAGGAGATGGGGTCCTTGTCCCCACGGGAAATGGGGTGCCTGTCCTGTGGGGAGAAGTGGGCCCTGTCCCCAGAGGAGATGGGGTCCTTGTCCCCAAGGGAAATGGGGTCCCTGTCCTTTAGGGAGAACTGGAGCAGGAGAGGGGGACCCAGAGGAGCGGCAGAGGACACAGGTTGTGTGGGGAATGCACAACTAAAGAGCAGCCAGTGCGGTAGTCAAGCATGGAGCTCTGCTAGTCACCCCCCACCTCCAGTCACCCGTGGGCCCGGTGCCTAACCGCCTATGCTGCCACCGTCCATATGTAGAGGGGGACACATGGGCCCCTTGCAGCACAGGGCCCGGTTGCGCTCGCGACTGCTGCACCCCCTATAGTTACGCCCCTGATGCCATCAGAGCCTGCCTCTCTGGGTAGGCTGGGGCTGTATCCATATTCATGCTACCATCTGCATAGCTTCACACCTACTATCCAGAAACTTCTCAAGTCTCATGTAGGGATGAGCTCGGTGTTCGATTCGAACTCATGTTCGAATCGAACATCGGCTGTTCGCCTGTTTTGCGAACCCAGAATTTTGTGGGCCGTTCTCATGACATTCGTGTGACATGAACGGCCCCACAATTCACTGCGCCATCGCAGTACATTGGTGGCTCATGATTGGCCAAGCATGCACTGTGACCCTGCATGCTTGGCCAATCACAGCGAGGAGAGCCATAATTGGCCACAGGCAGGATGCCTGCGGCCAATTATAGCTCAGGGGGGTTAAGTACACGCCCCACACTATATAAGGCTGCCAGTGCGGCGGCCTTGTGTAGTGTGTTGCGGCGATCAGGGAAAGAGCAGGATAGGCAGGGACAGTGTCTTTGTGGCTTGCAAACCTAGCGCTGTTAAAGTGGGTGTTGTGTGCCTCCAGCACAGTATACACCTGAAGCTACCCTTTATTACTGGTGTTCTATAATACAGGCATCTGCAGCAGTTAAAGTGGGCGTTGTGTGCCTCCAGCACAGTATACACCTGAAGCTACCATTTATTACTGGTGTTCTATAATACAGGCATCTGCAGCAGTTAAAGTGGGTGTTGTGTGCCTCCAGCACAGTATACACCTGAAGCTACCCTTTATTACTGGTGTTCTGTAATACAGGCATCTCTGCAGCAGTTAAAGTGGGTGTTGTGTGCCTCCCTCAGAGACTGCAGACATGATACAGGAGATGGTCAGAGACTGCAGACATGATACAAGAGCTCAATGCAGCCTCCCCAGTGCCCATCAAATGCAGCCTCACTGTGCCCATCAAATGCAGCCTCGCCAGTGCCCATCAGATGCAGCCTCACTGTGCCCATCAGATGCAGCCTCTTTGTGCCCATCAAATGAAGCCTCACTGTGCCCATCAAATGAAGCCTCACTGTACCCATCAAATGAAGCCTCACTGTGCCCATCAAATGCAGCTTTACTCTGCCCAAGAATGCGGCCTCACTGTGCCCACCATTGCAGCCTCACAGTGCACAGCCTCACTGTGCCCATCAATGCGGCCTCACTGTGCCCATCAAATACAGCTTTACTGTGCCGTGAAATACAGGCATCTCTGCATCAGTTAAAGTGGGTGTTGTGTGCCTCCAGCACAGTATACACCTGAAGCTACCCTTTATTACTGGTGTTCTGTAATACAGGCATCTCTGCAGCAGTTAAAGTGGGTGTTGTGTGCCTCCAGCACAGTGTGCCCCTTTATTACTGGTGTTCTGTAATACAGGCATCTCTGCAGCAGGTAAAGTGGGTGTTGTGTGCCTCCAGCACAGTATACACCTGAAGCTACCCTTTATTACTGGTGTTCTGTAATACAGGCATCTCTGCAGCAGTTAAAGTGGGTGTTGTGTTCCTCCAGCACAGTATACACCGGAAGCTACCCTTTATTACTGGTGTTCTGTAATACAGGCATCTCTGCAGCAGTTACAGTGGGTGTTGTGTGCCTCCAGCACAGTATACACCTGAAGCTACCCTTTATTACTGGTGTTCTGTAATACAGGCATCTCTGCAGCAGTTAAAGTGGGTGTTGTGTGCCTCCAGCACAGTATACACCTGAAGCTACCCTTTCGTGTTCTGTAATACAGGCATCTGCAGCAGTTAAAGTGGGTGTTGTGTGCCTTCAGCACAGTATACACCTGAAGATACCCCTTATTGCTGGTGTTCTGTAATACAGGCACCTGCAGCAGTTAAAGTGGGTGTTGTGTGCCTCCTGCACAGTATACACCTGAAGCTACCCCTTATTGCTGGTTTTCCCATCTCCCTGCAGGCCATTAGTATGTCTGGAAGGCCAACAAGGAGAGGCAGACAGTCACGAGCCAATAAAAGAGGGCAAGCAGGCTCTGTGTCTAGAGGCAACAGTGCTGGCCGTGGACGCGGTGCATCGTCATCAGCACGTGGCAATGGGACACGCTTGTCCTTATTTTCGGCAGCTGAACGCGTTGAGCCGCATCATGCTGAAGACTTGGTAGAGTGGATGACCAAGCCCTCCTTATCCTCTCTCACCCAGGCTCAGGGTACTGGCAAAGCAGCTGCCAACGCGTCCTCTTCCCTCGTCTCAATGTCATCAGTCACTCCTTCCCTAGACTCACCATGTCCTCCTGAGGAGTCCCCCGAACTGTTTGACCACAGTGTTGAGTACATGCTCCAGGAGGATGCCCAGCGTTTTGAAGGCTCTAATGATGATATCCAGCTAGAGGAAGGCAGTAGTGTGAGCGCAGAGATAGGGGATGCTCAAGGACAGCAATCTGGCAGTGAGGTTCCACCAGCTGCAGCATACTGCTAGGTTTGCTCCAGTGATGAAGAGGGAGGTTATGATGAGGTCACTGACTCCACGTGGGTGCCTGATAGGAGAGGGGAGGAGGAGGCAGATCTCCAACAAGGCAGGATGCCCTCCGGGGGCCAGCTTAAGGGCAGCACACCGACTGAATCAAACCGCAGAGCTCCGCTTGTGCGGGATGCTGCCTCTGCGCATTATTCCAAAAAATATTTGGTGTGGGCTTCTTTTGAGACGAGTGCAGCAGATCGCACCGCTGCTATTTGCAACATATGTCTCAAGCGTATCTCGCGTGGCCAAAACATCAGCCGCTTGGGCACCACATGCTTGACCAGACATATGTTGACCTGCAATGCAGCTCGTTGGCAAGCGTACCTTAAAGACCCACACCAAAGAACAAAGCGGACCTCTCCTTGCTCCTCATCAGCTGGGATCTCCAGCCCCACTATACCTTCAGTCCTCTCTGAAAGCTGCACTGAGAGGAATGAAGGTGTAGAATTAGGTGTGTCACAGCCAAGTACTTGCGTGCACTCTGCTAGCAGTACACTGACGTCCGATTGTTCCAGGCAAATTTCCCTGCCCCAGCTGCTGGACCATCGAAAGAAGTTCACTCCCAGCCATCCACATGCCCAGTGGTTGAATGCTAGCTTGGCTAAATTGCTAGCACTTCAACTGCTGCCTTTTCAGTTGTTAGACTCGTTCCCCTTCCATGAGTTTGTGCAATGTCTGGTTCCTCAGTGGCAGGTTCCCAAACGCCACTTTTTCTCACGGAAGGTGATTCAGGCTCTCTACTGGCATGTGGAAGGCAATGTCCATGCCTCGCTGGACAGGGCGGTCAGCGGTAAGGTGCATATTACCACTGACTCATGGTCCAGCAGGCATGGACAGGGACGTTACCTATCTTTCACGGCCCATTGGGTCACTCTTTTGGCAGCTGGGAAGGATGCAGGATAAGGTGCAGTAGTGTTGGAGGTTGTTTCGCCACCATGCCTCCAAAATGCTACTACTGTTTGTGACACACCTCTCTCCTCCACCCCCTCCTCTTCTTCCTCCATGGCCTCTTCCTGTGCTTTGTCCTCGGAACCAGCGGTGCTCCGTAGGCGTTCAAGGGGCTACGCAAGTACGCAGGCAAAAAGATGCCATGCCGTGCTTGCGCTGGTGTGTTTGGGGGACAGGAGCCACACTGGGGCAGAGGTTCTGTAAGCTCTGCAGGGGCAGGCTGAGAGGTGGTTGACGCCACGCCAGCTTAAGCCAGGAATGGTGGTTTGCGACAATGGCACCAACCTCCTCTCCGCCCTGCGACAGGGACAACTGACCCATGTGCCCTGTGTGGCTCACGTCCTTAACATGGTGGTGCAGCGGTTCTTGGGCAGGTACCCAGGCTTACAGGATGTCCTGAGGCAGGCCAGGAAAGTCTGTGTGCATTTCCGCAGATCATATAATGCCAGTGCTTGGCTGGCTGAGCTGCAAAAGGAGTTGAACCTGCCCAAGAACCGCCTTATATGTGACATGCCCACCAGGTGGAACTCAACGTTGGCCATGCTGCAGCGGCTGCACATGCAGCAGAGGGCCATCAATGAGTACCTGTGTGATTACGGCACCAGGACAGGGTCAGGGGAGCTCGGTTTTTTTCACCACGCCAGTGGGGCATGATCAGAAATGCATGCACTGTCCTGTCACCATTTTAGGAGGCCACGAGGATGGTGAGCAGTGACAGTGCATGCATCAGTGACACTGTACCTCTTGTCCACCTGTTGGAGCATACACTTCGTGGAATAATGGACAGGGCACTTGAGACAGAACAGAGGCAGGAAGAGGAGGACTTCCTTGCCTCTCAAGGCCCCCTTTATCAAGACAGTGTTCCTTCTGTCCCACACATCACACAGGAAGAGGACGAGGAGGAGAATTGTGTCAGCATGGAGGTGGAGCCTGGCACTCAGCATCAGCAGCAGCAGTCTTTTAGGGATGATTTACAGTCCCAAGAAACCAGTGGACTTGTACGTGGCTGGGAGGAGGTGGCTGCGGATCATGTCGTCCTTAGTGACCCAGAGGACTCCGGACCAAATGCCTCAGCTAACCTACGCTGCATGGCCTCCCTGATCCTGCAAAGCCTGCGGAAGGATCCTCATATTCTTCGGATCAAGGAGAGGGACCATTACTGGCTGGCCACTCTCCTTGATCCACGGTACAAGGGTAAGATTGCGGACCTTATCTTGCCATCGCAGAGGGAGCAGAGGATGAGACATCTCCGGGAGGCCTTGCAGAAAGGTCTGTGCAATGCGTTCCCAGAGACTGGGAGGTTACAAACTCCTGGTCCTGGACAACGAGTTGCTGAGGCTTCGTTCAGTAACAGAAGGAGCAGTAGAGAAGGTGGCCGTCTGATCGATGCGTTCAGACAATTTTTTAGTCCGCAGCCCCAAGGTATGATCGGTTCCAGCAACCATCGCCAGTGTCTGATTTACATGGTGCAGGAATACCTAGGGGCAAGGTCAGACTTGGACACCTTTCCCACCGAAAATCCTCTGGCTTACTGGGTCTTGAGGATGGATCACTGGCCAGAGCTTGCACAGTATCCAATTGAGCTACTGGCCTTTCCTGCATCCAGCGTTCTTTCAGATGCTGCTGGAGGCTTTGTCACCGATCACAGGGTGCACCTGTCCACCGACTCAGTTGATCGACTGACCTTCATAAAGATGAATCAGTCTTGGATCACCACCAGCTACCAAGCACCTGAAGCTAATGTAACCAAATCATTTTTTTTAAATGTCACATCCCTTCAAGACTGCCTATGCTGAGTGACTGTCCTGTTATGTTGACTGACTATCCTCTTCCTCCTCAATGATCCTGATGATAGCTTGGAAGAACATTTTTGGTTCTGGGTGCCGCCACCAGTGGCTAAGGTCCAATTTTTCAGCCCCTGTTTAACAGGGGCATGTAATTACAATTTTTTATGCAATGCTTTGCAGCAGGGCTCATTCCTGCACTCCAACTAGAGTATCTGGGAGAGGTTGCAGTGTCGTGGCACCAGCACCAGTGCCTAAGGCCCAATTTTTCAGCCCCTGTTTAACATGGGCATGTAATTACAATTTTTGATGCAATGCTTTGCAGCAGGGCTCATTACTGCACTCCAACTAGAGTATCTGGGAGAGGTTGCAGTCTTGTGGCACCAGTGCCTAAGGCCCAATTTTTCAGCTCCTGTTTGTTTAACAGGTGCATGTAATTACAATTCTTGATATAATATTTCAAAGTAGGGCCCGTTCCAGCGCCCATCGAGAGTAACTGTGAGGACTTACAGTGTTGTGGCACCAGCACCACCACCACCAAAGGCCCAATTTTTCTTCCACTGTTCAACAATGGCATGTAATTACAATTCTTGATATAATAGTTCACAGCAGGGCGCTCCAGCGCCCACCAAGAGTCACTTTGAGGGCTTACAGTGTTAACTTGTGGCAACACCAACACCTTAGGGCCAAATTTCTGCAGAGCATATAGGGCAGGCCCCTACTTTCAAACATCCAACTTACAAACGTCTCCTACTTGCAAACGGAAGGAGACAACAGGAAGTGAGATGAAAAAAGACGGACGGCCCAAAAAATTATACAGGGGTGATAACCCTTCCCTATGTTTTCCAAAAAGCTTAAAAATAGATTTTGTTGACTGGAGCTACACTTTAAAAATGTACCAGTTCAAAATTACAAACAGATTCTACTTAACTAACACAACAAACCTACACAGTCCCTGTCTTATTGCACCGCCTGTATACTGCTGTTCTGAGTATATAGGGCCTGGGGGCCCCATGCAGGGGGGGCTACCCATGCCATTTTTCTCAATGATTTTCATCCATATTGCCGGAACCAGACATTACATTAAAACCGCAAGCAGTTTTAAATGACTTTTTTTCCGTTAAATGTAATTTTGTGCAGGGACTGTTCTAAACACGGGAAACACGTGCCACTTCACAGGC